>CAJNDT010001974.1:0-35000 GCA_905221615.1 Symbiodinium sp. CCMP2592
GCGCGGTTTTTAAATCGTAGTCTGTGCGTTGGCAATTTTTTTTCGAAACGGCACGAAAGTGTTGCAAAAACCCATACAGAACGAAGAAAGAAACGTCCGAAAACGTTGAAAAACATTTTCCGAATGCAGTGGTAGTGAATGTGCGGGTTTGGAACCGCGGCCTATGCAATTCTAACTGCTGTTAAAGTGTTGCTAAAGACAAAAGAACGAAGCAAATCTAGCCGAAGGCTCAAAAGCAATTTTCGCAGGTTGCTTGCAGGAAATTGCGCGGTTTTTACATCGTAGTCCTGCGCGCGTTGGCAATTTTAGCGAAACGGCACGAAAGTGTTGCAAAAACCCAAACAGAACGAAGAAAGAAACGTCCGAAAACGTTGAAAAACATTTTCCGAATGCAGTGGTAGTGAATGTGCGGGTTTGGAACCGCGGCCTATGCAAGGCTAACCTGCTGTGAAAGTGTTGCTAAAGACAAGAGGAAGCGAAACAAAATCTAGCCGAAGGCTTCAAAAGCAATTTTTCGGCAGGTTGCTGCAAGGAATGCGCGGTTTATAAATCGTAGTCTGTGCGTTGGCAATTTTAGCGAAACGGCACGAAAGTGTTGCAAAAACCCATACAGAACGAAGAAAGAAACGTCCGAAAACGTTGAAAAACATTTTCCGAATGCAGTGGTAGTGAATGTGCGGGTTTGGAACCGCGGCCTATGCAAGGCTAACCTGCTGTGAAAGTGTTGCTAAAGACAAGAGGAAGCGAAGCAAAATCTAGCCGAAGGCTTCAAAGGCAATTTGCTGCTGTAGGGAATGCGTGGGTTTTGAATCGCAGTCTGTGCGTTGACACACTTGCGCGACACGCCGCAATAAGTTGCACAAACCCATACAGAACGAAGAAAGAAACGTCCGAAAACGTTGAAAAACATTTTCCGAATGCAGTGGTAGTGAATGTGCGGGTTTGGAACCGTGGCGTATGCAATGCCAAACTGCTGTGAAAGTGTTGTTAAAGACCCGAAGAAACGCAGCAGCCGAAGGCTTCAAAAGCAATTGTGGGCATGCCGCTGTAAGGAATGCGCGGGTTTTGAATCGCAGTCTGTGCCAGTCTGTGCGTTGACAAACTTGCTCGAAACACAGCAAATATGTTGCACAAACCCAAAAACCATAAAGAATACGCCGGAAAGGCTTGAACAACAATTTTCCGAATGCTGTGGTACTGAATCTGCGGCTTTGGAACCGGGGCGTGTGCAAGGCGAATGCGCGGGTTGTGGGTCGTGGTCTACGCATTGGCAAACTTTGTGGAAACGCCGCGAACGTCTGAGCCAAAAGAAGGCGAAAGGAAGAACGATGCGTTCGAAAGGCTTTACAAAGAAGTTTCGAATGCAGGGGTAGGGAATGTTGCTTTTGAGTGAGTCACTGACTGAGTGAGTGAGTGAAGGCGTGACCGAAAGAAGGAGGGACTAAAACACTTGTGTGGGGCGTCAGAGAGAGCTTGACGTTGTTCAGGTCATGCAAGCACGATGCTCCAAGCCATCCACAATGGCCAGCGCCCGCAGATCTTCAAACAGAGTTTCGATGTATTCAAGCGGGTTTGTAAGCCGCCCTTCCGAGGGTCCAGCTTGGTTTGGGTTTGCCACGTTCCCTCCGCTCCTGGCTTGGGGCTGCTGTGACAGCAGCTTGCCTGTTTGCGGTCTAGTGGGACGAAAACCACTCTGTTCCTGCTGTTGGTTCAGCACCTTATCACCTGTCTCGGGAAAGGGCGCGGCGAGAAGAGAGGAAGGACCAAGCGGAGGGGAGAGGAGGAGGCTAGGGGGAGGAGGGGGGGGTCCGAGGTGCCGTGCCTCCTCCCTCCACCGCCCCTGCCTAGTGCCTGAATAGTGCCCGAATAGTGCCCGAATAGTGCCCGAAATAGTGCCCGAAATAGTGCCCAAATGAACCCCTCCTAGTGCCCAAATGAATTTCTCTTGTAAAGGAAAACAAAATCTGTCTTTTTTCGCAAGAAAAATCATTTGGGCACTATGAAGGGTTCATTTGGGCACTATTTCGGGCACTATTTCGGGCACTATTCGGGCACTATTCAGGCACTAGGCAGGGCAGGGCAGGGCAGGGCGGGGCGGGGCGGGGCGGGGCGGCGCGGGACGGGGCGGGGCGCGGGGCGGGACGGGGCGGGGCGGGGCGGGGCGGGGCGGGGCGGGGGAGGGCGGGGTGGGGCGGGGCGGGGCAGGGCCGGGCCCCGCCGGGCCGGGCAGGGCAGGGCAGGGCAGGGCGACTATCACGCCTTCACCTGCAAAGCCACCCAGGCCAGCTGGCTAAAACCGCGCCGCGAGGTGCTCAATGCCCAGCAGGCATGCCGAGGCAGCAGCCACGCCTGCATCAGTCACAACCTGTCGCAAGCAAGATCTGCGCACCTCATGAGTTCACTGCAAGCGAGCGCTTGTGGAAGCATTTCTTGTTTCAGAAGCCAGGGTATGCAAACGAAACCCGCGTTTCGTGACGCTGTCCGAACCATGTGCGCGCAATTTGGCGATGGCTGATGGCAGCGAAGCATCCGGTGAGCCCCAGCCCTTGGCAAATGGCCCGGAGCAACACCTAGACGCAGATGGCAGTGCAGAACCCGGTGAGCGAGCTGTCCTGCAACCTCAACAACACCCAGACGGACCCGTCGAGCTAGACGAGACAACCGAGGTGCGCGTGCGAGGTGCCATCGCCGAACTTTTGCCCAGCGTGGATCTGCAGCAGGTGAGCGTTTATGACTTTCGCTGCCAAATCGCACGCCATCTTGGTTTCGGGCGCAAAGGCTTAGAAGCCGCCGCTGACCAAGTGAATCTCTGGATTCGCGAAGCCGTGGACAACCGTGTGGCGCGTGCGCAACAAAGCCCCGAGCAGCGCATGGAAGCCATGCTGGACATACTCGGCTCCGAGGATGAATCTAAGAAGACACAAGTCCACTTTCTCACATTTGCGCGTCTCTTGCCGGGCACGGCAGAGCTTCGCGATCTGCGAGATTTGGAAGCGATGTCGCGCGAAGACCTTGCTTGCTGCGTTTGGAAGGCTTTTGACGAGCCTGTAGCTGCAGGTCGTGGCCGCCCTCCAGGTGCTACACAGCTGGTTCGCAAACTCGTCGTTTTTCGAGAAGAGCATGCGGACGGCATGCATCATTTCCACGTCGCGGTCTTGCTGCGACAATCGCGTAGCTTCGTTGCCGCAAAGCGCACCCTGCGTGAGCGAGACCACCTCGCTGCGCACTTTTCCGCTTCGCACACTGGCTTCTGGAGCGCGGTCCGATATGGACACATCCCCACGGCCAAGAAGCCCGAGGTGGATGCCAACCCCGTATCCTGGTCAGAAGATGGCGGTTGGGGTGCGCTGGACTTGTTTGCCGAGTCGCAGAGACCATGGATGGCTGAAGTCTGGAAGCGTAGACACGAGGACCTTTGGTTTGGGCTGAAAAGTGTTCTTGTGCATCGGAGTCCTTGCGTTTTTGCGTGCAGGTTTCTGGCATAATGTTCCGTAATGAGACCTAGCTCAACCTTGGACTTACAGGAGTCCGCAAAAACGGCCAGCGGAAGCCAACAGAGCTCCAAAAGGCCGAAGTTCAACAAATTGGATTTGACTTCCATCATGCTGGCGAAGAACTTGACGACCAAGGCTGCCGTGCTGGCATATGCCCAAGACCATGGCACGGCCGAGATGCAGGTCTTCGTTCACGCGCATCAGAGAAAGCTTGCGGACTTTCTGCAAGAAGCCGCCGACTGGGGAATGGCACGCTCCGCGGCAGCGGCCGAAAAAGATCTGGACTGGGATCTGGTCTGCCGTACAGCGCAGGAAGCCTGCCCACATGATGGGAGCTGCACCTATGCCGCAGCCGTGCAAGCGTTCTTCTCGGCCAATGCAGCGTGTGTGTCGCAGCAGGAGCTGGCAACGGCCCTGCGGGCGATCATTCGCTCAGGCCCTTCGAAGACAACACGGGTGCCGCTTCTTGCAGGTCCCACGAATTCTGGGAAGACAACCATCTTGCTTCCCTTTGATGATCTTTTCGGGTTCAAGCACGTTTTCCACAAGCCTGCATTGAACTCCAAGTTCGCGCTTCGCAATCTGTTGAAAGAGAAGCGGTTCTTGTTCTGGGATGACTACAGACCTGTGGAATACGCCCAGGAGACTCTACCAGTCACTGCGTTTTTGAGCTTGTTTCAGGGCCAGCCCCTCGAGGTGCAAGTCTCGCAGGCCTTCAACGATGGCAATGTGGACTTTGAGTGGCATCGTGGATGCATTATGACCGCCAAGTCCGAGGGCCTCTGGGTGCCATATGGTAGCGTCTCCCAGGAAGATGTGCGCCACATGCAGAGCCGTGTCCATGTTTTCACGGCCACCGCCACCGTCCGTCATCTCCAGGACACGCAGCCCTGCAAGCAGTGCATGTGCGCGTGGATCCGCGACGCGGCAGCGCAGCACGATGCAGAGCAGGTGGTCCGTGTCGTGGGGCCGCCCAGAGCCGTGGAACCAGCATCAGAAGCTGCGGGTGTGGCTGGACTTGCAGCTCTATGTGTGCAAGCCCGCCTGCCCGCGGAGAAGATGCAGCACATGGATGCCGAGCTCCACGCTTTGGGTGCCGTGCATGTGACGGAGCTTAGTGTAGAAGATTGGAGGCGCTTGCAATCTTGGGGGGAGTTGCTGCCTTTCGAGCAGCGCCGCCTCCTGTCGGCAGTCAGCAGCTAAAGCGCTGTCTGATCACCTGGTGTCGAGGAACGAAAGAGTCGTGCGGTCGGCCACGGCAAAACTGTGCGCCAGCTGCACCACGAGCCTTTCAAACTTAATCGCTGTGCCAGGCGGCGGATTTCGGGAGAGCGCTTTGGTCTGCCTTTGCTTTGGGTCCCAGAAAGCCGGTCTATGTCATCTGCAAATGCAGGAAAAACCGCTTCAGGTTAACGCCACCGATGCTGTGGATGTTGACTGGCAGGGTTACAAACGTGCGAACCATTACCTGCTCCTTTCATTCGCAGCGTCACGAAACTCCGCAAGTCTAGCAGAAACCTGGACGTCTGGGCCTTCCGCAGAGCCGGAGGATAAGCGCGAAGTGATGGCTACGTGATGGGCTGAAAGCCAACCGAAGGCGCGGCAAAATGTTTGAAGAACACAGGGAGCATTGACTAGCTGGAGATGCTCAAGCCCGCCGAAAGTTCGACCAAAATGGAGTTAAGTTTTGAGGCAAAGATTGCGGCGAGCCTGTTCTAGAGGTGCAAAAACCGTAGGACAGATTGTAGCGACGCAATGTCTCTTTCAAAATGTAAGACCGTGTCATACACCATTTTTTTCGAACTTTCTGCGGGGTTTAGGATCTCCAACCCCAGAGAAACTTCGACAAAAACCTTAGAGCTGACAGTTTTTGAGGTTAGATACGCGCCGCACCGAAGGAAACTCTTCCGACAAGCAGAGGCACAGAGGAGGAGCTGCGCGAGCAGATCTTGGTGTTGTGCAGAGACGTGCAAGAGTCAGGGTGCTGGAAGGTGGCACAACACATGCTTACATCACAAACTTGGAGGACGAGAGCCGCGCTGCGTGAAATTTCCCTTTCCATGCGTATGCACTGTGCACAGCATGCGACTTCTCCGAGCTTTTGCAACCGTTCTGAAGTGTCTTCAGTGCTGCTATGTCCTTCTGACCTCAGCTTGTGCTGACTGTTGGGCTTGGAACGCCGGCCAGGCAGGTGGAAGGTGGGATGGCTGAGGCTACAAGGCAGAGCTTGGAGAGTGGAAGTTGTTGGAGGTCACGATGCGTGAAGGTCTACAGGCACGCTGCACTCCCTGTCACGACCCAGTTGACCAGAGGTTTGGCCAGTTCCCGTGCTGACGGCCGCGCTGTGCAGAAGAGGCGGGCTTTGACACAAGTGGAGGGTGGAACAGCTGCCCAGGCAGCGCTCTGAACACGAAGGTCTAGGAGTGTAGGAATGCCTGCAGGCAGTGGAAGCTCTTCAACGCACTTGTGAGCAGGTGTTGCCAGCTCCCGTGACGACGGCCGTGCTGTGCAAGACCAGCGTCAAAATGTGCTACGGATAGGTTCTTGTCTCTGGAAGCAGCTGCCGTCCGTACTTGCAGCCTTTCCCGCTCCATGTGTCTTTGCTTCGGCCTCCGTTTCCAACCAAGTCATTAAATCCAGCTAGACTCTCGTATTCACGCTTGAATCCAGATTTCCCCGCACCCCCTTAATTTCAATGTTGCAGTGGACAGTCTGCTGCTGCTGTGAGGGGGCACTGCCGGTCTGGCTGGCTGGAAGAAACGAACATTGAAATTGGGGGGCGGGGGGGCCAATCTGTATGATTTTGTAACATTGGGTGAGGCTACTTTCTGCTTCGGATGCAGAGGAAAAGTCCAGGACCAGTTTCGGTACCCTGCGAGTTGTGCAGGGCTCTGCGGGACAAGTCATCCATCATATGCACCTGTTCGTGTTGGAATGACGGGGCCGTGCTGCAATGCTATTTTGGCTTCTGCAGTTTTTTCCTCTGCTGTCTGTAGCTCGCTGGCCAGTTCTCGTGGACCCTGCCTCATGGGAGAGGCGGCCGAAGACATGGAAGAGTTGGGCGGCCGTGCCGAAGGCAGGGCTGATGGCGGCGGCAACCGTGGCGGCGAGGCACCAGCTGTGCAGGACTGGTTGGGCATGCCAAGGTTTTTGCTGTTTTTGTGAGTATCTCACACAGTAGGTTTGGTAATTGGTTCTGAGCCAGGCATTACGCAGAGTACAGAAATGCATGGCGTCGGTGAGAAAAGCTTTGAGTCGATCCAAAGCACGTGCGGCGACGCTGCATTTGACCGTGCGGGAAGCGAGCATCGTGTTGGCGATATATTTGTTGTCGCGGTACAATCTCAATGCTGTGGCATTGTATGTGGCTTCAAGAAATGCGGTCCGGCAGCAACCGAGCCACAGTGCAGCAGAGGTGCGTGAGTTGACAGAAAGCCTGTACTTAGAAACTTCCATCGACGAACTGATTGCTTTGGAGTGTGGGGAACCTGGAAGACACGCGCGTGTCCGACACGCAGCAGTGTCGTTTTTGGCGGAACTGCGAACAGTTGAATGGTTGGAGTCTCAAAACATGCTCGGCGCCGCCCCTAGCTCGGCTGCCATGGCCAGCAAGTATCTGATGTTTTGCGAAGCTTTTCATGACTCCCGGTGGGACGGTGCGCTGGCGAGGGCGGTCCACAACAATTCGCTGAATCACAGCGCTGGGCGGTACTTGCGCAAGTGGTCTGCAGACTTCCGCGAACGCTGGAATGTTGCTTTTCGAGTGCTTTCGGTGAAGCCTCCTGCACCTTGCGCAGAGCTTGCGGCGAAGGTCTGGCGAAGAAAACAGTGAAGCCCGAATCGGCATCAGAAAGTCCCCGGTAGTATATGGGCGCGTGAGTAATGAAGCCAAATTGTGGCCTCAAATTCTGACACCATAGTGGCCTCAAACATGTGCATCCTTTAGGTTGCTCTGGGTCCTCTGACTCTTTGTGTTCAGGTAAAAACTCTGTGGCAGTGGGTGTTCTGGCTACGCCACTGCTGTATCGGCGTTGGCAAGATTCCAATCTTGCTGAACTTGGATGAAACCTACATCCCCTGGAGCCCTGGCTCACTTGCTGGCAATGTTCTTCGCAAGACCAGAGTGACGGGCGCGAAGCGTCGCAGGGGAGGCTTTACTTATACGCCCATCATCTGCACGAATGAAGCTTTGCAGCCCTTGCTGCCCCGTTTCCTTGTGGCCAAGCGTTCTGTTCTCAGCGCTCGAGCAGTGCGGACTGTTTCTGCTCAGAAGCCGGACAACCTACATATTTGGCGTGAGGCAAGCGCGTGGTCAACGGTTCGGGTGATGAAACGTGTACTCGAGGAACTGTCACATGTAATGGCTGCTTTCCCGGCCTTCCAAGCAATCTTGCTTCTGGATTGTCATGCTTCCCACATTCACCCCGACACGGTGCGCGCCGCGAACAACAGCAACATCTGGATGGCTGTCATTCCAGCAGGCCTAACTGGGCTGATTCAGCCTTTGGACACACTGGCCTTTTCGGCTTTCAAGTTCCATCTCAAACAGCAATTTCAGATGGGTCTGGGAGAGAGCGAGACACTGCCAGAGGATTTTTTACGCCGAGTCTTTGCTTTGAGCCAGACCTTTTTCAATGGAAGGAAATGGAAGGCAGGTTTTGCGTCTTTGGGGTTGGAGCCGGAGGCCCCTGTTCGCTTATCGCGTGATCTTCGACCATATCAAGAAGCCCTCGCGCTGGTACCTTCAAGTGCGCCCACTGGCGACCAGCTTGCTTCAATTTTTCCTCGTAATTACGTCTTGACAGATGATCTTTTCGACGCATGGACTCGTCTTGCGCGTGGTCGGCACCTGCGTTTGCGCTTGGTTTGAGGCGCGCCGGTAAAGGCTGAACTCGGGGGGTACTGTTTCATGTCCTCTAGACTTGTTCCAGTCCGCGAGGCTACTTTCTGGCACGGACACACGGTAGAAAAAACAGCCCAGCGGAGTCTGCAGGGTGCTGCTAAAATGCGTCTGTGCGTCAAACCTGGCAGGAGAGCTTGGACACGCAGCTCGCCCGCCTGAAACAGGCTAGAAAGGATCTGAAAGAATCCATGAAGAGGGCGACTCGGGCATTGAAGAGCGCGAAGCAGAAGAAGCAAAGGCGCCTTCTCTGCAAGAAGTTTTGCCCCTAACAAGCACCAATACATGTTAATCGGAGGCTGCTCAAGCAAGCGCGGCGCCTGTCAGATGCAGATTTGAGCGAAGTGGTGAGAATGCGGCTGGGAGGGTGAACGTGCGGTGTTTCTGTAGCTTGTCGTGGGCTTTGTCTTGCCCTAGCAATGTACAGAATGCCCGTGTGGAGATCTGTATAGGATGCTTGCAGGCCGTCCTGCAGCAGTGTTTCTGCTCCTCGCTTGGCGTGCTGGGCGTTGTCTTTGCCGCAGCACTGTAGAGAAGTGCTCGTTTTAGGATCTGTACAGATAGATGCTTGCAGGCCGTCCTGCGGTAGTGTTTCTGCTCTGGCGTGGTGGGCGTTGTCTTTGCCATTCTTTGCCGCACCAATGTACAGAACGCCCGTGTACATATCTGTACAAATAAGATGCTTGCAGGCCGTCCTGTGTGTTGTAGCCTTCCCCGCGAGCCACAGCGCCGTACAGTAGAGCACAGAGCTGCACTCGTGAACTCTTTGCAACCTACCAGACCTGCTGGGTACTCACAAACGCGCAAGTCTGCAATGACATGTATTGTGGCTGCAAGTCTGCTGCGGTGAGCGTCTTGTAACTTAGAGTAGCTTCTGGCTTGTTTAGAACGGGATGCGTGCACTGTTGTGTGCTTCACGCCCGACTCTTCAAGCTGCAACACACTACTGTGACTGCCACAGCCAGAAAGCGTCCCAGGGCACGAGACTGTCACTGCATTTCACCGCCATAGTTGGCATGGTCTGTGGCTTGCTTATGTCTGACTGCTCAGAAGGGTTTTGGAACTGCTGCAGAAATCTCAGGGACCATCCGCGTCCTGGCACACCTCGAAACACGAACACGCGAAACAGATCCTGAGATCCGCATGAAGCTTTTGATGGCCACTGCGGCAGGCCAGACTTCAGAAAGCATCCAACTGTTCAGTAGAGTTTTCGACAGCATCCAACTGTCCAGCCGCCTGCATTGTTTGATTTCAGCTGCCTCGTGCGGCTGGAGGCATCCATCTACCTGGCAGCCTGCAAAGTTCGACGTTTGGAAGCCGTCTCAGTGTGTCTCAATGCTCGGAGGGCATGCAGCCTGCAGACTTTGATGTTTGGTAGGTTGGCCACCAGAGTTCAGAAAGCATCCAACTGTCCAGCAGAGTTTCATGTTTGGTGGAAACTAGAATTGGAGAGCATCCAACTGTCCAGCCGCCTGCAGAGTTTGATGTTAGCTGCCTCGTGCGGCTGGAGGCATCCATCTACCTGGCAGCCTGCAAAGTTCGACGTTTGGAAGCCGTCTCAGTGTGTCTCAGCGCTCGGAGGGCATGCAGCCTGCAGACTTTGACGTTTGGTAGGTTGGCCACCAGAGTTCAGAAAGCATCCAACTGTCCAGCAGAGTTTCATGTTTGGTAGAAACTAGAATTGGAGAGCATCCAACTGTCCAGCCGCCTGCAGAGTTTGATGTTAGCTGCCTCGTGCGGCTGGAGGCATCCATCTACCTGGCAGCCTGCAAAGTTCGACGTTTGGAAGCCGTCTCAGTGTGTCTCAGCGCTCGGAGGGCATGCAGCCTGCAGACTTTGACGTTTGGTAGGTTGGCCACCAGAGTTCAGAAAGCATCCAACTGTCCAGCAGAGTTTCATGTTTGGTGGAAACTAGAATTGGAGAGCATCCAACTGTCCAGCCGCCTGCAGAGTTTGATGTTAGCTGCCTCGTGCGGCTGGAGGCATCCATCTACCTGGCAGCCTGCAAAGTTCGACGTTTGGAAGCCGTCTCAGTGTGTCTCAGCGCTCGGAGGGCATGCAGCCTGCAGACTTTGACGTTTGGTAGGTTGGCCACCAGAGTTCAGAAAGCATCCAACTGTCCAGCAGAGTTTCATGTTTGGTAGAAGCTAGAATTGGAGAGCATCCAACTGTCCAGCCGCCTGCAGAGTTTAATGTTAGCTGCTTCGTGCGGCTGGAGGCATCCATGTACCTGGCAGCCTGCAAAGTTCGACGTTTGGAAGCTGTCTCAGTGCCTCTGAGTGCTCGGAGGGCATGCAGCCTGCAGACTTTGACGTTTGGTAGGTTGGCCGCCAGAGTTCAGAAAGCATCCAACTGTCCAGCAGCTTGCAGGGTTTCATGTTTGTTCGCGTGCACAGCGTTTTTAAGCTTTTGAGGCATCGAACTACCCAGCAGCCTGCGAACGACGTAGGGTTGGTTCCTCAGATCGCCACTACTTGACAGCTTGCACAGTTGGACGTTTGGTCGATCAGCCAGAGTTTGGACGTCTCACTACCCAGCATGCAGAGTTTCATGTTTTTGAGCCTTGCGCCATCGAGCTTGGAGGGCATCCCACTTCTCGTAGCTTGCAGAGTTTCGCTTGGTCGCCTGTTGAACCAGAGTTTGGAGCATCCAACCTGCGAAGTTCAACGTATTGTGTGTGGGTGAGTGAGAGAGACGAAGAGAGAGATATAGAGGGGAGTATGCCTGCATCTGCGAATGCGTGCGTGCGTGGCTGCGTGGCTGGGTGGCTGGGTGGCTGAGTGGGTGGGTGGGTGGGTGGGTGGGTGGGTGGGCGCGTCAGTGAGTCATGGAGTGACTGCGTGACTCGTGGTCTGTGCATTGGCAAATTTTTTCGAAACGGCACGAAAGTGTTGCAAAAACCCAGACAGAACGAAGAAAGAAACGTCCGAAAACGTGGAAAAACATTTTCCGAATGCAGTGGTAGTGAATGTGCGGGTTTGGAACCGCGGCCTATGCAAGGCTAACCTGCTGTGAAAGTGTTGCTAAAGACAAGAAGAAGCGAAGCAAAATCTAGCCGAAGGCTTCAAAAGCAATTTTTCGGCAGGTTTCTGCAAGAAATGCGCGGTTTTTAAATCGTAGTCTGTGCGTTGGCAAATTTTTTTCGAAACGGCACGAAAGTGTTGCAAAAACCCATACAGAACGAAGAAAGAAACGTCCGAAAACGTTGAAAAACATTTTCCGAATGCAGTGGTAGTGACTGTGCGGGTTTGGAACCGTGGCCTATGCAAGGCTAACCTGCTGTGAAAGTGTTGCTAAAGACAAGAAGAAGCGAAGCAAAATCTAGCCGAAGGCTTCAAAAGCAATTTTTCGGCAGGTTGCTGCAAGGAATGCGCGGTTTTTAAATCGTAGTCTGCGCGTTGGCAATTTTAGCGAAACGGCACGAAAGTGTTGCAAAAACCCATACAGAACGAAGAAAGAAACGTCCGAAAACGTTGAAAAACATTTTCCGAATGCAGTGGTAGTGAATGTGCGGGTTTGGAACCGCGGCCTATGCAAGGCTAACCTGCTGTGAAAGTGTTGCTAAAGACAAGAAGAAGCGAAACAAAATCTAGCCGAAGGCTTCAAAAGCAATTTTTCGGCAGGTTGCTGCAAGGAATGCGCGGTTTATAAATCGTAGTCTGTGCGTTGGCAATTTTAGCGAAACGGCACGAAAGTGTTGCAAAAACCCATACAGAACGAAGAAAGAAACGTCCGAAAACGTTGAAAAACATTTTCCGAATGCAGTGGTAGTGAATGTGCGGGTTTGGAACCGCGGCCTATGCAAGGCTAACCTGCTGTGAAAGTGTTGCTAAAGACAAGAAGAAGCGAAGCAAAATCTAGCCGAAGGCTTCAAAGGCAATTTGCTGCTGTAGGGAATGCGTGGGTTTTGAATCGCAGTCTGTGCGTTGACACACTTGCGCGACACGCCGCAATATGTTGCACAAACCCATACAGAACGAAGAAAGAAACGTCCGAAAACGTTGAAAAACATTTTCCGAATGCAGTGGTAGTGAATGTGCGGGTTTGGAACCGTGGCGTATGCAATGCCAAACTGCTGTGAAAGTGTTGTTAAAGACCCGAAGAAACGCAGCAGCCGAAGGCTTCAAAAGCAATTGTGGGCATGCCGCTGTAAGGAATGCGCGGGTTTTGAATCGCAGTCTGTGCCAGTCTGTGCGTTGACAAACTTGCTCGAAACACAGCAAATATGTTGCACAAACCCAAAAACCATAAAGAATACGCCGGAAAGGCTTGAACAACAATTTTCCGAATGCTGTGGTACTGAATCTGCGGCTTTGGAACCGGGGCGTGTGCAAGGCGAATGCGCGGGTTGTGGGTCGTGGTCTACGCATTGGCAAACTTTGTGGAAACGCCGCGAACGTCTGAGCCAAAAGAAGGCGAAAGGAAGAACGATGCGTTCGAAAGGCTTGACAAAGAAGTTTCGAATGCAGGGGTAGGGAATGTTGCTTTTGAGTGAGTCACTGACTGAGTGAGTGAGTGAAGGCGTGACCGAAAGAAGGAGGGACTAAAACACTTGTGTGGGGCGTCAGAGAGAGCTTGACGTTGTTCAGGTCATGCAAGCACGATGCTCCAAGCCATCCACAATGGCCAGCGCCCGCAGATCTTCAAACAGAGTTTCGATGTATTCAAGCGGGTTTGTAAGCCGCCCTTCCGAGGGTCCAGCTTGGTTTGGGTTTGCCACGTTCCCTCCGCTCCTGGCTTGGGGCTGCTGTGACAGCAGCTTGCCTGTTTGCGGTCTAGTGGGACGAAAACCACTCTGTTCCTGCTGTTGGTTCAGCACCTTATCACCTGTCTCGGGAAAGGGCGCGGCGAGAAGAGAGGAAGGACCAAGCGGAGGGGAGAGGAGGAGGCTAGGGGGAGGAGGGGGGGGTCCGAGGTGCCGTGCCTCCTCCCTCCACCGCCCCTGCCTAGTGCCTGAATAGTGCCCGAATAGTGCCCGAATAGTGCCCGAAATAGTGCCCGAAATAGTGCCCAAATGAACCCCTCCTAGTGCCCAAATGAATTTCTCTTGTAAAGGAAAACAAAATCTGTCTTTTTTCGCAAGAAAAATCATTTGGGCACTATGAAGGGTTCATTTGGGCACTATTTCGGGCACTATTTCGGGCACTATTCGGGCACTATTCAGGCACTAGGCAGGGCAGGGCAGGGCAGGGCGGGGCGGGGCGGGGCGGGGCGGCGCGGGACGGGGCGGGGCGCGGGGCGGGACGGGGCGGGGCGGGGCGGGGCGGGGCGGGGCGGGGGAGGGCGGGGTGGGGCGGGGCGGGGCAGGGCCGGGCCCCGCCGGGCCGGGCAGGGCAGGGCAGGGCAGGGCGACTATCACGCCTTCACCTGCAAAGCCACCCAGGCCAGCTGGCTAAAACCGCGCCGCGAGGTGCTCAATGCCCAGCAGGCATGCCGAGGCAGCAGCCACGCCTGCATCAGTCACAACCTGTCGCAAGCAAGATCTGCGCACCTCATGAGTTCACTGCAAGCGAGCGCTTGTGGAAGCATTTCTTGTTTCAGAAGCCAGGGTATGCAAACGAAACCCGCGTTTCGTGACGCTGTCCGAACCATGTGTGCGCAATTTGGCGATGGCTGATGGCAGCGAAGCATCCGGTGAGCCCCAGCCCTTGGCAAATGGCCCGGAGCAACACCTAGACGCAGATGGCAGTGCAGAACCCGGTGAGCGAGCTGTCCTGCAACCTCAACAACACCCAGACGGACCCGTCGAGCTAGACGAGACAACCGAGGTGCGCGTGCGAGGTGCCATCGCCGAACTTTTGCCCAGCGTGGATCTGCAGCAGGTGAGCGTTTATGACTTTCGCTGCCAAATCGCACGCCATCTTGGTTTCGGGCGCAAAGGCTTAGAAGCCGCCGCTGACCAAGTGAATCTCTGGATTCGCGAAGCCGTGGACAACCGTGTGGCGCGTGCGCAACAAAGCCCCGAGCAGCGCATGGAAGCCATGCTGGACATACTCGGCTCCGAGGATGAATCTAAGAAGACACAAGTCCACTTTCTCACATTTGCGCGTCTCTTGCCGGGCACGGCAGAGCTTCGCGATCTGCGAGATTTGGAAGCGATGTCGCGCGAAGACCTTGCTTGCTGCGTTTGGAAGGCTTTTGACGAGCCTGTAGCTGCAGGTCGTGGCCGCCCTCCAGGTGCTACACAGCTGGTTCGCAAACTCGTCGTTTTTCGAGAAGAGCATGCGGACGGCATGCATCATTTCCACGTCGCGGTCTTGCTGCGACAATCGCGTAGCTTCGTTGCCGCAAAGCGCACCCTGCGTGAGCGAGACCACCTCGCTGCGCACTTTTCCGCTTCGCACACTGGCTTCTGGAGCGCGGTCCGATATGGACACATCCCCACGGCCAAGAAGCCCGAGGTGGATGCCAACCCCGTATCCTGGTCAGAAGATGGCGGTTGGGGTGCGCTGGACTTGTTTGCCGAGTCGCAGAGACCATGGATGGCTGAAGTCTGGAAGCGTAGACACGAGGACCTTTGGTTTGGGCTGAAAAGTGTTCTTGTGCATCGGAGTCCTTGCGTTTTTGCGTGCAGGTTTCTGGCATAATGTTCCGTAATGAGACCTAGCTCAACCTTGGACTTACAGGAGTCCGCAAAAACGGCCAGCGGAAGCCAACAGAGCTCCAAAAGGCCGAAGTTCAACAAATTGGATTTGACTTCCATCATGCTGGCGAAGAACTTGACGACCAAGGCTGCCGTGCTGGCATATGCCCAAGACCATGGCACGGCCGAGATGCAGGTCTTCGTTCACGCGCATCAGAGAAAGCTTGCGGACTTTCTGCAAGAAGCCGCCGACTGGGGAATGGCACGCTCCGCGGCAGCGGCCGAAAAAGATCTGGACTGGGATCTGGTCTGCCGTACAGCGCAGGAAGCCTGCCCACATGATGGGAGCTGCACCTATGCCGCAGCCGTGCAAGCGTTCTTCTCGGCCAATGCAGCGTGTGTGTCGCAGCAGGAGCTGGCAACGGCCCTGCGGGCGATCATTCGCTCAGGCCCTTCGAAGACAACACGGGTGCCGCTTCTTGCAGGTCCCACGAATTCTGGGAAGACAACCATCTTGCTTCCCTTTGATGATCTTTTCGGGTTCAAGCACGTTTTCCACAAGCCTGCATTGAACTCCAAGTTCGCGCTTCGCAATCTGTTGAAAGAGAAGCGGTTCTTGTTCTGGGATGACTACAGACCTGTGGAATACGCCCAGGAGACTCTACCAGTCACTGCGTTTTTGAGCTTGTTTCAGGGCCAGCCCCTCGAGGTGCAAGTCTCGCAGGCCTTCAACGATGGCAATGTGGACTTTGAGTGGCATCGTGGATGCATTATGACCGCCAAGTCCGAGGGCCTCTGGGTGCCATATGGTAGCGTCTCCCAGGAAGATGTGCGCCACATGCAGAGCCGTGTCCATGTTTTCACGGCCACCGCCACCGTCCGTCATCTCCAGGACACGCAGCCCTGCAAGCAGTGCATGTGCGCGTGGATCCGCGACGCGGCAGCGCAGCACGATGCAGAGCAGGTGGTCCGTGTCGTGGGGCCGCCCAGAGCCGTGGAACCAGCATCAGAAGCTGCGGGTGTGGCTGGACTTGCAGCTCTATGTGTGCAAGCCCGCCTGCCCGCGGAGAAGATGCAGCACATGGATGCCGAGCTCCACGCTTTGGGTGCCGTGCATGTGACGGAGCTTAGTGTAGAAGATTGGAGGCGCTTGCAATCTTGGGGGGAGTTGCTGCCTTTCGAGCAGCGCCGCCTCCTGTCGGCAGTCAGCAGCTAAAGCGCTGTCTGATCACCTGGTGTCGAGGAACGAAAGAGTCGTGCGGTCGGCCACGGCAAAACTGTGCGCCAGCTGCACCACGAGCCTTTCAAACTTAATCGCTGTGCCAGGCGGCGGATTTCGGGAGAGCGCTTTGGTCTGCCTTTGCTTTGGGTCCCAGAAAGCCGGTCTATGTCATCTGCAAATGCAGGAAAAACCGCTTCAGGTTAACGCCACCGATGCTGTGGATGTTGACTGGCAGGGTTACAAACGTGCGAACCATTACCTGCTCCTTTCATTCGCAGCGTCACGAAACTCCGCAAGTCTAGCAGAAACCTGGACGTCTGGGCCTTCCGCAGAGCCGGAGGATAAGCGCGAAGTGATGGCTACGTGATGGGCTGAAAGCCAACCGAAGGCGCGGCAAAATGTTTGAAGAACACAGGGAGCATTGACTAGCTGGAGATGCTCAAGCCCGCCGAAAGTTCGACCAAAATGGAGTTAAGTTTTGAGGCAAAGATTGCGGCGAGCCTGTTCTAGAGGTGCAAAAACCGTAGGACAGATTGTAGCGACGCAATGTCTCTTTCAAAATGTAAGACCGTGTCATACACCATTTTTTTCGAACTTTCTGCGGGGTTTAGGATCTCCAACCCCAGAGAAACTTCGACAAAAACCTTAGAGCTGACAGTTTTTGAGGTTAGATACGCGCCGCACCGAAGGAAACTCTTCCGACAAGCAGAGGCACAGAGGAGGAGCTGCGCGAGCAGATCTTGGTGTTGTGCAGAGACGTGCAAGAGTCAGGGTGCTGGAAGGTGGCACAACACATGCTTACATCACAAACTTGGAGGACGAGAGCCGCGCTGCGTGAAATTTCCCTTTCCATGCGTATGCACTGTGCACAGCATGCGACTTCTCCGAGCTTTTGCAACCGTTCTGAAGTGTCTTCAGTGCTGCTATGTCCTTCTGACCTCAGCTTGTGCTGACTGTTGGGCTTGGAACGCCGGCCAGGCAGGTGGAAGGTGGGATGGCTGAGGCTACAAGGCAGAGCTTGGAGAGTGGAAGTTTTTGGAGGTCACGATGCGTGAAGGTCTACAGGCACGCTGCACTCCCTGTCACGACCCAGTTGACCAGAGGTTTGGCCAGTTCCCGTGCTGACGGCCGCGCTGTGCAGAAGAGGCGGGCTTTGACACAAGTGGAGGGTGGAACAGCTGCCCAGGCAGCGCTCTGAACACGAAGGTCTAGGAGTGTAGGAATGCCTGCAGGCAGTGGAAGCTCTTCAACGCACTTGTGAGCAGGTGTTGCCAGCTCCCGTGACGACGGCCGTGCTGTGCAAGACCAGCGTCAAAATGTGCTACGGATAGTTTCTTGTCTCTGGAAGCAGCTGCCGTCCGTACTTGCAGCCTTTCCCGCTCCATGTGTCTTTGCTTCGGCCTCCGTTTCCAACCAAGTCATTAAATCCAGCTAGACTCTCGTATTCACGCTTGAATCCAGATTTCCCCGCACCCCCTTAATTTCAATGTTGCAGTGGACAGTCTGCTGCTGCTGTGAGGGGGCACTGCCGGTCTGGCTGGCTGGAAGAAACGAACATTGAAATTGGGGGGCGGGGGGGCCAATCTGTATGATTTTGTAACATTGGGTGAGGCTACTTTCTGCTTCGGATGCAGAGGAAAAGTCCAGGACCAGTTTCGGTACCCTGCGAGTAATTTGTGCATGTCGGACAAGCCTACGGGCTGCTTCTGCGAAGCGTGTGCGAGAAAATCCCATTTGTCACCTGGGACGCAAACACCTACCTCAGTCGCAGTTTTCCCCAAGCCTCTTAAGCGCAGTAGCTGCAGCCATGGCCCACGAGCACCTCTCGCTTCCCCGGCCTTAGCCCTCTCACTTGTCGAGATGGGCTGGGAATGGGAAAGGAGGTGGTGCTACCACTCCTGGAGATGGGTCTGGCGAATGGTTTGGAACGGACCAGAACCGTTTAGGGCTGACTTCTGGGAGCCCCCAGCCGAGCCCTCAGCAGATCAGACCGCCGGTCACAGCTCCTCGGAAGCTTGTGGTGATACCGGCGGCTCTGATGGTCCCACCACCGGGTGGCAGGACTGGCAAGGTTGGTGGGAAGAGTGGGACTGGACCGACCAGGCTGGCGACACCGGTGCCAGCGGGTCCAGGGACGTCCCATCCGCCTCCTCTGAAGGGCGTGGTCGCTCCACCCCTTCAAAAGGGCGAGGCGAACAGCCCTCCGTCCACAGGGAGGACAAGGCCCTCGTCCAGGCCTACCGGAAGCATGTGGACGAGCGTGCCAAGAAAAACCCCGATGCGAGGCGGGTTTCGGTTTCCAGCTTTGTGCGGAACCGGAAACGTCCCCCTCGCAGCCAGAGGGAGGCCCTAAAGGCCGAAAGGGAAGGGTCCGACCCTCCCAAGGCCTCGGTGGACGGCAAGCCGCCCAAAGTCCGCACCCTTCCCCCTTCCAGGCGGACTCGGCAACAGCAAAGGGGCGGCAAAGGCTGTGAAAGCCTCTACAAGCTCCACGGAAAGCTCCGAGAGCAGCCCCCCGACGGCACCGACGGAGCCTCAGGAGCCCGAAGACCAGGAAGAGATGCTGCCCTGGTCCCGCCGTATCGTTCAGAAAACGACGGCGGTAAAGTCGTCGGCCAGGGCCAGGTCGGCCAACGACCCACCTTGCAGCTCTGGAGAGGAGATGGAGCCTGACCCACCCTCTGCTGCGCAGGGTCCCAGTGCCGTGAAGGCACCCGCCACCAAGACGCAGGACCTCCTGGCACAGCCAGTGAGCGGGATCCTGCTCCACAGGAGGCGCCACCTAAGCCCCCGGGGCGTGAGACCCCGCCTGCTGGCCCCCCGGTCTCCTACGGCCCAGGGGAGGGGACCCAGAGGGAGGAGGGAGCCCCTAAAGCCCCTACCCGGCACCTGCCAGTGCACCGAGGGTTGAGGAGCCTCCTCCCCTCCCTCCTCCTCCCCATCCTCCCGAGGGAGGAGCAGCCCCTCGCAAGAGAAACAGGGGCGATGTCCCAGGCGGTGCCCCGGCGGCGTCCCAGTTCATGCGCCTCGACACAGAGTGTCGCCAACCGCCGGAGGCGAGATGGATCGCCCTGGCAGTGAAGCCCTCAGCCCTTGCCTCTGAGGTGCTCAGCCTGTGCCGCAACAGCTTGGACTGCCTCCAGGTATGGCCAGACGAGGCGATCCTGGACCTTCGGTTGCCCATAAACGACCAACTCCGCGAGGGTGAAAGGACCCTCATGGCTACTGGGCCTTCGGCCCTGCAGCCAGAGGTCCCCGAGGCCAGCGAGCCCTCCCTCAGCGAGGCTGCGGGGTCTACAGGAGGGACGGGGTGCCCCCCCCCTCAAGAGCCTTCTTCGGATTCAGCTCTTGTAGAGGATGTGGAGGCACCACCCTCGTATGGACCCCACCGTGCTTTGTTACGCTTGTAGGGTCGGGTGCCCTACAATCGAACATATGCAAGCCCATTTCATGACCCCCGGGCATCAGGAGCGGGTCAGGAGGTTTTTGGCCTCCTAGCCTCCCCTCTCCTTTGCAGAGGCAGGAGGCTCTGCAGGGTGAAGGGTTCCTCCCCTCCGGGTGAGGCTCCCTCCCTGTAGGACTTTCGTCCTGTTTCACTGGGATGTGGCTCGTGTGCATGTCGGACAAGCCTACGGGCTGCTTCTGCGAAGCGTGTGCGAGAAAATCCCATTTGACCTTGGATGTCCTGATGTTTTCGGCATGCCTGAAGCTGTGAGGAGTGCTTTTGAGTTAGGAAGTGACTGCACGTTCGTTTCGTCTCGTTTCGTTAGTGCTTGAAGTGTTTTGCTTGGAGACAGACAGCTGCAAGGTGTTTCACTGTCAGTCAGAGCCCGACGCGACTCCGCTTTGGCTCAAGAAAAAGACCGAGTGCTGCGCGCTCTGTTTTTCACATTTCCGCACGGCTCCAGTGGACTACGTTTGTTTGTGGAGGACCACTTTGAGTTGTTGTCGATTCCCAGTCTCCAGGTTTTCCACAGATGCAGCTGCTCAAAAATGTAACACCCAGTTACCCAGTCACTATTTGTCTTGAACGCATCTTCGGTTCAAAAATCAAGTTGTAGCATGTGTTCTTGCAGGATTTGTGAATGTGAGCACTTGTGCATGTCTGTGTGTGAAGCATGCAAAACTCGAGTTTGTCATGACCGGTAGAAGCTTATGAGCACAGTTTGCTGAGTTCACGAGCATGGACCGGAATGTGGAACTCTGGCGAATGGTTAGATTCGTGGCGTCTTGCAAGTCTGCCAATGTGTACTGTGGGGGTACTCTGATGTGTTCTATGTTTTTTGTTGTTTTCGAGCCCCGAAAATGGACTCGTAAAGCTCGTCGAAAGTGTGGCAGGGTAGAGAAGCTCTAGACGGGTTTTCAGGCTGGAGAAGTGTTGGAAGGGACTTGGCAAGGCTGCGGTGCATGAATAGTAGACGTCTTCAAATAGTGCCCGAATAGTGCCCGAACTAGTGCACAAATGAACTCTTCATAGTGCCCAAATGATTTTTCGCGAAGAAAAAAAAGATTCCTTTCTTTACGAAAGAAAATGTATTTAGGCACTATTATGAAGAGTTCATTCGGGCACTATGGAGACTTGGGCGGCATATCTGGAGCTAAGGGTTGGAAGGTCTGCAAAACCACCAAAACACTGGAAATGCGCACGAAGACTGGAATTTGTGCTGCAGGAGGCATTGGGAAGTGATCTGCGGGGAAGGGTTTGGAATGGGAAAAGAGGGGGTTCAGGGAAGGATCTGCAGAGTTTAGGGCAGAATCTGCAGGCAGGATTTGGGAGAGGGTCTGCAAGCAAGCGTTTGGAGGAGCATACACGAAAAACATGAGGGGTGGCATGTGCAAAAAATTGTAGGGTAGTCTATCTACAAGTTTACGGGGGCCTTGGCCATGCGAGGGTTTAGGGAAAGATCAGGCAGGACTTCGGGGAGGATCTATAACGAGACTTTATGAAGGAGTTATGGTTTTTATCGAGTGCAGCAGCAGTCAGTCATTGACAGTCTTCTTGTTTGCATATTCAGAAACCTCCCCCCCGCCCCCTGAATTTCAATGTGTGCCGCAATGTGTGCCGCAATGCTCATTGGGCGCTTCTATGTAAACATTGAATTTGGGGGGAGCGGGGGGTCTGGAAGGTTTCAAGATTTGTGGACAAACAATTCCAAAATTGTACTATCGCGCGAGGCCATTTTCAGTGTTCGAAAAACCACGAAAACTGTAGGACGCATTAAGGTACCCCCATAGTCAGTTGCCGCCTTGCTTGCCATGCTGTGGTATTTATGACAAGTAGTTGTCATGACATCATGGTCAACAGTCTCAAGCTGACCACGCACAGACCCCGCGCATAGCTACAAGGTTGTTTTTCGAGCAAAGTTCCAATCCAATTGGGAGCGTCTTTGTCCAAAGGTTTTCGATCCATTCTAGAGCCCATTTTCGAGCTCCAAAAACGAAGCCCAAAATGGGGTCTCCCCTAATAGTTTCCAATCAGGCGGTCTCAGCTTTGGGAACCAATTTTTGGCCGCAAAATGGGGACCAACCCGAGCTCAAAAACTGCGGAATTCTGCGAGGGAGACGTGTTTGAAGCTTTACCAAAGTTTTGCCCGACATGCGGCGACCAGTGTCGCGAGCGACCGCGTCTGTTGAAATCAATCAAAACGCTCCGTTGCTACCCTGGTGATTGGGCTTGTGCTGCTTAAGCACCGTTGTTTGCCACTGTAACTGTGGGGGTACTCTGATGTGTCCTACGTTTTTTGTTGTTTTCCGGGCCCCGAAAATGGGCTCGTAAAGCTCGTCGAAAGTGTGGCAGGGTAGGGAAGCCCTGGACGGAGGTTTTCAGGCCTGGAGAAGTGTTGGGAGGGACTTGGCAAGGCTGCGGTGCATGAATAGTAGACGCCTTCAAATAGTGCCCGAATAGTGCCCGAATAGTGCCCGAAATAGTGCTAGTGCCCGAATGAACCCTTCATAGTGCCCAAATGATTTTTCGCGAAGAAAAAGGAGATTTTCCTTCCTTTACGAAAGGAAATGTATTTGGGCACTATGAAGGGTTCATTCGGGCACTATTTCGGGCACTATTTCGGGCACTATTCGGGCACTATTCGGGCACTATGCCAGGTGGAGGCTTGGGCGGCATTATCTGGAGGGCTAAGGGTTGGGAGGCCTGCAGGACCACCAAAACACTGGAAATGCGCACGAAGAATAGGAATTTGTGCTGCAGGAGGCATTGGGGAGTGATCTGCGGGGCAGGGTTTGGAATGCAAAAGGGGGGGTTTAGGGAAGGATCTGCAGAGTTTAGGGCAGGATCTGCAAGGCAGGATTTGGGGGAGGGTCCGCAAGCAAGCGTTTGGAGGAGCATACACGAAAAACATGAGGGGTGGCATGTGCAAAAAATTGTAGGGTAGTCTATCTACAAGTTTACGGGGGCCTTGGCCATGCGAGGGTTTAGGGAAAGATCAGGCAGGACTTCGGGGAGGATCTATAACGAGACTTTATGAAGGAGTTATGGTTTTTATCGAGTGCAGCAGCAGTCAGTCATTGACAGTCTTCTTGTTTGCATATTCAGAAACCTCCCCCCCGCCCCCTCAATTTCAATGTGTGCCGCAATGTGTGCCGCAATGCTCATTGGGCGCTTCTATGTAAACATTGAATTTGGGGGGAGCGGGGGGTCTGGAAGGTTTCAAGATTTGTGGACAAACAATTCCAAAATTGTACTATCGCGCGAGGCCATTTTCAGTGTTCGAAAAACCACGAAAACTGTAGGACGCATTAAGGTACCCCCATAGTCAGTTGCCGCCTTGCTTGCCATGCTGTGGTATTTATGACAAGTAGTTGTCATGACATCATGGTCAACAGTCTCAAGCTGACCACGCACAGACCCCGCGCATAGCTACAAGGTTGTTTTTCGAGCAAAGTTCCAATCCAATTGGGAGCGTCTTTGTCCAAAGGTTTTCGATCCATTCTAGAGCCCATTTTCGAGCTCCAAAAACGAAGCCCAAAATGGGGTCTCCCCTAATAGTTTCCAATCAGGCGGTCTCAGCTTTGGGAACCAATTTTTGGCCGCAAAATGGGGACCAACCCGAGCTCAAAAACTGCGGAATTCTGCGAGGGAGACGTGTTTGAAGCTTTACCAAAGTTTTGCCCGACATGCGGCGACCAGTGTCGCGAGCGACCGCGTCTGTTGAAATCAATCAAAACGCTCCGTTGCTACCCTGGTGATTGGGCTTGTGCTGCTTAAGCACCGTTGTTTGCCACTGTAACTGTGGGGGTACTCTGATGTGTCCTACGTTTTTTGTTGTTTTCCGGGCCCCGAAAATGGGCTCGTAAAGCTCGTCGAAAGTGTGGCAGGGTAGGGAAGCCCTGGACGGAGGTTTTCAGGCCTGGAGAAGTGTTGGGAGGGACTTGGCAAGGCTGCGGTGCATGAATAGTAGACGCCTTCAAATAGTGCCCGAATAGTGCCCGAATAGTGCCCGAAATAGTGCCCGAACTAGTGCCCGAATGAACCCTTCATAGTGCCCAAATGATTTTTCGCGAAGAAAAAGGAGATTTTCCTTCCTTTACGAAAGGAAATGTATTTGGGCACTATGAAGGGTTCATTCGGGCACTATTTCGGGCACTATTTCGGGCACTATTCGGGCACTATTCGGGCACTATGCCAGGTGGAGGCTTGGGCGGCATTATCTGGAGGGCTAAGGGTTGGGAGGCCTGCAGGACCACCAAAACACTGGAAATGCGCACGAAGAATAGGAATTTGTGCTGCAGGAGGCATTGGGGAGTGATCTGCGGGGCAGGGTTTGGAATGCAAAAGGGGGGGTTTAGGGAAGGATCTGCAGAGTTTAGGGCAGGATCTGCAAGGCAGGATTTGGGGGAGGGTCCGCAAGCAAGCGTTTGGAGGAGCATACACGAAAAACATGAGGGGTGGCATGTGCAAAAAATTGTAGGGTAGTCTATCTACAAGTTTACGGGGGCCTTGGCCATGCGAGGGTTTAGGGAAAGATCAGGCAGGACTTCGGGGAGGATCTATAACGAGACTTTATGAAGGAGTTATGGTTTTTATCGAGTGCAGCAGCAGTCAGTCATTGACAGTCTTCTTGTTTGCATATTCAGAAACCTCCCCCCCGCCCCCTCAATTTCAATGTGTGCCGCAATGTGTGCCGCAATGCTCATTGGGCGCTTCTATGTAAACATTGAATTTGGGGGGAGCGGGGGGTCTGGAAGGTTTCAAGATTTGTGGACAAACAATTCCAAAATTGTACTATCGCGCGAGGCCATTTTCAGTGTTCGAAAAACCACGAAAACTGTAGGACGCATTAAGGTACCCCCATAGTCAGTTGCCGCCTTGCTTGCCATGCTGTGGTATTTATGACAAGTAGTTGTCATGACATCATGGTCAACAGTCTCAAGCTGACCACGCACAGACCCCGCGCATAGCTACAAGGTTGTTTTTCGAGCAAAGTTCCAATCCAATTGGGAGCGTCTTTGTCCAAAGGTTTTCGATCCATTCTAGAGCCCATTTTCGAGCTCCAAAAACGAAGCCCAAAATGGGGTCTCCCCTAATAGTTTCCAATCAGGCGGTCTCAGCTTTGGGAACCAATTTTTGGCCTCAAAATGGGGACCAACCCGAGCTCAAAAACTGCGGAATTCTGCGAGGGAGACGTGTTTGAAGCTTTACCAAAGTTTTGCCCGACATGCGGCGACCAGTGTCGCGAGCGACCGCGTCTGTTGAAATCAATCAAAACGCTCCGTTGCTACCCTGGTGATTGGGCTTGTGCTGCTTAAGCACCGTTGTTTGCCACTGTAACTGTGGGGGTACTCTGATGTGTCCTACGTTTTTTGTTGTTTTCCGGGCCCCGAAAATGGGCTCGTAAAGCTCGTCGAAAGTGTGGCAGGGTAGGGAAGCCCTGGACGGAGGTTTTCAGGCCTGGAGAAGTGTTGGGAGGGACTTGGCAAGGCTGCGGTGCATGAATAGTAGACGCCTTCAAATAGTGCCCGAATAGTGCCCGAATAGTGCCCGAAATAGTGCCCGAACTAGTGCCCGAATGAACCCTTCATAGTGCCCAAATGATTTTTCGCGAAGAAAAAGGAGATTTTCCTTCCTTTACGAAAGGAAATGTATTTGGGCACTATGAAGGGTTCATTCGGGCACTATTTCGGGCACTATTCGGGCACTATTCGGGCACTAGGTGGAGGCTTGGGCGGCATTATCTGGAGGGCTAAGGGTTGGGAGGCCTGCAGGACCACCAAAACACTGGAAATGCGCACGAAGAATAGGAATTTGTGCTGCAGGAGGCATTGGGGAGTGATCTGCGGGGCAGGGTTTGGAATGCAAAAGGGGGGGTTTAGGGAAGGATCTGCAGAGTTTAGGGCAGGATCTGCAAGGCAGGATTTGGGGGAGGGTCCGCAAGCAAGCGTTTGGAGGAGCATACACGAAAAACATGAGGGGTGGCATGTGCAAAAAATTGTAGGGTAGTCTATCTACAAGTTTACGGGGGCCTTGGCCATGCGAGGGTTTAGGGAAAGATCAGGCAGGACTTCGGGGAGGATCTATAACGAGACTTTATGAAGGAGTTATGGTTTTTATCGAGTGCAGCAGCAGTCAGTCATTGACAGTCTTCTTGTTTGCATATTCAGAAACCTCCCCCCCGCCCCCTCAATTTCAATGTGTGCCGCAATGTGTGCCGCAATGCTCATTGGGCGCTTCTATGTAAACATTGAATTTGGGGGGAGCGGGGGGTCTGGAAGGTTTCAAGATTTGTGGACAAACAATTCCAAAATTGTACTATCGCGCGAGGCCATTTTCAGTGTTCGAAAAACCACGAAAACTGTAGGACGCATTAAGGTACCCCCATAGTCAGTTGCCGCCTTGCTTGCCATGCTGTGGTATTTATGACAAGTAGTTGTCATGACATCATGGTCAACAGTCTCAAGCTGACCACGCACAGACCCCGCGCATAGCTACAAGGTTGTTTTTCGAGCAAAGTTCCAATCCAATTGGGAGCGTCTTTGTCCAAAGGTTTTCGATCCATTCTAGAGCCCATTTTCGAGCTCCAAAAACGAAGCCCAAAATGGGGTCTCCCCTAATAGTTTCCAATCAGGCGGTCTCAGCTTTGGGAACCAATTTTTGGCCGCAAAATGGGGACCAACCCGAGCTCAAAAACTGCGGAATTCTGCGAGGGAGACGTGTTTGAAGCTTTACCAAAGTTTTGCCCGACATGCGGCGACCAGTGTCGCGAGCGACCGCGTCTGTTGAAATCAATCAAAACGCTCCGTTGCTACCCTGGTGATTGGGCTTGTGCTGCTTAAGCACCGTTGTTTGCCACTGTAACTGTGGGGGTACTCTGATGTGTCCTACGTTTTTTGTTGTTTTCCGGGCCCCGAAAATGGGCTCGTAAAGCTCGTCGAAAGTGTGGCAGGGTAGGGAAGCCCTGGACGGAGGTTTTCAGGCCTGGAGAAGTGTTGGGAGGGACTTGGCAAGGCTGCGGTGCATGAATAGTAGACGCCTTCAAATAGTGCCCGAATAGTGCCCGAATAGTGCCCGAAATAGTGCCCGAACTAGTGCCCGAATGAACCCTTCATAGTGCCCAAATGATTTTTCGCGAAGAAAAAGGAGATTTTCCTTCCTTTACGAAAGGAAATGTATTTGGGCACTATGAAGGGTTCATTCGGGCACTATTTCGGGCACTATTTCGGGCACTATTCGGGCACTATTCGGGCACTATGCCAGGTGGAGGCTTGGGCGGCATTATCTGGAGGGCTAAGGGTTGGGAGGCCTGCAGGACCACCAAAACACTGGAAATGCGCACGAAGAATAGGAATTTGTGCTGCAGGAGGCATTGGGGAGTGATCTGCGGGGCAGGGTTTGGAATGCAAAAGGGGGGGTTTAGGGAAGGATCTGCAGAGTTTAGGGCAGGATCTGCAAGGCAGGATTTGGGGGAGGGTCCGCAAGCAAGCGTTTGGAGGAGCATACACGAAAAACATGAGGGGTGGCATGTGCAAAAAATTGTAGGGTAGTCTATCTACAAGTTTACGGGGGCCTTGGCCATGCGAGGGTTTAGGGAAAGATCAGGCAGGACTTCGGGGAGGATCTATAACGAGACTTTATGAAGGAGTTATGGTTTTTATCGAGTGCAGCAGCAGTCAGTCATTGACAGTCTTCTTGTTTGCATATTCAGAAACCTCCCCCCCGCCCCCTGAATTTCAATGTGTGCCGCAATGTGTGCCGCAATGCTCATTGGGCGCTTCTATGTAAACATTGAATTTGGGGGGAGCGGGGGGTCTGGAAGGTTTCAAGATTTGTGGACAAACAATTCCAAAATTGTACTATCGCGCGAGGCCATTTTCAGTGTTCGAAAAACCACGAAAACTGTAGGACGCATTAAGGTACCCCCATAGTAACACCTTCTGGCACTGTGCAGAACCACTCGCAGGTGCAGCCGCTGCTGCTTGCTAGGCTGTCGGCGACCCAACAGGACTGTTCACAGGTCCTACAGGTCCCACGGGTCCTGGTCCAAACAGGTCGAAGTCCATGCCTTCCTCAGGCACAGGGACGTTCTGAGCAGGAGTCTCACCACTCCCACCTGGCAAGGGCGAGGCCATGGCGCTGTAAAACGTGAAGGTAGCTAAAGTGTGATCGTCGGATGGAGCTCTCCAAGAGTTGAGAACGACCAGCGACTGCGCCTCACAGAGGTGGAGCAGGTCCATGTAGTCCGACTTATGTGACTCCACCACCGCAAACGTGTGGTCTACAAACCTTCGGCATTGGACTACAGGTGCTGTTAAAGTCCTCGGATAGTGTAAGGGCGGGAGGCATAGAAGAAATTTGTGCCTACACTCGGGTGTGTCGGACTTATCATTGGCAGCATTGATAGACATTCAAGATGTCCGAGGGGTTCTTGCCTGTCTGAACTCGGACGTGAAGTCCCGGGTGGACACCTTGGTATTGTATGTCGCCTCTTCAAGCAAGTATGGTCGAGACAATAGTCCTTCTAAGTCCTCAGGAGCTCCGCTACTATGTGAAAAACAGAGCGCGCAGCACTCGGTCTTTTTCTTGAGCCAAAGCGGAGTCGCGTCGGGCTCTAACTGACTGTCTGTCTCCAAGCAAAACACTTCAAGCACTAACGAAACGAGACGAAACGAACGTGCAGTCACTTCCTAACTCAAAAGCACTCCTCACAGCTTCAGGCATGCCGAAAACATCAGGACATCCAAGGTCAAATGGGATTTTCACAGGAAATGAGCGCTGGTTTGTGTACAAGATTTTTTTTCTGAAAAAGTCTGCAAGTCGCAGTCCATTTTACCCACATGGATTCAATTGTACCTTCTCAGTGTTGTTGCAGTTCTGAACGAGTGATTAACTGCTGTCTGTGACTCACCTACGCGCCAAAAACTGAGTTTTTCGAGCCTGATTGGGTTTTTAACCGGGTGGAGTTCTGTGGGTGCTTTTCAAACTTAGTTCCAAAGAGTAGTTCTCACTAGTGCAAGATAATGTTCAGCCTGTCATGGACACGTTCACTGTCTGCCTGCATGCACTTCGCTGCATGCTTCGCTGCTATGGAGACAAGCTATTGGAAGTGTTGGTATGACTTTCTCGACACGTCGATTATTGTCGAGCTTGAAGTGGACTCATAAAGTTCAGAAGCTTTGTTGCTGTTCAGCTTGGCATGTGTTAGGAAATGTCGAAAGATTTTTGTTGCATTGTCAGAGAGCCATGGAGGCTCTCAACCGCAAGGCGATGCTTTGTGGGCACTTAGAACGTCGCAGATGGCTCTCTGGCTGTTTTTTCGAAACTGAACAACGATTTGCCAGAGTTCTGTATGCAATCTCTATCCAAGCATTGGCTTTGAATTCGACCGCTCTATTGGCCCAAGTGTTGAAACTATGTCTCACCCAGCTTCCTAATGGGTTTGAATCTGGTTTTTTTATCTGGTTTAAACCTTCATAAAAGCCGGATTCCAAACCTAGGTTGACACTCGTTTCATGCAGGATGTCCTGTGTCTAGAGAACGCACATGTTGCCCAGTGTTGTTCTGCCGCTCCTTGCAATGAATTTTGGAATGTCTCGAGTCGGCCAGCTTCAAGGATTTACTTCAAGTGCTACCATTTTTGAATTTTTCTGGGTTTTTCAGGACGCTTGATGCTGCCAAGTCGACTGGAGCAGTTCGAAATGCGTCCAAGCAGCTTGGAGTGGTTCGAAGTTTCAGTTTTAGCTTGGAGTTGCATGTGCAGGAAGCCAGATCGAGATTTCTTATTGTCCGGCTCCTCGCTCGGCTTTCGAGCCTGCTACCTGCTGGCAATAGGCATTGAAGAGCGACCCTCTTTGGGAATCCAGGGGCCCCTTCCCACCAGCTACAAGTGCAGACATGTCGAGCCATTGCGCGACCCTTTTGGGAAGCGGAGCCATGGTTTTGGCCATTGCGCAACCCAATACGGGAAGCAGAGCCAGTGAGTGTGGCAGTACTAGCAAACTTTTTAGCAACGACTTCGCCGGCTAAGTCTGTATGTCGCAGCTAAGTCGTTTCACCTTGTACAGCTGTTTGATTACAGTTGTATCTTCTTCTTTATTATGGGGACCGAGCGCAGCAGCCGCTGTCACTCGGTCCAGTCACGCCAAACAAAAAAGCAATGGCCCACATATTCATTGTAGCCATCGCCTCTGGTGGGCTGTAGGACGCAGCTGTAGCGAAGAAGCGATGGACTAAGCAGAAAAAGGCCCAACCGCACGTCACGCTAAGTTGACGACGACAAGTTCACGCACTTGGAAGCATTGCTGATCGTTTCGGCCAAAACAGAAGTGGAGTCCTGTTCAAACACTCAAGCACTGAAGCACGTCCGAGATCACATTTCGGACGCTATGATCTTCCAAAGTTGTGAATGCTGCAAGAACAGTTAAGGGAATTTGTCTCCACACTGGCTGTGGGACCGTTTTCCAACGTTGTTGGATGAAGCAAAATTTGGTTGCAACACTTAGACGGGTGACTTGCTCGAACACCACATTCCCTCGAAGTCGCAGAGGGGGAAGGCATGATCTCCAGGCTGTGCAAGGCTGGGGCACGAACCTTGCAATCAGGTTTGGATCTTACGGTTTAGAGTCTTGGAGGTTTGACTTCACAGGGTGGGATGTTGGGGTTTCGATTCGAGCCCGGGAAGTTTGTGGTTGTGCCGTAAAACAGGATTGTTGCAATTTGGATGGAGACTTGGGTCTCAGATCGGAGATGCGTATGCTATTACTTAGTTTATGGGTCAAGCTCGGCATTGCAAAAGAGTATATAGTATAAACCCCACACATAAGAAACGCTATCACCAGTTATTAATAAATCTAAAGCTATATTGTTATTTTTACATCCAATCTCGACGTGTTTTCGGTTCGGAGGGGGCTGCAAGATGTAGATTCAGGGAAAGGATGGATTTCTGATTTTTTACTATTTACATCATCTTAAAGGGTTTGGACTCCGAAAACCCTGTTCGAACTATGAAGGCTCCAGTATCACAGACTTACATCGCCGGGCCGAAAGTTTCGACCCACTTGTGCATCATCTAACATACAAGCTCTTGCGGAGTAGCGGAGTACCTCAAAGTCTACTTTACCCTACGCAGGCCAGCGGAGTAATTACTACCCCGTTTTAAAAATGTATTACTTATTAGTTCCGGGGGAGGCCCCAAGGCTCACTTGTGTTAGGAGTCTATGGGGAAGAGGGCGGAGGCTCATGTGCTGTAGCATGTTGAGGCTAGTGGGTCGAACTATCGGCCCGGCGCAGTATAGGGAGGGTTTGTAAGGTTCCCGCAACGAAGCTTTTCAATTCTTCAAATTTAACATCCCAGCTAGTGCCAACAGTACTGAGTAAAAGGGAGGAGTTCTGTTCAATTTGTGGGCTCTCCATGCATTGGTTTGCATCAAACAGTTCAAGTCGAATGAGCCAGAGTTTCTGCGGGACTTTACCCCTGCCATTGATGAAGCGTTTCACCATTCTTTCCGTGCTTAAAGACTGCTTCTGTCATGATGAACGAGATTGCCAAGTTGGTCTTGTCTTCTGGAGCATGTCAGAGGCATCTTTTCACGGGTTTGCCTTCAGCAAACCAGGCTAAGGCTGCAGCCGCGCCATGGTCGGTCCAGGTTGATGAAACCGCCCTTGCAGAGGATGAAAGTGTCTCCGTCCAGTGGCCCTCGATGCACAAGAGACTAGGACCTTGCCAGAAGTGGACGTTGTTTCGTGGTTGGGTGTTGATGGCGATGCAGTTGTGCAGACGACTTCGACCTTTCGCGACACTGAGCTGCTCATGTCTTGGCTTAAGTATGACTCGGTGCAGTGAGATACTGTCCAGCGGCCCTTGAGTCCGGGAGTGAGGATCTTCTGTGCCCCACCTTTCATAAGTGGGTCCCTGTGCCTTTGCTCGTGAGATTTCTCATGATTCTTGCATCAAGAAACCTGCTCTGCTTGACTTTGAGCAATGGCAGCACCTGTCAGATGGGACTGATTTCCTTCTCTGCTCCTGTGTTGGACTTCTTTCCACTCCTCAGGCACCGAGCCCCATCAAGTCTTTCAAGAGCATTGAGCTTCCTTTGTGTCGTCTGAGGCTGTTCTCGGACTTGGTCAGGGGGGTTTTCTGATGTGGAGGAGTGGCGTGCCTGCAGGCATTGCGCTCCCGAAGATCTCCTGCTGCGCGGTTGATGTCATTCGCAAACTAGCGCCTTTCGGTTAGCACATGTTTGACTGCGAATTTTTTGCGAACTTCAATATCAGAACCTGAACCCCTGATCTTTTCAGCTAAATTAAGTGCAACCGAAATCGGCTGCGTCCAACTCGGACTCAACGCCACGAAAAGCGAAAAGCGATGTATATGTATTTATCTGCACCTGTTGTAAGAAACTTGCCACCCCATACAAGATCCGTGTTTACATGCGATGCTACCTTGTCCTTTGAAGTTCTTCGAAACATGCACAAAAATGCTGGTTTTTGCACGAAAAACATGGGCGTGTATTCCGACGCACCTTCTTGTTGAACGACTTTATTTATCATCAGCTGGCCAAAAAGCCTGCCTAGCGAGGTTTCTAGCAAATTGGCTTGTATGTAAAACAAATTCAGTCGCTATCATTTGACCATGGTGCAAGCACCAAGGTCTTACTCGAAAATATGGAAACGGGGTAGTAGTGTCTCTCCACCCAAGGCATTTTTGCAAGAAGCCAGACGGCAGTGGCCTTCTTCCAGCAGTGTGTGTTGCTGCTTCAGGCTGGCATCTCCCGCCAGGAGCCCTTCCAGCCCAAGCGGACACAGCACGTAAGTCGTGAAACTCCCGTCCACCAACGCTTTACAGATGCTAAAATCAAGATATTGAAGCTATGTTTGCGCATCTTGTAATTCTTATGCGTTTGGGTTGGATTTGTTGGTAGTTTGCTGGTGAATCTTGCGATTTCTTGCTTGATGTCTGTTTAAGACCAATGGGCGTGGCGCTCGAAACGAGTCGGGGGAAGGTCTGGGCCTCAGCCGTAGGAGTTCGATTCGTAAGAACACTTGCATCTGATATGGCATATGGGTTTAGGGTTTAGGGCTTAAGAATGATGTAGGTCGGACAAGAGCTTCTGCATTTGCGTTGCATTCCTGTTGCGATTTTTCGCGGTATGTTAGTTGCTTCTTTCAGGTCGTCTTGAAATGGCATCCGGACGTGTGGGACCTGGAGTTGCAAAGCGAGGAAACTTGCGAGATCGTCAGCCACCGAAAGTCTTGTGGTCCTGCGTCAGAGGTGAGCTGAAGATATGTTTTGCTGCATCTGCGAGTTGTTTGTGTCTCGAGGGTACTTTGACAGGGCTTTTGAACAGCCATGGCCTGGGACTCGAAGACAGATGATGCCCAAGTACGGATGGTCATGGACTCCTTGGTGAGGCGCTTGGAGGAAGATCCCGAAGAATTCTGCTGCCCAATCTCTTTGTGCCTTATGGAGGATCCAGTGCTTGCGGAGGATGGTCGAACCTACGAAAGAAAGTCCATCCAAGAAGCTCTACGACATCGGACGGCAAGCCCGTTAACCAATCTGTACATGGGGAGACGGCTTGTTCCGGACACTAAGACGAAAACGGCAATTGTTGAGTTCAAAGAGAAAGTGGTTGAGGACATCATCTCGCATGTCCCGTGCATGTCCCCGCTCCAAGCTTTGAAGCTTCTCTTTAGAGCCGAAGGCTTTGTTCGGGAGAAGCTGCCCCATCCGGCTGCAAAGGACGCGCTCATCACAATCCTGATGCTCAGGGCGCGCTTGCCGAGTCCGCTCCGTGGTGATGCCATCTCAGAGTTTACGACCATGTGCGCAGATCCTGCACTCGATCTCAAGAAAGTGGTGGAAAGGTTCCTTTGCAAGCTCGGGCTGAAGTCTTTGCTCGCGGAGCTCGATGACCAAACGGTTAAGAAGTTCAGTCTGGCGGCGCATGTCCTCCCTAAGTCAGCTTGTTGCCACGCGGTTGACCGGGAGCTTGTGTGCAGGCTCGCTGCTCAGTCAGGTGAGCAAGCAGGTGCCCGAGCTTTGTGGAAGTTTGTGAAGACGCGTGCAGCGTGCGGAAACCCTGAATGGGTTATGGCGGCAGGGCTGGTTTTGGCAGCCCGCTTTAGCATCCTCGGAGTCCAGAGTGAGCTTCCCTGCAAACTCTCCAGGAAGGCCGTCGAGTACATGCAGAATCCTGCAAAGGGCTTGTCGGATGCTAAGAACTTCTTCCGCCTTACTCTGGACTTCGACGATCCCGTTGAGGCCACCGCACAGGCACAGGTGAAGCTTTTGCTGGACATGTGTTCTCAACAGGAGGACGACGCGGAACGACAGAAACTGTTAATGGAAGCGCATTATGTTGATCCCAGAGATGCCGAAGTGTTGAAGCAGCTCACACAGTGCTTTACACAAGAGTTGGAGTCCAAGGGCAAGATCGAGAATGAGGATGCCTTCATCAGCTTCTTGCTCGAAGTGCACGGTAGCATCCCAGAAGAGTTTCTCTCCAAGCTTGGCTTCGAAGACCGCACCATCCGCGCACTGGCGGTGGAGCCGGAGCTGGTGGTGAAACTCGCCGAACAGCTCCAGTCTTCGGGACGCGCCAAAGAGGGGGCGAAGATGTTGATGACGATGAGCGAAGAGCTGGAGGAGGACGGATCTGCCAGCAGCCAGGTTAAATCTCAGCAGGCCAGCTTGCAGGCGTACAACATGAGTGGCTACAGCCAGGAAGCTCTTCATTTAGTTTTGAGCATTCTCAGCCGCAGGCTCATGCAGATGCAGCATGAGTGCCGAGAGATGCAAGCCAAGTGTAGTGAGCAGGAGGATTGTATTGAACGCTTAAGAGACGAGCAGAATCAGCTGCATAGCTACCAGCGGCCCATGATGACGATTGAATGGGATATCTCCAGACAAGAGCTCTCCGCGTTGACCAAGGGACTTTCATTGCATAGCCCACCCTTCGAGATCGCCGCTACAGGACTAAGTGCTTGGTTTCAGTATTTCCCGCAAGGGGCGACTTCTGCAGAGGACGGATTTGCATCGTTGTACCTGTTCAGAGACAAGGACTCCATCATCGAGTGTGACCTCTTAGTGGGTTCGGAGCGAAAGACCATGGAAAATCCTCCCGTCACCCCAGGCGGAACCGGACGGGGTTGGGCCAACTTCGTGAGGATCGGGGCGCACAAGAAGATCTCGATCATCGTCTACTCAGTCAAGTCCTTCGTGTTCTCGGATCTCACGTACACCTATTACTAGCAACCATATCGCCTGTGTATTCGTTCGCAGCATTATGACGGTTAATGCTAGTTAGTATACTCTTCATCATATTTGTTTCATGTTGTCACACTCCGGCCGG
>CAJNDT010001975.1:0-38771 GCA_905221615.1 Symbiodinium sp. CCMP2592
GGACAAGCGCGACTAAATGTACACACGGGCCGGCCCTCCAGATTGTCACGCCAGTCTGTCTTGTCCTTTTCCCAATTTGTGAAACCCGACAAAAATGACAATCTGGTGGCCGGCCCGTGTGTACATTTAGAGCTGCTTGTCCTTTTCCGAAAAGGACAAGCGCGACTAAATCTACACCATCCTGGATTTAGAGCTGCTTGTCCTTTTCCGAAAGAAACAAGCGCGATTAAATGTAGAAAACCGGAAGGCTAAGAGCAGCCACACGAAAAGAAAGGGGGGGACCTCGAGATTCGCAGCCGGCTCTAATTAAAAGGCACATTTTATGAACAGAATTTGTCACTTGAAAATCACCAGCAATTTTCCAAATTTCCGGAGGCAAGAAATAGAAAATCTCGAATTTAGAGCTGGTTGTCCTTTTCCGAAAAGGACAAGCGCGACTAAATGCACAAAATCCTGGATTTAGAGCTGCTTGTCCTTTTCCGAAAAGGACAAGCGCGACTAAATGTACACACGGGCCGGCCCTCCAGATTGTCACGCCAGTCTGTCTTGTCCTTTTCCCAATTTGTGAACGCCGACAAAAGTGACAATCTGGGCCCCCCGGCCCCCCCCGTACACACAGTGCGTTTCTGGACGCTCCGCTCGCCCCCTAAGGGGGCATCCTTGCTGTCCTTGTGGAAGCTAGTAATGGCGTTGAACTACAGCGACTGCTGTACGCGCCAATTGACTAGCGAAGCGGCCTCCACATACCTAAAAAGGCCGAGGATGCCTTCCCGAGCATTTCCGAAAGGCTGCGGCCATACTTTCGGGGTGCGTGCCACGGCCGCGCTTTGCGCGAGGATTCGTTCCTCAGTGCCACGGGCCGGGATCTTCCGTCCAACCTGTTAAAGGGAACGCGTGTACTCGCATGGCGAGTGCGCGTTACTACCGGGCTGTCGACTCCTCCGAAGTCGGCGAACCCAGCACAGGTGAAGCCTCTCTGCCATTCTAATCCGGCACGGGCTACGGAAGTAGGAGCGTGTACTGAGGGACACTCTCTGACAAGGCATTCTGAAACAAGGCTATCCCGGATTCATCATGAATCATCTATCCGGGGGTGCCTTCAAGGATCTTCACACTCCCCATGATCAACATATACGTTAACTCAACATGTGCCCGCCAAGGTATTGCTCTGGTCGCAACTCGGCTGCAAATAAGCATGTTTCGGGCCCTAGGGTTTAAGGTGTAGGGCCTAGGGTTTGCAGGGTTTAGGGTTTAGGGGTCCTAGGGTTTAGGGTTTCGGGCCCGAGTGTTTAGGTTTAGGGTTTAGGGTTTCGGGGTTTTTGGTGTAGGTTTTAAGGGGCTAAGGTTTTGGGTTTAGGGTTTAGGGCCCTAGTGTTTAGGGTTTAAGGCATCAGGGTGGCCCTCGGGTTTACAGGGTAGGGTTTCGGGCCCTAGGGGATAGGGCCCTAGGGTTTAGGGTTTAGGGCCCTAGGAAAGCAGGGTTCAGGGTCCGAGGGTTTAGGGTTTTGGGCCTTACACCTTTTGGGTTCTTCGGGTTCTAGGTTTAGGGTTTAAGGTTTAAGGATCTAGGGTTTAGGGTTTAGGGGTTTTCGGTTTAGGGCTTGTGTAGGGTTTAAGGCTCTAGAGTTGAGGGTTTAGGGTCTTAACGTTTCGGGCCCTAGGGTTGAGGGTTCAGGGCTCTAGGGTTTAGGGTTGAGGGGTTGAGGGTGTAGGGTTTAAGGGCTAGGGTTTAGGGTACGGTTTGGGGCTTTGGGGTCACAGGGTTTAGGGTTTAGGGCCCTAGGGTGTAGGGTTTAAGGCCCTAGGGTTGAGGGTTTAGAGTCCTAAGGTTTCGGGTTTTTGCCTGGGGTTTAGGGTTTAAGGCCTTAGGGTTCGAGGGTTTCTTTAGGGCCCTGGGGCTTGGGGTTTCGGGATTGAGGGTTTAGGGTTCCAGGGTTTAAGGTTTAGGGCCCTAGGTCAAAGACCCTCGGCGAGTAGGGGTTTAGGGTTTGGGGTGTTAGGGTTTGGTGTGGAAGGCAAAGGGTTTAAGGCTCGAGCTAGGGTGTAGGGTTTAAGTTGGGTTGAAGGTTTAAGTTTAAGGTTCTAGGGTTTAAGGTTTCCGGTTTTAGGGTTTAGGGTTTAGGGGTTCAGGGTGTAGGGTTGAAGTTGAGGGTTTCGGGTCCTAATTCCTAGAAATCTAGGGTTTGGGGGCCCTTGGGTGTAGGGATTGGGGTTGAGTTGAAGGTCCTAAATTTTAGGGTTTCGCGCCCGAGACCCTAGAGTTTAAGGCCCTAGGGTTGAGGGTTAGGTGTCAGGCCCGGAGGTTTAGGGTTTAGGGCCCTAGATTGTAGGGTTTCAGTCCCTAGGCTTGTAGGTTTAGGGTTTCGGGCCCAAGGGTTGAGGGTTTGGAGTGCTAGGGTTTAGGGTTTCGGGCCCCAGGGTTTAGGGTTTAGGGCCCTAGGGTTTAGCCTAGCTAGGGTGTAGGGTTTACCAGGGTTGCGGGTTCAGGGTCCTAGGGTTTAGGGTTTCGAGCTCAGGGTTTAGGGTTTTGGATCCTAGGGTTTAGGGTTCAGGTTTCGGGTTTAGGGTCTAGGAAGGTGCTAGGTTTGTGGGTTTTCGGGAAGGTGCTAGTTGTGGGTTTTCAAGGTTTAGGGCCCTAGGTGGGTCTAGGGTTGAGGGTTTTCGGCTTAGGGCCCTAGGGTTTTGGGTTTAGGAAAGCCCTCTCTTTGAGGGTTTAGGGTGCTACGGTTCGGGCCCTCGGGCTGAGGGTTTAGGGCCATAGGGTGTAGGGTTTAAGGCCCTGGGGTTGAAGGTTTAGGGTTCTAGGGTTTAGGGTTTCGTAGGGTTTAGGGCCCTAGGGTTTAGGGTTTAGGGGTCCTAGGGTTTAAGGTTTCGCTCTCTCAACATGTGCCCGCCAAGGTATTGCTCTGGTCGCAACTCGGCTGCAAATAAGCATGTCCACGTCTAGAGCGTGCTTGCGTCGTGCTTGCGTGATGCTTGCATCGATTTCCTTGCCGAAGCCAAGGTACAACCAGCGCTGTCAAACGAGGCGAGAGCCGCCTCCGGACTGCATCTAGACGAAAGAATCTCGAGTCCGCACAAGCCTTTCAAGGAGTTTTTAGGGGTTAGGAATGAGAATTGCTTGCAGAGTTGTTTCGCTTATTGGGGCGTTAGGAAGGAAAACTTCCGGCAGAATTACTTCGCTTATTGGGGCTTTATAAGGAATGAACATCTCTTGCAGAATTGTTTCGCTTATTGGGGCGTTAGGAAAATAAACCTCTTGCAGAAGTGTTTCGCTTATTGGGGCGTTAGAAGGAAACCTTTCGCGGCCACGAGACGCCGAAACAGTCCGCCCAGAACCCGAAACAGTCCCCACCAGAGCCCGAAACAATCCTGGGAGAACTTGAAACAGTACCCACGAGAGCCCGAAACAATCCTGGGAGAGCCCGAAACAGTCCCCGCCAGAGCCCGAAACAGTTCCCACGAGAGCCCGAAACGGTCCCCAGGAGAGCCCGAAACAGTCCGCGCGAGAGCCCCAAATAGTCTGAAACAGTCCCCGCGGAATCCCGAAACAGTCCCCAGGAGAGCCCGAAACAGTTCCCGCCAGAGGTCCAGCGAGAGCCCGAAACAGTCGTCGGACGAGGCGAAAGCCGCTTCCAGACTGCATCTAGACGCAAAAACCTCGAGTCCGCACAAGCCTTTCCCGACGTTTCGTAGGCTAGCATGCGTCCGCCAAGGTATGGCTCTGATCGCAACTCGGCTGCAATCAAACATGTCCACGTCCAGAGTGTGCTTGCGTCAGGCTTGTGCCATGCTTGCATCGAGTTCCCCTCCGAAGCCAAGGTACGACGGCGACGTCGCACATGATCATGCGTTGCATATTGACTCAACACGTGCCTGCCAAGGCATATTGCTCTGGTCGCAACTCGGCTGCAAGCAAGCACGTCCACGTCAAGAGCTTGCTTGCGTCAGGCTTGTGCCATGCTTGCATCGATTTCCCGGTCGAAGCTAAGGCCGCCGGATGAGGCGAAAGCCGCCTCCAGACTGCATCTAAACGCAAAAACCTCGAGTCCGCACAAGCCTTTCCCTACGTTTCGTAGGCCAGCATGTGCCTGCCAAGGTATTGCGCTGGTCGCAACTCGGCTGAGCTGTATCACGAAATCTAGCTTGCTTGCAGGGCCCGAAGTGATCCTGAATCAGCCGCAGGCGGTGAGAGCCGCAGACAACATCAGTTTCACAGAACGGCTACGGCTACATCGCGACCTTTCCCCGAGCCGGGCAACAATGGAGTGTACTGCGCAGCTGTCCTCGTTAGTCCATGCGCTTGTGAAAATTCTGGATTGAGTCCAGAGCCCAAGGGATTGAGCTGCCCATGCCTGCTGCAGCCCAAGGTTTGAGAATCAAGCAGGTAAGGCCCTTCGAGACCAGGGCGTTTTGCTGTGTAGCAGGATGGCGGCAATCGATTACACCAGATGGGACCATCCCGACAGCAGCAGCGACGAAGAAAGCTTTTCAATGCCCACTCCGCCAACATCCCCGAAGCAACCGATACGGCCAAGCATCTTCGTGCAGCCGAGTCAGCCTCTCCCGCTAGACGCAGAGCTTCGTGCCCAAGTCCTTCGGGAAGAGCAAGAACTCGCCGCTTTCGTGCAACGCCATCCTTGTCCTTCAGAAAACACCATGAAGGCCTGGCTTCGCGACGCGGCAGATCACGAAGGCCCGGCCGAAGAAGATTCCCGGACTTTCTCCCAACTCATGAGGCACCTGGGCTGGACACCCAAGAAGCTGGGCTGGTTCCACTACCCTTCCTTCCGTACCTTGTGGGAATCAGCAGGCCAGAGATGCCAAACAGCTTTTCTGGACCAGCGCAGAGTGGGCAGGGAGCTCTACGAACGAGGAGGGCGCGAGTGCATGCAATTCCATTACTATGCCCTGCACTATGCCATGTGCGGCGACTCCGTCCTTCGCGGCATCAACAAGCCCCTGCCTGTCTACGGATTCGCAAGCCACCTGGAAAAAGTATGGGACGGCATCGGATCTTGGCTGGCTTGAGTTGGACGGTCTGGACAAGAAGACCGCTGCCTTGTTCGAGACAGCCCCGGCCCATTGAAATAGGTGGAAGTGATTGGGACGGGACGGCAAGGAGCGAGCGGAAAAATTGCTTGGAACCAGCTGCAAGCCAACGTCACTGCCATCATGCCTGCAATGAGAGCACACTAGTAGCACTAGCTTGGCACCGCAGCCCAATTCGCGCTCAAGAGCATCAAGAGCAGAAGTTCCGCACCTTTCGGCGACTATCCAGGCCGAAGCCGCTTCCGACAGTAAGCGGGAAGGAATGGCAGCAGAACCTTCTCCGCCGGCCCTGCAGGTCAAACGGAAATGTACCCGAGCAACCGCCGCCGATGGGCCGATGTCGAGGACGAGGAGGAACAGGTGGCATGCAGGAAGCTAGCAGTCAAGGCATACAGACTCTCTCGCACTCAGTCCCTGTCTTCCTGTTTACCGAGGGAGAGAGAGAGAGAGGGAGAGAGAGTGAACAAAAAGGCAGAGACGAAGGCAGACAGACGGCCGGATCTTGGCGCGCGCAGGGGACCGGATGGTGTTTCAACTTCGAGGCGTTCAAGAGGCAATACCTGGCAACGCAGTGTTCCTTGACGCTGAAGACGCCAGCCACCGCCCCAGAACTGCATTCGACCACAGTAATGCAAGCACCTGCCGTCCTATGAATCCCGTTGCTTCTGTGGGAAACCCAGCGAGGCCGGAATGATCAAAATCGACGAGGCTCCACGCCAAGCTTTCGACGGCAGCGATAGCTAGCGGACTCACTTTGGAACCCTCGAGCAGCCTCCACCGCAATGTGCCCGCACCGAGGCATGGAAGACGCATCCGACGACATCCCGGACACGAAGGTCGGCCAGTGGCCAAAGTGGACAGCAACGGGCGCACCGACGCAAAAAGGCACTGCCTTGAGGGTTGAAAAGAACGCTTGGGAGACGCAGAGACTGTGCATTAATCAGTCTGCAGGCTCCCGCGCCGAGACCACCGAAGCCAACAAAGTGGACGGCCGAGGACGATTCCGCACTCGAAGACGCTTTCCAAATGGCAGAGGCGCGGCACGCAGCCTAATTCAGCCGCGCAGCTCCTCGATCAATGCGGCTGCAGGCGGAAAGGGTCACCGCAAAAGCTTTGTCGGAGCAATCCGATTCAGATGCCGCGGTGGGCCCTCCTCATGGACATCGCGGCGCTGCAGCACGACGGGGCGGCGCCAATGCGAACGCCACGGAACAAAGCGGGCCCAGCATCGAGGCAGGCCCGCCGTCGGCTTGCTCTGCAACAAATTAGGTTCTATTCTTCGGATAGCCAGAAGCATATATATCTACACACATAGCCGCATGCTTCGACGCCAAGAACTTAATGTCACGTAAAGAGATGATTTGACCCCCGACTCGGGTGACCTTATAGCAGCGCGCGAGTTCGAAACCGCATGCACGCACCCCTTCTCTCGAACCGTGTGCCGCTGTGCAGGCCGAAAGAACAACCGCCACCGCGACTGCAAGCGACAACAACCATCCAGCAACGCTTGCAAGAAGCACCGCTGGACGACTTCGTGCAGAACCGACTGCGCGACGAGGAGGCGCCGGGCCGGATTCCGACCACGAATCGGAGCCCGGCCCCAGCATCGAGGCCAGTTTCATCGCTCGGGGCTCCATTATGATGTAAGAAGGTCCATTCTAGCGACGGCTCTACACCTGACAGGAGCACTTTCGGGGCATGCTGACCATGAAGAAGATGACGGGCGACGGCAACTGCATCTTCCACGCGCTCGCGGAGAAAAGCGGCGAGAACGGGGTCCACCTGCGCTCCCAGATCATCCAGTACCTGAAGGAGAACGCGGCGTCCCAAGAGCACGAAGAGCAAGTGGAAGCCTGGTTGGAGGAAGCCGAACACCTCGAAAGCAACCCGAGTAACTGGGGCGGCGACACGGCCATCGTCGCCTTCACCCTCATGAGACAGCAGCAAGCGTTCCTGCACTGCCGGGCGTCGGACGGCGAGATCTGCACGAGCGAGCGCACGCATGTGGAAGTGCGCGAAGAGGCCCGACGGCACCCCCACGCAGTACCGAACGTCTATTATCACGCAATCCACCTCTGGTTCAACGGGAAGGACCACTACGATGTGCTCGTGCCCATTGACCAGACGCCACCACCACTACCACCACCACCAACTCCACCAACACCACCACCAACACCACCAGCAGCAGCACCACCACCACCACCCCACCCAGAGCCGCGCCCGCCCAAGCGCCAGAGAACCGCAGCCGGCCAAGCTCAGCGCACCCGGCAAGGTCAGGCGCAAGGAGCCACAGAGAACCCAGAGGCGGCACCCCCCCAAGCAGCAGAGGAAGGACCCAGCCTCCTCGAAGAGCTGACCAGCATGCCCGTTGCAACGGAGTCAACGGAGCCCACCCACTACCACCCCAGACGAAAGCTGGAAAATGCGCTCAAGCACTTCGCAAGCACCCACCTGCGAGCCCAGCCACTGATACCACCCGAAGCCAAAGCCGAGAACGTGGACCAGGGCGAAGCCTGGCCGCAGGTCTTCTGCGCATTCCAGGGATGCAAATGGTCGTTATTCTCTGGGACGGAAGAAAAGCTCCACGAGCATGTCAAGGACTCTCACGCACCGGAGCTGGAGTTGGTGGCCCAGCACATGCCCAGGCCCCTGCCGAAAGACGCCCTGACCAGCGTCTACAACGAGGCCGTCGCACTTCGATGCAGAGAGGCCGCGCCCGTCGCGGGAAGCTCTCGGGACAGAAGCGCGCTGCGCAGCTTCGCCGAGGCCACCAGCAAGGACAACGTGGAATCGCTCATTTGCTTCAGCTGCGCCTGCATTCACCCGCGCACAGCCGACATGGCGGCCAGCAGCCGCATCAGCTGGCGCAAACTCATCCAGAGCCCCGGCAGCAACGACGACAACCACGCCGAGACCACTGCAAAACTGCACGAGCTGCTGAGCATCGACAAATACCTCGACTACTACGACGACCTGGCCGGCGACGCAAAGCTCACAGACGTGGCCAACTTCGACGACTGGACGGTGACCATCCCCGGATTCGGCAACATCCTGTGCTGCCCGGAGGACCATCGATGCCAAGCCCGCCCCGAGCACCCCAGCCAGCGCACACTCTGCGAGCACTGCGAAGTGCCCCTTTGCAGCGAGTGCGACGAGCAGCTGCGAAAGGGCCGGCTGCCGCCCCTGAGCCTGTGCAACGACATGTGGACCGGCTACTCGCCAGCACGCCTACACGAAGAGAAGGTCACCGTCATGGAGATGATCTGTGCCAGCCCCTGCGTCACCACGCTGGTCTGCATGGCCATGGAAGCACGGCACCGCAGCGAGGGAACCACCCTAGACGAGCAAGCCCAGAACGCCAACCACCGCCTCGGAGCCCGGGGCAACGCCCTCACCTTCCCGCTGCCATGGGAAGACGTGCTGCGCAACCTCCAAGCGCACGAGGAAGGAGTGGCGGAAACGCAGCGAGCGGCAGCGGCAAACGAAGAGCCGCCCCCAACGAACATACCACGCGCAGGGGCGGCACTCGGCGACGTGGTGAGGGTCCTCCTGAAGACCAACAAAACAGGCAAGACCAGCGAGTCAGAAATCAAAACCCTGCTCCACCAAGCGACGGTGCGGAGGGAAGTGGTCGTCAACCTCATCCTGGACATGCAACGCCTGGGCCACCCCGCCTTTCAGCACCTGCGACAAGAAGCCGTGCGCGAGGCCGCGGCACAGCTGCCGGAGGGCGGCGTGCCCCCGGAGGTGCTGAAGGTCATCCACGGCATGAGAGAAGAGGACGAGACCAGCCACAAACTGCAGCCGCAGAAGGCGGCGGCCCCCACGGACGCCCCGGAACAAGACGTGCAGCAAGCCGGCACCATCTTCGCCAACCAGCGCGCCCGCGCCGTTCTTCCGGAAGGCTGCAACCAAGACCGAGAGGACCAGACCGCCGTGGCCACGGCCGCCCTGAACGACCTCGAGGACCAGCTCCGAAGCAAGCAGAAGAACGAGAAGATCCTGGAGACCTACGAGGTGCGCACGAGCAACATGCTCGTGGACCAGTTCCAGCCGCTCTACTTCGCCACGGCCTTCAGCTTCTGCTTCGCGCACGGCACCGCCTGTCCCGACGTCAAGAATAACCAGCAGGGAGCCCGCAACGACCGGCAGCAACGGCGGAGGAGCAGGAACCCCGACGCCCCCCAAGTGGAAATCCACGCGTGGGCGGCGGCCATGCAACGCCGAGCCGAGACCCAATTCCGGCGGGACTGGACCTTCGGCTTCACCCTCTGGAACTACCTCTTCAGGACCATGGTGAACCTGCAGCAGAACACCTTCATCTACAGCGTCCCCGACGACAACAACGGACGCAGAGCACTGACCAGCCAAGAGATCCTGGACGGCGGCAAGCAAATCCAGAAAGAGCTGGTCAAAGGGAAGTACCTCGACGTCAACGGCCAGACGAAGGCCATCAACGGAGACCTGAGCAAGGTGCGCTTCGCCACCGGACTGCAGCCGGCAGCCGTGAAGGCGCGCAAAACAGGAAAACCACTGCCAGAGCCCAGCTTGTCAACCGACGACACCAACAGAAGCTGCAGGTAAAGACTATAGTACAACCGGGGAAAAAACTTGCATACGTAGGCTCGGAACCCTTATAATGATGTAACGAAAGCCAGAAAAAGCCGCAGGTCTTGGACAACACGGTGGCGCGCAGCCGGAACACCCCCGGCACCCACGAGGTGCGCGCGACCATGCGCCACCAAACCCACGCCAATCGGGTCTGCCACGGCACCCCGCTCTTCGTGACCTTCTCCCCGTCCGAGCGAGACAACACGGTGATGCTGCGCCTGGCCCGCGCCCGGCAATCCGACCCCAGCCTCAGCCAGGAGTCCCAGACCAACCGTGCCGCACAGAGCCGCGGCAAGCCCGAGCTGGACGTGGAGTTTTGCAGCCTGAACCCGGAAGCACTCGCCGCGGAGCTGCCGCCCTACGACGAGCGGCGAGCCATGCTGACCAAAGACCCCGTGGCCTGCGCGGACGGCTTCCGCGTCCTGGTGCAGCTGGCGCTCCGGCACCTCTTCGGCGTCCGCTACTGCCCGAAGTGCCCCGACTGCGGGAATTCCGACAATCCCTGCACGGACGCGTTCGGCAGCAACGCCATGGCGTGCGGGGGCATCTTCGGCCGACTCGACGCCGCCTACGGCTCCATCGAGTGCCAGAAGTCCGGAGTGCTGCACATCCACTTTCAGGCCCGCTCTCCTCAGACAACAACTATAGACCAGCAACGCACAACAAACACACACGCACGCACGAAAAGCGAGAGAACCAGCAATCTCTAGATTCATCGAGGCACAAAACGAGACACGACACCGAAACCACGGCCGCATGCTTGCCCTGCCCGCAGCTCTTCCTCCAGTGCTTCCACCAGTTCAAATCCCTCTCGGAGCTGCTCGCGCTGAACCCGGAGCACAAGATGGACCTCTTCCAGAAGTACTGCACGTACACCGCCCACGTCAGCCGCACCATCTACCGGGATCCAGAAGAATGGGAAAACAAGCGCCAGGAAACGGAGGAGAAGTGGCCCGCCTACCGCGACTCCCTCCTGGCCCTGAGCCGCCCGGACTACCAGAAGGCCGACGCGTCCATGGACGATACAACCTGGCGGCGGCTTTTCCTGGACGAGGACGTGGAAGCCCTGCAGCAGCTGAAGCAGCACCACGTGCACCTGCCCAAGAAACCGGGCGGCCCGCGTCTGCCGCTGGATCACTGCCGCGACAAGAAGGACCCCACCAAGTGCAAGTCGGGCTTCCCGCGCGAGATGCAATTGACCGACACGACGACGCTGGTGTGCCAAGGCCTGGCAGAGGAGATGGGCATGCCCGTGAAGGGCAAGCGCAGCGCTCTCGGTCGCCTGTGGGGGCCCTGCAACGACCCGAACCTCAACGGCAACCACCCCGCCTTGCTGGCCGCCCTCCGCTGCAACGGCGACGTGCAGGTGCCCTATCGCTTCCCGATCACGGAGGACCTCCACGCCTTGTCCGGACACTGCGACAAGGACTGCCCGGCCCAAGCCAGCCTGCGCGAAATGACCCAGCAGGCCCAGGTGAACCAGGCCGCGCAGGCGGGCTACGCCTGCGACTACAGCAACAAGCGCAATCCCATCGCCGTCAACGAAGTCCAGGAGTGGAAGAAGAGCCAGAACGATCTGCAAGCGGAGCTGCAGAACAACCCCTCCAGCGGCTACGTGGGCGCCCGAGTCTCGAAGCGCCTCATGACCGACGCCTTCGCCCGCGGCGTCGTCCGCGGCTCCGTGGAGTGCGCGAACCTGATCGACAACGCCGGCAGCAACGACCCCACGGCGGCGGAAACCATCAAGACCGCCCAGGTCACGGAGATGTCCCTCAAGACCGGGATGGAGCTCTTGCGAAATGCCATGGAGAACCGACCCTGGCAAGAGCGAGAACAACTTCAAAGCGACCTTCACAGGAATTCAAACACGCAGGGCAAAAGAAAGGTCGTCGCCCGGCCGCAGCTGTGGACCGTCTACGGGAACCGTGGAAACGATCCGCGCGTCCGGCCCCTCTCGGCCTTCGAGTTTGCGCGCTACTACCAAATCCAGCTTGCCCGCCACCCGTGGACGGTGGAAAGACAAGAGCGCGCCACGGACGCCCTGGCCCGCGGAGCGACGGACGTCCCCTTCCACGCCCTGCTGACGGAAAGCGGCACGACAAAGCTGAGCGAAAACAAGGGCAAGAACGCACTGGACAGCGGCGACGACTACCTGATCCGGGAGGAAGGCGGCGAGGACTGGATGCCGCTGGGCAAAGGCAGCTCAGCTCAGAGGCATCGCCACGACTGGGTGATCATTCCACGCAAGCGACCCCGCGTGCCGGTGCTGTACGGCGCGCTCGGCAGCCGCAGCGAGGAGGAGCACATCATGAAGATCCTGCTCCTGTTCTGCCCCTGGACCAGCAACCCGGAGGACGCCACGGAGGCGGTGCCCTACATCGGCCAGCTGCGCACGCCGGAGATGAGCACCTGGCGCCAGGCCCTGCGCTGCGCCTGGAGGCACGCCGACGGCTTCCCCACCGAGGAGCTGAAGCGCTACGTCCTGAACTACGCCTTCGTGTACTGCCTGCCCCGCTCCCTGCAGCCCGACCACGACTTGGCCGCGAACAGCGACAACGAGGACCTGAAGGACGAGGTCTGCCACTTCGAGGAAGACGAAATCGAGCAGGCCACAAAGACGCGGGTGCGAGGAGCCGGCAAAGAAGCGGCGGCAGACGCAGAAGAAGAGGATCCGCCCGACGAAGCGGAGCCGCCCGCCACCAGCACCCAGCACGACCTCACGATCAAGATGATGAACCTCTCCCAGAACGTCTGGCTGGGCGAGGCTTCCAAAGCCACCGAAGTCCCGCGAGAAGTGGCCCAGCAACTCTTCCAAGAAGCAACCGCGAGCAAAGGCATCACCAATGCCCAGCAGATGCTGGCCGCCGCACGAGCGTCCCGCAACAAGAGGGCGCCAGAAGCAGAAGCCGAAGGGTCGGGCCTGGACGGCGCACGCCGCAAAGGCACCGCCAGGCACCACCGGGCCGTCAGCAACACGCAGCTGCGAGCCTGGCTCGAGAGCGCAGAAGTGCGGAACGACCTCAACGAGGAGCAGCACGAGTTCCTGAAGCTGGTGGTGGAACGCGTCCTCGTCGAGTACAAGCTCGAGCCGGCTCACGCCACCGTCCGGAACAACGAAGAGCCGATGATCTGGCTGCTGCACGGCCGTCCGGGCACCGGCAAGACCCACGTGTTGAAGTACGTGCGCAAGCTCTTCGAAAAGTTCATGGGCTACGTGGAGGGCATCGATTTCCAGTTCGCCGCCTTCCAAGCCACCAACGCGGCCCAAATACAGGGCGAGACGCTCCACGCGGCCTTCGGCCTCAGCAAGGAGCGAGACTGCCTCGAAACGGCATGCAAGCCAGACACGGCCAAACGAATTGCCAACTGGCGCTGGCTCATCGCCGACGAAGTAGGCATGATCAGTGCCCGACTCCTGGGGCAGGTGGAAATGCGCACACGATGCACGGTACCCAAGTCCGGGCCATGGAAGCACGACGCCACCGGCAACGACAGACCCTTCGCCGGGCTCAACGTGATCTTCAGCGGCGACTTCCGCCAACTCCCGCCGCCCGAAGGAGGCTTCCTGGCGGACCTGCCCGCCAAGCTGCAAGCTCCCGGCAAAGCCGCCACGGGGGCCCCGCAGCGCGACCCACTCGTGGACCTCGGACAGAGCCTCTTCTGGGAGGGTGCCGTGCAAGGCGTCACGGAGCTAATCGAGCGAATGAGATGCAAAGACGACTGGTGGAACGAGGCAAGAACGCACCTAACACACAGCACCAACAGAAACAACAAAACCAACAACAACAAGAGAAATGCAACGAAGCACCCCCCTGCGCAGGTCGTGGACGAGCTCCGAGAAGCAAGGCTTTCCGAAGATAACTGGAAATACCTGCACGGCCTGCCCGTAGACGGCTGCACCCTCTCGGCAGAAGAGCGCAGATCCCGAAAGCGCGTGGTGGACGGACCCCGAGACCCCCGACTCCGCGAGCCAAAGTTCGTGAAGGCGACCGTGGTCGTGGCGAACAACGACGCCAAATACCAGATCAACAAGGACCGCGCGAAGGCCTATGCCCGGGACGCCGAGACCCCTCTCGTCTGGTCTGTGGCGAAGGACAAAGCCGGCGTGGAGGCGCTCCAGACCCAGGCGTGCGACAAGCAGGCGAAAATCCGCTGGCTGCAGTACCACGACATGGACACGGAGGGGCTCTGCGGCATGCTTCCCCTGGCCATCGGCATGCCGGTGGCGCTGACGCACCACGTGGACCGCTCGAAGAAGTTTCTGCTGAAGGGCCGCGTGGGCCACGTGCACTCCTGGGAATGGCAAGAGAACGAACAGCAGCCTAGCATAGTGCTGCCGGGCCGCAATATATACCCGCAAACACCCAGCCCCGTAGCTCTGCTACTTCAAACGGGAACGCCCGGACCCACCTAAGGTACGTCAAATTCGAGGACGCCGACTGGAAGCTCGAAGGCACGAATGAACCCGGGCTGTACCCGGTGCTGCCGGCGACGCGGACTTGGAAGCTGGACAAGGGACGAAACCACACCGCCGTGCTGAAGGTCGCTCGCACGCAGATCCCGCTGATCCCGGCCTTCGCGATCACGGCCCATGCCAGTCAAGGCAAGACACTGCCGCCCGGCCGCACACGGACGGCTACATGCAGGCGGTGCAATATAATGCGGCACATGCACACACAAAGCCCGCCCGCCCCAGGAAAGCCGTCATGCTGGACTTGAACGTGGACTCCAGAATCCACGCCGCCTACGGCACGGTGGTAGCCAGCCGCGTCCGGCACAGGTCGGACGTGCTGATCCTGCGGCGCTTCCCGCTCTGGCTCTTCCAGCGCGGCGCCACCGAAGGCCCCTCGCTGCTCCTGCGAAAGCTCAAAGGGGAGGACATCGACTGGCAGGCAATGCATGACGCGCGTTATCCAAAGGCCCGCTGCCAAAACTGCAAAGAGCTCAAGAGCTGGGACCTCTTCTCCCACGCGCAGTGGGAGCTGGTCCGGGCCAACCGCGGCGGCCAGTGCCTGGAGTGCCAACGCGGAGCGATCAACACGAAGAAGGGCCCGCTCAAGCGAAACGTCAACACCCAAGCGAGCCTGGACAAGAGCGTCAAGTGCAACCTCTGCCACATCACGAAAATCGAGGAGGCTTTCCCGAGGGCCCAATTGGTGCAGAAGGATGCCGACACCAAGCGCCAGTGCTCCGCGTGCCGCCTCAGCACGACCCAGCTGAACTGCACGGTCTGCGGCGAGCGAAAATCGGCCAAGGACTTCTCGCCCGCGATGCGAACCATGCCAGACAGCTCCCTCGCTTGCGTCGCCTGTCAACAACAGCTCTCGGACAAAAAGCGCCTGCGCACGGGCTGGTTCTCCTGCAGAGCCTGCAAAGAGAGCTTCCCGCACAAAGCCGCGGGCAACGCCACTGGAAACCACTGCCTGAACTGCTCCAGCCGCAGCACCTGGCAGCCCGGATGGCAAACATGCACCAACAGGAAGTGCAGCAAGCGGTTCGAAGCAAAAGAAAAGGGATTGTGTATGGACTGCAAACCATGGCAGCGACCATCGCGACCAGCGGACACGCAAAGCCATCGCCAGCCAGACGAGTGAAAAACTGCTGGGGCCACTGAGACGAGCTCGGCATACGTACTGCGAGGTAGCAGAAGCAGCGCGTGAGTTGACCGCATTCATCCGCAGTTCTTTTGCTCAGGGAGTCTTGCTTTTAGCCAAAACATCGTACTCGTCCAGACCGAAGACGAGAGAGTGGGCATGCAACAACATTCTATCAAAAGCCCGAAACCTGTGCCCTTGTGGTCGCATAGAATAGGACCAGGACGTGGATGCAAAATGCCTTCAATTGGCCATGGGCCTCCCAGCCGGACTCAGATAAATCGAAGTGGCAAGCCCCCGACAGAAAGCGGCTTGCACCAGACACAGGAAACACCACCAACAGGACCGGCCCTGTCGTGCCATAGCATCGCCGACGGATGTGGCAAAAAGCTTGGACAAGCAGTCGAATGACCAGGCCCCGCGCGGCAGTCCCGGACATGAAAGAGGGTTCCATGCAGGGCAGAGGGTTCCAGGGCGCAGAGGGCTTCGGGCGAGAGGCTTCAGGGCTTATACAAAGTCTGGGCGCAGAGGGTTTCAGGGCGCGAACGAGCGCGGGTGCGGGTGCGGGCGTGGCGCGTTGCGGGGCGCGGGTGGGTGAGCGGCGCAGTGTGGGCGCGGCGGGCTTGGGCGCGGGTGCGGGCGCGGCGCGGGCGCGGGCGCGGGCAGGGGCACGGGCGCGGGCGTGGGCGTGGGCGCGGGCGCAGGTGCGGGAGCGAATGCGGGCACGTGCGCGAGCGGGCATGGGCGTGTGCGCGGGCGTGGGCGCGGGCACGGGGCCGGGGCGGGGCGGGCGGGGCGGGGCGGGGCGGGGCGGGTGGGTAGGGTTTCGGGGCCGAGGGTTTAGGGTTTACGAGGGTTTAGGGTTTAGGGTACTAGGGTTTAGGGTTTAGGGCTCCAGGGTTGAAGGTCTGGGGCCTTAGTTAGGGTTTCGGGGCCGAGGGTTTAGGGTTTAGGGGTTTAGGGTTTCGGGGCCGAGGGTTTATGGGTTTAAGGCCCTAGGATTGCGGTTTGGGGCCTTGGGTTTAGGGTTTCGGGGCGGAGGGTTTAGGTTAGGGTGCTGGGTTTAGGGTTTCCGGCCCCAGGGTTGAGGGTTTGGGGCCTTGGGTTAAGGTTCGGCGCCTTAGTCGACGGTTTAGGGTTTAGGGTGCTAGGGTTTAGGGTTTAGGGCGGGTGCGGCGGGAGGCCGTGGGGGCGCGGGGCGCGGGGCGCGGGGGGGGTGCAGGGAGCGCGCTGGAGCGGGGGGTGTGGGGGGCACATGTGCGGCCACACCGCGTGCGTGGCGGGACCGGCGCGGGTGCGGGCGTGGGGCGCGGGGCGCGGGGGGGGGGTTGGCAGAAGCGAGGACGGGGTGTGGGGGGGCAGGGCGCAGGGGCGTGGTGCGGGCGGCCGGGCGCAGGGGCTGCATGGGCGGGCAGCGCGGCAGGCTGCGGACATGGATTTTAAAATGAGTTCCAGCCCGGGCGAGCGTGCGGGCGCGGACGCGAGCGCGGGCGCGGGAACGGGGCGCGGGCGCGGGCGCGGGGCGCGGGCACGGTGGGGGCGCGGGTCGGGCAGGCGCAAGGGGTGCACGCGCGGCGGGTGCAGCGTGGGGCGCGCGGAGGGGTGCGGGAGAGTTTCGGGCAGGGACTGCGGCCACGGGTTTGGTTGGGCCGCGGGTTTGGGCCATAGGAAAACCCTAGGCGATGGGTTTTACGGTCCAAGAAGCAGCCCCCTATGAAAGAAGTGCACCCTCAAGTTGGCCAGGGCGACCGCTACGCTGTCGAACCCTAAACCCTAAACCCTAAACCCTAAACCCTAAACCCTAAACCCTAAACCCTAAACCCTCAAGAAAGTGATAAATAGAAATTGCTTGTCCTTGTTTGTAAGCACCGCTAAGGCCCAGCATTTCGATTAGAATTGGCGTTAGCTTCTTGATAATCCAATTTCGCACAACCACGACCTCAACTTCTAACTCAGCCCAGCCAACTCAAAACAGCTTCCACAACCTCAACCATTAACTCAGCCCAGCCAACTCAAACCAGCCACCCGATCAAAAACGGAACAAGCTTCTTGATAAACCAATTTCGCACAACCACGACCTCAACTTCTAACTCAGCCCAGCCAGCCAAGCCAAAACGGTCCAGCCCAGCCCATCCCAGCCGGCCCAACACACCGATTAAAAATTGAGTAAGCTTCTTGATAAACCAATTTCTCCACAAACTTGTAACCACCATTACGGCCCAACACGCCGCTTAAAATTGAACAAGCTTCTTGATAAACCAATTTCTCCATAACCTCCAACCCAGACCCCAAATCCAGGCCCCAAGACCCAGACGCCAAGTCCAAGCACCAAAAAAGGCCCAAAACCAGCCCCAATCTAGGCCCCAAACCCCAAACCCAAATCCCAGCCCAAATCCAGGCCCAGCCCCCAAATCACACCTTCCCAGACCCAGATCCAGGTCCCTCCCAAACCCCAAATCCAGAATCCAGGCCCAGCCAAATCCAGCCCCAAATCCAGGCCCAGAGGTCGGGCCCCGGCAGGCTGCACACCCGGCAGTGGCTCTTAGCGCACTGCTCATGGTTTCTCTGGCCCAGCCCAAGGCTCCTCGTGCGGGGGCGTGGGGGGGAGGGGGAGGGGAGTGGGGGCGGAGGGAGGGTGGAGGGTGGCTTGTTAGGTTGTGAGAGCAGAGTTCGCACCCCCAAACTCAAGGTGTGGGTTCAAAAAGAAAAACGTTTCGTTGAAACCCAGCCCCAAATCCAGGCCCCAGACCCCAAATCCAGGCCCAGCCCCCAAGACCCCAAATCCAGGCCCAGCCCAGAGGCAAATCTAGCCCACCCCAGGCCCCAGACCCCAAATCCAGCCCCAGACCCCAAAAGCCTAGCCCCAAATCCAAGCCAGCCCCCGACCCAGCGCCAATTCAGGCCTTCCCAGTCTGGCCCGGGGCCCTGGCTGTGGGAAGGTGCCCCGGCCCCCCTCGCTGGGAAGGTGCCCGGCTCCACAAGCTGCGGAAAGCGGTGGCGGAACCCTGAAATGGAGCCTGGGGCAGAGCCTAGGGGCTGGCCTAGGCAAAGCTTAGGGGCTGGCCCAGGCAGAGCCTTGGGGCTGGCCTAGGCAGAGCCTCGAGGGCAGGCACCACCAAACGCTTAGGACAAACCTTTTCTGTTGGTGCACACCCACTAGGCAGAGCCTGGGGGCTGGCCTAGGCAGAGCCTAGGGGCTGGCCTGGGCAGAGCCTACGGGGCTGGCCTAGGCAGAGCCCAGACACCACCAAACGCTTAGGATAAACCTTTTTTGTTGGTGCACACCCGATTTCCTGGGTCTGGCCTAGGGGCTGGCCTTGGCAGAGCCTAGGGGCTGGCATAGGCAGAGCCTAGGGGCTGGCCTAGGCAGAGCCTAGGGGCAGGCCTAGGCAGAGCCTATTTACACAAAGCCCAGGCAGAGCCTGGCCTAGCAGAGCCTAGAGGCTGGCCTGGGCAGAGCCTACGGGCAGAGCCCAGAGGGCGGGCACCCAGGCAGAGCCTACGGGGCTGGCCTAGGCAGAGCGTAGAGGGCGGGCACCACCAAACGCTTAGGATGGTGCGCAACCAAAAGCTCAGCCCAGAGGCAAATCTAGCCCACCCCAGGCCCCAGACCCCAAATCCAGCCCCAGACCCCAAAAGCCTAGCCCCAAATCCAAGCCAGCCCCCGACCCAGCGCCAATTCAGGCCTTCCCAGTCTGGCCCGGGGGTTTGGCTGTGGGAAGGTGCCCCGGCCCCCCTCGCTGGGAAGGTGCCCCGGCTCCATAAGCTGCGGAAAGCGGTGGCGGAACCCTGAAATGGAGCCTGGGGCAGAGCCTAGGGGCTGGCCTAGGCAAAGCTTAGGCAGAGCCTTGGGGCTGGCCTAGGCAGAGCCTAGAGGGCGGGCACCACCAAACTTGCACACCCACTAGGCAGAGCCTGGGGGCTGGCCTAGGCAGAGCCTAGGGGCTGGCCTGGGCAGAGCCTACGGGGCTGGCCTAGGCAGCCCAGACACCACCAAACGCTTAGGATAAACCTTTTTCGATTTCCTGGGTCTGGCCTAAAGCCTGGCCTTGGCAGAGCCTAGGGGCTGGCATAGGCAGAGCCTAGGGGCTGGCCTAGGCAGAGCCTAGGGGCAGGCCTAGGCAGAGCCTAAACACAGAAGAAATGCACACAAAAGCTGGCCTAGGCAGAGCCTGGCCTAAGCAGAGCCCAGGGGCTGGCCTGGGCAGAGCCTACGGGGCTGGCCTACGCAGAGCCCAGAGGGCGGGCACCACCAAACGCTCAGGAGAGCCCAGGGGCTGGCATCCCAGGCAGAGCCTACGGGGCTGGCCTAGGCAGAGCCTGGAGGGCGGGCACCACCAAACGCTTAGGATAAACCTTTTTTGTTGGTGCGCACCCAAAAGCTGGCCTAGGCAGAGCCTGGGGGCTGGCCTAGGGCGGGCACCACCAAACGCTTAGGATAAACCTTTTTTGTTGGTGCACACCCAAAAGCTGGCCTAGAGCCCAGAGGTGGGCACCACCAAACGCTCAGGATAAACTTTTTTTGGAATGCACACCCGATTTGCTCGGGGCTGGCCTAGGCAGAGCCTAGGGGCTGGCCTAGGCAGAGCCTAGGGCAGAGCCTAGAATCCACCCCACGGCCTAAATCCACGCCCCAAAGCCCCGGCCATCCAGGCCCAGCCCCAAATCCAGGCCCCAGACCCAAACCCAGGCCCAGCCCCAAATCTCCAGGCCCCAGACCCTAATTCGTTGGGTTCGTTTCGTTGAAAACGTTTTTGGCACCCAAACCCTGAACAATTTCTTCCAGGCCCAGCCCCAAATCCAGGCCCCAGACCGCGAATCCAGGCCCAGCCCCAAATCCAGGGTTTGGGTTCAGCTGCCGTAAAATTGAAAAGATCTTGTCAAGCTAGCGAGAAGCCGGCAATCCTTATCCCGATGTATTTTATGAAGCGCAACTACCTGGAAAGCTAGAAGCCTGTAGTGGTGTTCCACTGTTACAGCGCCAGCAGCTCAAGGGTCTAGGTCCTAGGCCCCCATTCTTCGACACACTGTCCTTTGCCGTCTGGCTTACTTTGTTTGCGAAGGCGAAGTGTCTGAACAACATGCAATCCCAGTAGATTCGTCGCCATGCCTCGCTATTGCCATGGCTTCGAGGATCCATCAGGAGACGGAGCCCGACCATGCATTTTCTCGCAAGATGGTAGAGGTGGACCTGCGCAAACCAGCAACAAGAGCTGCGTACTGTGCAGTCTGGAAAGCCTAGAACTCGCTCTTGGTTCTCGTGTGGCCAGAGGCAATTTGATCAGACAGCTGAAGCACTGGCGGCAAGTCGGGTCGCCGACATATGAAGCGGCATTTGGGTTGGGATCATTGTGTGTGCTATCTGCCAGCGAGCAATGTGGCTTGCGGGCAAAGGCCGGAGAGCGTCCCAACTTCAAGCCATCCAGCAGTTGGTTGCATAAGAAGCAACGGCGCCTGAGGCAGTTCTTGCTCGGCCGAGCAATCCCGCGGACGAGCCTGAGCACCCGCAGCCGAAAATATGTGCAGTCTGCATCAAGCCAGCGCAGTGGTGGCCAAAGCTGGATTCTTCACTATTACTATGTGCACAATCGCAAGATGGCACATCGTCTTGCCACTGCGTTAAAGAAAGTCGCAGGTGGTACAGTTTGGAAGGGGAAGAAGGCGTCGCTGAGAGGATACCGCCAAAGATGGTGGCGAGCTCGGAGGGAACTGAGACGAAGATATTCTGAGCTGATGGCTATGGCTGAAGGGCCTCTTTTGAGCTGCAGAGCCGCGAAGTGGGCAATCGAAGAGGATATACTGCAAGCTGGCTTTCGAGTGCCTCTATCTGACAGGATGTCATGCCAGAATCATCCGCAATGGAGATTCTTGGCTGAAACCGGTCACATCCTTTACTTCCAGAGTCCGCATGAAAGTCTGGATTTCGCACAGAAACAGTTGGCGAGTGCGACGTGCTCCATCAACAACGCACTGGGCAGACCCACGTGCGACATTACTTTGCAGACGGCCCAACGCCTATTGAAGGCACGCGGTTCTGAACATGATTGGCGCATGTGTGTGAAGCGGGATGGCAAGATACTGTCTCCTTTCGCCGTTGGCTGTGCCCTGGAACAGATTGGTTTCAAATTGCAGTATTGTTCTGACCCAAGCATTTGGCCAGCTGGAGCACAGAGCCTGCTGCAAATCCGTGGCGACCAGAATTCTGGTAATGAGCATTGGGCTGCTCTGACATCCTGTGATGGCCGAATATATGTGTTAGATTGCTTCCAAGGCAAGCCTGAGCTGGTCATGAATTGGCACCCAGACTTGCAACCTTGCGAAACCTACGCGGTGCTCCGGCTTGGAGCCTGAAGCCTGAAGTGTCACCAAAACGAGCTTGGCTCATCGTGCAGACAGCTGTGTGCTCGTTCTAGTTTGAATTCTATGCACTCGCTCAGCACTGGCTCATGTAAACAGTCTTGCCTTGCTGACGCGGCTTTGATGAGGGTTGGGTAATTCGATTGGCAACCGATGCTTTCGAGCCGGTGGTCCACGTCAGGAGCCACCGCACATCCATCAGCAGCGAAAGGAGATGCCAAGCAGGCTCGAAGCTGAGGGGGCACACATATAACAGTCATGACGCTGCCACAACATGTCGACACAACCGTCCACAGTAGTATCCGAGCCACTTTTGTGCTTTTTCTTGCTGGTGCTCCTAAATACACTTGTTGGCACACCTTGCCAAGTCCTTGATCCTTACTAGTCGCGCCTGGGGGCCCCTTGCACGTAGTAGTTAGTAGTTAGTAGCCATTCGTTGCAATCGAAGCAGCCTGCATTGTGGAGGCCGTTCATATCGCCAAAAACAACATTCGGATCTTGCAATAGCTGGCCTAGCCAAGCGCCCAACAGCCCAGCCCCCAGCCCAGCCCCGCCCAGCCCACCCAGCCCACCCAGCCCCGCCTGGTCCAACCCAGCCCAACGCAGCCCAGCCCACAGCCCAGCCGCCAACGCGAGCCTTCAGCCCTTCCCAGACCAGCCCAGCCAGCCCAGCCCAGCCCAGAGCTCAGCCCAGACCAGCAAATTGAAAATGTGGCAAAGAACTTTCGGTCAAAACGTTTCGTTCAAAAGTTTCGTTCAAAACGTTTCGTTCAAAACGTTTCGCTCAAAACGTTTCGCTCAAAACGTTTTTGGCGCCCAAGAGCCCAGCCCCCCAACAAATTTGAAAACATGGTTCCCAAAAAGAAACTCTTTTGGGCACCGGCCAACCCTCCACCTCTTGCACAAGAGCGGAAGGTTGCCCGACCTCGAAAAACTTCCCGGGAAGTTTTTCGAGGTCGGACAACCTTCCGTTCTTGTGCAAGAGGTGGAGGGTTGGCCGGTGCCCCAAGAAGTTATTGGGACCCAAACCCTTAACAATTTCTATAAACTAAGCGAGGGGCCGAAACCGTCGAACGACAGGCCCCGAGCGCTCTGGCCGAGGGCCTAACAGCCCGAGCGCCCCTACGAAAAGAGCGGGACGCGGAGAGGGGAGGGTAAAGCCTCCCCGGTCTGACCTGCACAGGTCAACGGTGTAAAGCCCATGGCAAACCCCAACGGGAAGTCTTCGAAATGAGGGACCGCCGTATCGGGACCGCCTCTAGCGTAGCTTAAGTTATAACCCCAAACCGTGATCCATTTGCTCTGGTCGGGGTGTTTTGGGTTAGGATTTAGGATTTAGGATTTAGGATTTAGGGTTTAGGATTTAGGATTTAGGATTTAGGGTTTAGGATTTAGGATTTAGCCTCCGGAAATTTGGATTTTTGCTGGTGATTTTCAAGTGACAATTTCTGTTCATAAAATGTGCCTTTTAGACAAGGCCGGTTGCGAATCTCGAGGTCCCCTCCTTTCTTTTCGTGTGGCTGCTCTTAAGCTTCCGGATTTCAATATTTAGTCGCGCTTGTCCTTTTCGGAAAAGGACAACCAGCTCTAAAATCTAGATTTAGGATTTAGGGTTTAGGATTTAGGGTTTAGGATTTAGGATTTAGGATTTAGGGTTTAGGATTTAGGATTTAGGATTTAGGAGGGTTTAGGATTTAGGATTTAGGATTTTAGGGTTTAGGATTTAGGATTTAGGATTTAGGATTTAGGATTTAGGGTTTAGGACTTTAGGATTTAGGATTTAGGGTTTAGGATTTAGGATTTAGCTCCCGGAAATTTGGATTTTTGCTGGTGATTTTGAAGTGACAAATTCTGTTCATAAAATGTGCCTTTTAGACAAGGCCGGTTGCGAATCTCGAGGTCCCCTCCTTTCTTTTCGTGTGGCTGCTCTTAAGCTTCCGGTTTTCAATATTTAGTCGCGCTTGTCCTTTTCGGAAAAGGACAACCAGCTCTAAAATCTAGATTTGCCAAAGCTGTCAAACGATAAGGTTGAAGGGCCGAGCCGGCCCTGCCATGCCGAAGGCCCGAAAAGGGCCGAGGCTACTCCCAGCCGTTGCCTAGGCCACAACTTAAACAACTGGAACGTTCATGGGTGCAAAAAAAGGGATTTCTTGGATTTCCGGTTTCCAAAGCTGTCAAACGATAAGCTTGAAGGGCCGAGCCGGCCCTGCCATGCCGAAGGCCCGAAAAGGGCCGAGGCTACTCCCAGCCGTTGCTTAAACCACAACTTCAACAACTGGAACGTTCATGGGTGCAAAAATATAATAGCCCCCCTTGATAGGGGGTTGGGGGGTAGAAACCCTAAACCCTAATAGAGTATAGTTTGGGTGGCCGGGGTGGGTTTACAGGCAACGCGAGCGCGCGGCCCGGGGTGCTTCACACCCGAGCGCGCGACTTCGCCTGTCACACCCTAAACCCTAAACCCTAAACCCTAAACCCTAAACCCTAAACCCTAAACCCTCAAGAAAGTGATAAATAGAAATTGCTTGTCCTTGTTTGTAATTACCGCTACGGCCCAACATACCGATGAAGAATTGAACAAGCTTCTTGATAAACCCATTTCCTTACAAGCAGGTAACCGCCGCTAGGGTTTGTCCTTGTTTGTAATCATGGCTACGGCCCAACTACCGATAAACAATTGCCAGGCACTTGAAATTTGCAGAGTCTGTACCATACAAAGATACGAAGTTCATGGGTGGACGTTGGCGTTGCAAACTTACAGCGTCCTTGAAATTTGCAGTGTCTGTACCATACAAAGATACGAAGTTCATGGGTGGACATTGGCGTTACAAACTTACAGCGTCCTTGAGGCTTCGGTTTCACCTCTACAAGAGGGCTCCAGGAGGCTTCGGTTTCACCTCTACAAGAGGGCTCCAGGAGGCTTCGGTTTCACCTCTACAAGAGGGCTCCAGGAGGCTTCGGTTTCACCTCTACAAGAGGGCTCCAGGAGGCTTCGGTTTCACCTCTACAAGAGGGCTCCAGGAGGCTTCGGTTTCACCTCTACTCCAGGAGAGAGGGCTCCAGGAGGCTTCGGTTTCACCTCTACAAGAGGGCTCCAGGAGGCTTCGGTTTCACCTCTACAAGAGGGCTCCAGGAGGCTTCGGTTTCACTTCTACAAGAGGGCTCCAGGAGGCTTCGGTTTCACCTCTACAATAGGGCTCCAGGAGGCTTCGGTTTCACCTCTACAAGAGGGCTCCAGGAGGCTTCGGTTTCACCTCTACAAGAGGGCTCCAGGAGGCTTCGGGTTCACCTCTACAAGAGGGCTCCAGGAGGCTTCGGTTTCACCTCTACAAGAGGGCTCCAGGAGGCTTCGGTTTCACCTCTACAAGAGGGCTCCAGGAGGCTTCGGTTTCACCTCTACCAGAGGGCTCCAGGAGGCTTCGGTTTCACCTCTTCAGGAGGGCTCCAGGAGGCTTCGGTTTCACCTCTACAAGAGGGCTCCAGGAGGCTTCGGTTTCACCTCTACAAGAGGGCTCCAGGAGGCTTCGGTTTCACCTCTACAAGAGGGCTCCCAGGAGGCTTCGGTTTCACCTCTTCCAAGAGGGCTCCCAGGAGGCGTCGGTTTCACCTCTCTACAAAGGGCTCCGAGGATGCTTCGGTTTTCCTTTCTACAAGAGGGCTCCAGGAGGCTTCCGTTTCACCTCTACAAGAGGGCTCCAGGAGGCTTCGGTTTCACCTCTACCAGAGGGCTCCAGGAGGCTTCGGTTTCACCTCTACAAGAGGGCTCCAGGAGGCTTCCGTTTCACCTCTACAAGAGGGCTCCAGGAGGCTTCCGTTTCACCTCTACAAGAGGGCTCCAGGAGGCTTCGGTTTCACCTCTACAAGAGGGCTCCAGGATGCTTCGGTTTCACCTCTACAAGAGGGCTCCAGGAGGCTTCGGTTTCACCTCTACAAGAGGGCTCCAGGAGGCTTCGGTTTCACCTCTACAAGAGGGCTCCAGGAGGCTTCGGTTTCACCTCTACAAGAGGGCTCCAGGAGGCTTCCGTTTCACCTCTACAACAGGCCTCCAGGAGGCTTCCGTTTCACCTCTACAAGAGGGCTCCAGGAGGCTTCCGTTTCTCCTCTACAAGAGGGCTCCAGGAGGCTTCCGTTTCACCTCTACAAGAGGGCTCCAGGAGGCTCCGTTTCACCTCTACAACAGGACTCCAGGACTCTTCCGTTTCACCTCTACAAGAGGGCTCCAGGAGGCTTCCGTTTCACCTCTACAAGAGGGCTCCAGGAGGCTTCCGTTTCACCTCGACAAGAGGGCTCCAGGAGGCTTCGGTTTCACCTCTACAAGAGGGCTCCAGGAGGCTTCGGTTTCACCTCTACAAGAGTGCTCCAGGAGGCTTCGGTTTCACCTCTACAAGAGGGCTCCAGGAGGCTTCGGTTTCACCTCTACAAGAGGGCTCCAGGAGGCTTCGGTTTCACCTCTACAAGAGGGCTCCAGGAGGCTTCGGTTTCACCTCTACAAGAGGGCTCCAGGAGGCTTCGGTTTCACCTCTACAAGAAGGCTCCAGGAGGCTTCGGTTTCACCTCTACAAGACCGGCTCCAGGAGCTTCGTTTTCACCTCTCTAAACCTAGGGCTCAGGAGGCTTCCGTTTCACCTCTACAGAGGCTCCAGGAGGCTTCGGTTTCCCTCTACCAGATGCTCCATGTGGCTTTCCGTTCACCTCTACAAGAGGCTCCAGGAGCTTCCGTTTCACCTCTACAAGAGGGCCCAGGAGGCTTCGTTTCACCTCTACAAGAGGCTCCGGGAGCCTTCGTTTCCCTCTAACAAGAGGGCTCCAGGGGCTTCCGTTTCCAACCTCGACAAGAGGCTCCAGAGGCCTTCCGTTCATCCTCTACAAGGGGCTCCAAGGCTTCGGTTTCACCTCTAACAAGAAGGGCTCAGGAGGCTTCGGTTTCACCTCTACCAAAGGGCTCCAGGAGGCTTCGGTTTCACCTCTACAAGAGGGCTCCAGGAGGCTTCGGTTTCACCTCTACAAGAGGGCTCCAGGAGGCTTCCGTTTCACCTCTACAAGAGGGCTCCTTCGGTTTCACCTTTACAAGAGGGCTCCAGGAGGCTTCGGTTTCACCTCTAAGAGGGCTCCAGGAGGCTTCGGTTTCACCTCTACAAGAGGGCTCCAGGAGGCTTCGGTTTCACCTCTACAAGAGGGCTCCAGGAGGCTTCGGTTTCACCTCTACAAGAGGGCTCCAGCAGGCTTCGGTTTCACCTCTACAAGAGGGCTCCAGGAGGCTTCGGCTTCACCTCTACAAGAGGGCTCCAGGAGGCTTCGGTTTCACCTCTACAGGAGGGCTCCAGGAGGCTTCGGCTTCACCTCTACAAGAGGGCTCCAGGAGGCTTCGGCTTCACCTCTACAAGAGGGCTCCAGGAGGCTTCGGTTTCACCTCTACAAGAGGGCTCCAGGGAGGCTTCGGGGGGTTTCAACCGGGCTACAAGACGCTGCAAGTGAGGCTTCGGCTTCACCTCTACAAGAGGGCTCCATTCAGGGAGGCTTCGGTTTCACCTCTACAAGAGGGCTCCATTCAGGGAAGCTTCGGTTTCACCTCTACAAGAGGGCTCCATTCAGGGAAGCTTCGGTTTCACCTCTACAAGAGGGCTCCAGGGAAGCTTCGGTTTCACTTCTACAAGAGGGCTCCAGGGAAGCTTCGGTTTCACCTCTACAAGAGGGCTCCAGGAGGCTTCTGTTTCACCTCTACAAGAAGGCTCCAGGAGGCTTCGGTTTCACCTCTACAAGGGGGCTCCAGGAGGCTTCGGTTTCACCTCTACAAGGGGGCTCCAGGAGGCTTCGGTTTCACCTCTACAAGAGGGCTCCAGGAGGCTTCGGTTTCACCTCTACAAGAGGGCTCCAGGAGGCTTCGGTTTCACCTCTACAAGAGGTCTCCAGGAGGCTTCCGTTTCACCTCTACAAGAGGGCTCCAGGAGGCTTCGGTTTCACCTCTACAAGAGGGGTCCAGGGAGGCTTCGGTTTCACCTCTACAAGAGGGCTCCAGGAGGCTTCGGTTTCACCTCTACAAGAGGGCTCCAGGGAGGCTTCGGTTTCACCTCTACAAGAGGGTTCCAGGGAGGCTTCGGTTTCACCTCTACAAGAGCGCTCCAGGGAGGCTTCCGTTTCACCTCTACATGAGGGCTCCAGGGAGGCTTCCGTTTCACCTCTACAAGAGGGCTCCAGGAGGCTTCGGTTTCACCTCTACAAGAGGGCTCCAGGAGGCTTCGGTTTCACCTCTACAAGAGGGCTCCAGGAGGCTTCCGTTTCACCTCTACAAGAGGGCTCCAGGAGGCTTCCGTTTCACCTCTACAAGAGGGCTCCAGGAGGCTTCCGTTTCACCTCTACAAGAGGGCTCCATGAGGCTTCCGTTTCACCTCTACAAGAGGGCTCCAGGAGGCTTCGGTTTCACCTCTACAAGAGGGACCTCTACAAGAGGGCTCCAGGAGGCTTCGGTTTCACCTCTACAAGAGGACTGTCTCCGAGCAGCAGGCTGAAGCGCACCGTCTCGCCTGTACAGTAGATGGAGCTCACCTCAGAACGATGCCCGTGAAATACAGACAAAAGGCACCGTGATGCGCTGCGCACGACTCGAGCCCGAACTGTTTCTCCCACACAAGGTGTTACTTCTAGGCAGCCCGCTAGCAGCCCCGCCCGATAGCGAAGAATCCCCACCCCGATTTCACTCACTTTGAGCCTCCTCAACAGCTTCAGGCTTCACCTACTCTGTCAAGAGCTCTAGGTTTCACCTGCTCTGAGCCCCTTCCAGAGTTCCAGGTTTCATTCTCTCTGGACCCCCAAGAGCTCCGGGTTTCACCTACTCTGAGGCCTTTCTGTCTCAATCCAACCATCGTCCCGATACACCCCGTGAGCCGTCTGATCAAGAGAAGCCCCTGACAGTTCACGTAGACCCGATATGACGATCGCCATCACAATGATGTTCTGGACCTACGAGTACAAGCACATCCGGCCAAGCGGAAGGATTGCGCGCCACGGGGAACGGCTGACCCTCTGTCTCTGCATTGCGGTCAGCGACGAGCAGCCCCAGGGCCGCACAACAGCATCGTAGCTCTGAAACGGACCCCGCTCGCAGCCCAGTGTAACGTATACATCCCTGTACACCCACATGCGAATACATAGAAGGACGTAAACAGCAGTGGCACTCGGTGCCCAGGCAAGCGAGAGCATCGCCCTACTGTATCTTTACGACCCGCTACGGCACGAGCACCAATGCCCATGGAGGTTGGTATCTCAAGCGCGTCGGCTCCTTCACCAGGATCACGCCACGATTCAACATCATGGGACCGGGGTACATAAACACCCAGTTGTATCTGTACGGAGTCTTGGCTGCACCCCAACAGCGCATGTCCATGAGCGACGAGTTCGACATCCTCTTCCCATCCCCCCCCACACACCCAAGCGCAGCGCAGGTAAATACGGCACCTACGTCGGCACGCACCCCAAGAAGAAGGGTCACGACATCATCCTGCAGTTTGGCGACTACTACTGTGAGACAATTCGAGTCCGGCGTGCCATAGCCATCTGAAGCAGCGCATACCAGCGCGACGACAGCGGCTAGAAGAAAAGCTAGTGCACGGCCGCTGCCGTGTTGCGTGGACTATAAGACTAAGAAATCCACAGTCCGACGAGCTGCGAGGATGCACGCACAACAAACGCATGTCAAATTATCTGCAAGCAACCTACCGCAGTGCTAAAATCATCAACTGTGCTACGGCACCAGCCCTAGCCAGCCGCAGCCGCGAAGCCCCGTGCGATACCAACAGCCATGGCTCTCTCTCAGGACATTCAGCTGCAGAAGAAAAGGCGCTTTTCCGCGATCGACATCACGCCGTCCCGGAGCAACGGCACCGGCGACGCAGAAGGCAACGAGCTGACGGCAGTAGTAAGAAGGTGGGGGAGCGCCTTCACCGTGTTCGAAGGTGCGGATCGAGACACTCCCCTGTGGCAGCTCCAGATCTGTCACACCGGACGGAATTCTTTCGGGTACCAGGTGCTGGCAGTTGCCAGAGAAGCGGTGCAGAAACATCCCAATCCCAACGTCCGGGATCTGCAACAACTGGAGTCGATCCTCCAGGTGCGACTCCTGAACGGGGCGCCGCCCCAGAATGGTCCGCTGGACCCGGACGGGACAGGGCTGGAAGCTTGGCAAGTCGTTCTGTACTCAACTTCGGTCTCAGCTGCATTGGACTTCGTCCAACTGGTGATGAGCCACAAGGTCACCAAGGGACACTTGCTGCAACTGCCCCCCCTACACATCGCAAGTCCAGACGGCGCGGTGGACACGGTGCCTCATCCCTGGAAGTCGAGTCACTATCCGCTACACGGCCCGAAAGCCTTCGCAGCGCTGCCTCCAAGAGGACGCCGCCACGTTTTGTGCCAAGTCGAGCTTCGTCAGTCTGCGGTCAAGACGACCAACAGCCAGGATTCGGGACAGGCAGAGGAGACGAACATGGACATCGAAGCAGACGACAACGCGAAGGCCATCTACACAGTCAGCATTTTCGGAGGCATTTACCCGTACCGCGAACTCTTCGATGCGGCCAACATCTCCGGTGGACACATAGCACAGCCGGACAGCAATCGCGACTACGTGCGCTTTCTGGAAGTGCAGAACGACGAGCAAAGCAGGGACAAACTGAAGTCGGTTTTCGAGCAGATCCTGCTCCACGTGCCCGTGTACCTCATCGACTCCACCCAGGCCCCTAACGACGAGATGGTCTCCTGGATTTGCAGCCTACCCTCGGTGGAGCTCGGAGAAACGAGCTCCTGAAGATCCTCGCTCAGGCTCCCTGTACAGACCTTCCTTGCAACGTGCGGCGCGGCGCACTGCACAGAGCCCGCCCTTCGGCAGACGGAAGAGAGACCAGTCCGCGACCGACAGCAAAAAGAAAACATGGCGGCGTGGATCATGACGTTGCCCGAAAGGGGTTGCAGGGTGAAGTCGTGACCAATGAATACTCAGCACGCGCAGCATCCCGAGACCTCGAGCCAAGGTAACAGGACCCCAGCCCTCCAGCCCAACTGCCGTGGTGCCGACAGCATGCATGCCGCCAACGGCTCGACCCCCTCTCCGAGCGCCGCCAACAGCCTCGCCGACGCATTCAAGAGAGCCGCACACAGCGCGGAGGAGATCCCGTTGCCGACTGTCGTGGACCAGGACGGGGATCTTAGACGAACGTTTCCTGTTAACAACAGGCTCAAACCCTCGGCGCCAGGATGAGGTCGCGGAAGCCACGGTTCCCGACACGTGCCCAAGAGACACACCATCGGGCCCAGCCGACGACGGGCGCGAGGTCCAGGCGGGTAAGCGGGCTACACATATTCGATCGCTCTCGGTCAGGACTCGCCGCAGACGCTAGGTCGGCCTGATTCTGGTGTAGGAGCAGGCAGACACTCAGACGAGACGGTGCCAAGGAACCAGGGCTCCCATCAGAGAACCGGGGTCCAACACACCACCTTGGATGCAAGGTACGCGAAGAAGAGGAGAGGACCAGCGACCTGCCAGGCAACGGTGCTATGTGCTCTCGACGCGAAGGTCCTGTGCCTGAGGAGGGAGACAGAATCATGGTCATGAAAGAAGCTTGGTTGCAGCTCGTCATGAACCGTTTAAAGACTCTGGAGATTCGCGGCGCACCGGCTGCGTTGGGGAGAACTTGGCTGGGCTGCAATGGCCAAATTCACGGAGCAGCCAACATCGTCAACTGCAGCATCATCACGGAGGCAGACTTCCAAGCCACAAGAGCGCAGCACAGGCACTTGGGAGAAATGCCCAACTACAAGAAAACGTACGCCCTGGCCTTGCAAGATGTGACGCAGCTCGAGCCAAGCATCGACTACTATCGGCTGCCAGCCACATCACCGTGGGCGGTGTTTCGCACCGGACCAACTGGCAAAGCGCGTCGGTCGGGGGCGCAGAAAAGAACTTTGGAGCAAGCGCATGACACGAAGCCATGCGAAGACATGCCGACGGAGCTCCGAGCCGAAGCCAGCCCGTTGCCGCTGACATCCGGCATGGTGGACCAAGAAGAGCCTTCGCTCGGGGCAGGAGACCGGACGGACGAGCATGACGACAGGAACAAGGAGTGAGGTGGAGCAGCCTCACGGCACAGGACTCGTCGGAATGACGAGGGGACCTATTGAAGCCTGTTTCAGGAAAGACCAATGCGGCCCGCGCAGAAAGACAGCCATGCCACTAGGACCCTCACGGATAGATCATGCAAGCACGAAACATGAGTGCCGCATCACATAGCATCGCCGCAACGAGTCGCCTGGTTCTGCCACCCAGGGCCCGAGCAGCTGCCAACGAGCCATGTTGGTTTTCTCGGGCAGACAGGCCTGGGCGGACGTGCAGGAGCCCAGACTCGAACACGCAGCCACGTTCGCGCGATATACTGTGCCGTTGCAGTCAGGACCACGACAACGCCGACGAGGAGGGGACGCGGCATGCTCGGAATGAATGTGCTTACCTCAAGCAACAGACGGAAGCCCTGCAGACACTGCAGGACCCGGCGGCCGGCGCACCGCCGAGGCAGGATCACTTCGAGAATCAAGGAGGACACCGTCGCCACCTCGTCCGACCGAAGCCAGTATTTACTTCGAGTAGACAATCTCACGCCGTGTAATTAATGCTACGATAGCTGAATGCAAGGCAGCAGCGACCTACTCTCCACGCGAACGACACGCCCAGATACAGAGTCGCCGCTACCATGGACGTTGGAAGGCCGTCATAACGGCACCGAATACAACGGCACGACGGATGCCGCAGAAACGACTCTCGACACCGGTCAGCCGCTCAGTGCAGTCCTTAAAGCCGGATTGCAGGCACCAGCACGATCATGCACAAGAGACCGTACCCAGGCGAGACGCAACTGAATCTCGAGCTAGCAGAATTCGTGCAAAGCGCCCTGTCTCGTCGCTGGGGGCCCGAAGCACTGCAGGACTGGCAAACCAGCATGCAGCGCCGCTGCCTCCGGCATCGTTTCCCTTGTCGACTCTGGTATGAGTTTATCTACGAATGGCGAGTAGAAGCGGAGCCAGCAGACCCACACACCTCGACCGGCGTCGGAAATCCGACGGTGCCGGGCCCAGCCGCGACGTCGTCAGCGCAACAGACGCTGTGCGACATTCGAGTACACGCAGCGCCCATCATCCTGATAACATCCCAGCCGACCACGGCAGAACCCGTCACAGGGCAGCTGTCCGTACAGATTCGTAGACTGTGAGATAGGACCGTGGGAAAGTGGAGAGGTAGCAGACTTCAACATCGCCGTCCGCGCTGGCAGAAACAAGAATCGTGGTCGCAACCGGCATCTGAGCATCATACAGAAGCAGCTGCAGCCATAGGATCATCAGGAGCGTTTAGTCCGGAGCGCACACCATGGCCATTCTCCTGTATTTTCTGGAAGCGGAGTGCGGCGTGCTGCTACGGCGGATGCTGACGCCAGCGGAGGTCCTCCTTCTGCTGCAAGTCAGCAGGTCCTCGAACATGAGAAGACTGGCGTGGGCCCGAGCCGTTCTGGCAGATGTGGCCAGGCTACGCAGGGTCCTGGAACCCTTGAGGACCATGCGACTGCGTTTCCCCGGCTTCGATCTCCCCGTGAGCATCAGATGCACGAAGGGCTGGACTCCGCCAGATCCCTCGGACCCACTGGAGACCTTGGGTCCCGTCGAGGATCTGCTCTATTGGTTGGACGACTTCGGGCTCGGAGGGTTCTCACCCGCCGAAGCGGTGCTGGTGATGAACGCGTGGCCGATAGAGACAAGGAACGCGGGCGCGGCTTTGAGCGACCTGCTGGAAGAATCGGACAGTCACTTCTTCTACTCGGCCAGGCCTGCCGCCTTCCGAAGGACATTCCGGCCCACGCTAGTAAACGTAGTCGTCTTTTTCACTTACAGAGGTCTGAACACCGTCCTTCAAATGCAAGACGTCGTCAATGACGGGTTCGACCCATAGACAGACAGTTGCCGGAGGGGAAGCGAGTCCGAAGCGACCCCGTGCGACAGCATTCCACGCGACAGACGAAAAGGAAGATAGACTATGCGTTCCAGGTGATGGCTGCAGGAGCAAATCCGAAGTCGACTGCATCCATCTGTGTCTGTTGTCGAGTACAGTGCATGTCGCAGCCGCTTCAGCGTCAATCAAGAAAGCACGCGCAGGCTCCACTCGGATCCCGTCGCCTTCCATGTCGGGCATCGACTACTCCAAGTGGGACCTCCTTCAAAGCAGCAGCGACGAAGAGGACTTCGGGAACCCCATCCCGCCGCAGTCTCCGCGACAGCCCATCACGACGGGTCCCTGGGCGGTGGCCGATCCCTGGCGCAAGTGCAATCCGCTGGTGCGACGTGAAGTGCTCAGAGAGGAGAAGATTCTCCACAGGTTCGTACAAGAGCACCCCTGTCCATCCGAGAAAAGCCTCCGGCGCTGGCTTCGCAGCATGAGCGGCACGGAGAGAATCGTTCCCGGAGAGCTGACCTTTGCATGGGTGATGAAAGACATGGGGTGGAACTCCGAGCACTTGGCGTGGTTCCACTACCCGTCCTTCCGGGAGCTCTGGCAGGCGGCGGCCTTGCAAACGGCCGAGGCCTTCACGGTCCAACGCAGTGCGGGCAGCACCTTGTACCAGCGCGGCGGCAAGGAGTGCATGCAGTTCAACTTCTATGCGCTGCAGCACGCCATGTGCGGAGAGCATTTTCACACGGACGCCCCACTCCCCGTGTACTCGTACGCGAAACGCCTGGAGCACGTCTGGGACGGGATCGGATCGTGGCGAGCGTAGTGAACCGCGCCTAGAGTATAGCTCGGCTAACAGACCAGAGCAGCGACGGCTGCCGCGAGAAGGCAGGCAAAAAGTGCACAGACCCCGATGCTTCAAGCAGTGAACATACCTACGGAGCGCCAGAGCCAAGTTCGGATTCGACGTCGGCCCGAGCCAAACAGAGATTCGACTAGCGTAAGCCGCCCGGACCCAGGACGACCACCACCGGCGACCTGGCATAGTCCAGCAAGCCTGCAGCTGCCATGTCGTACAGGAAAGACCACAAAGATGTGGAGCAGAGCACCGAAGACACCGAGGCGCGGACACGATTCATCCCGTTATCCATGTCTACATGGAACAGCATGCCTGTCTGCCAGGCAACGGATGCCTGCCAGAAAGTACGAGAAGTCCTAGGTGCACATCTCTTCCGACCATGGTGCAGCGCCAATGTGAGCAACTGGACCTATGCGGACGTTCCCGGCGCCTCGGAGATCGCGCCGGAGCAAAACCAGTGCCCATCGGAGGAAACCGTGCGTCAACTGCTGCCCGGCATATCCGAAGTGGACAAGACACCGGAAGGCTTCGACTACTGCATCTACCGACTACTGTGGCCGAGACGAGACTTAGCAGCACACACCGATCTGACCCGTCTCGTGACAATTTTCAAAAGCGTGATGGCAGAAGGAGGCCAGCGCAAAGCGTGCCTGTACATCGACCTACTGTACAGCACCGGGGCCAGTAGTGCGGACCAGCCAGAGGGGTCCGACCCCGCTATAGGACGACTACGGTACCGGGAGCGTCTCTGGACGGCCAGTCAGATCGCAGACATTATCCTAAAGACCATCTAGTTAGCGGCGTCAGCATTCCATAGGGCACAGCAGCTTCACCGTCTTCGCAGGAGCAAAACCGAGCGACCACCGCACCACACGAGCATCAGTCATGTAGCATGCACACTCTTCTGGCAGCTGTGGGCTCGAACCGGACACTTCGAAGTATACTAGAAGACCTCCCATTACCGGACCCAAGTACAGGCGGAAAGCAGCCATGTCGTTGCGCGACGTTCTTGCCAGCTCCAAAGAGAACGAGGACCCCAACGAAAGCCAGGCACGATCGAGCGCGGTGCTGTAGTTTTGCCTCCACGAGCAACCATGAATCCGTGCGATGCCCCGTCCTGTGCACCCGACAGGCCGTACGCTCTTTCCGATATCTGCAAGAGTTCCTGTCCGTGCACATGTTCCAGGCCTGGTGCGACGCCTATGTGGAGAATGCGACTTACTCAGACCTCTGCGAAGATCCGGATGTGGATCCCATAGAAACCGAGATGCCTACGGAAGCTATCATGCACCGGATCATCAGCGATAACGTCCCAGCAGAACATATGCGCAGAGCCTTCGAGTACAACTTCTTCGAGCTGCTCTGGCCCAAGCGGAACATCTCGTCGCTGGACGACATGACACGCCATGTCCTGACATTGGCAGCTCTGCTGGCTGAAGGCGGTCCCAACGCCGTGCGCCTGCACATCGATTTGGTGTATCGCACCCTACCGGGCGGCCCAGAATATCCCAACGAGCGCAGCCCCGTGGCAGCCCTGCGATATAGGAATCGCCTTTGGGCAGCCAGTGAGATCGCCAAGATCCTTCTGGAGAGCGTCTGAGACCATGTTGCCGGTTGTCCAGGGCACCGCGGCCTCACCCGATGCAGAAACAGACCGCAGCAAAAAAACTGGCACATGCATCGAGCAACACAGCTGGGCGATGTCGGAACTGCTGGCCATGATACTCGTTCGCCAATCCCCCTGCAGCCACTTCGGCTGCATGCGACACCGGACACTGATCCCTCCGCCTACGGTATGGCCTGCCCGACCAGTTTACTCGCCCTCAGTGTGTAAAGAGTTCGATGTTACCATGTCTCCAGGTCGCCACGACAGCCACGAGGCCACACTCTAGAGTAGCCCGTCGTGGCCAGCATAGACAACTCCGCACCAGTCCAGCTGCGTCCTGCCTGGACCTGAATGGGGCTGGAAGACTCGTGCAGCAATGGATTCTGTTGTCCTCAGCTTCCATGGAGTGCCAGGCGTTTATCCTCGACTCGAACGTCTGGAAGGCCCGCCACCGCTGCGCGTTCGTCCGCCACCTCCATGGGCTGCCAGGTCCCGATCCGCAACCCGCATGAAGTCAGAAGGCCCGCAGGCCAGCCGGAGCACCAGAACCGATACTCGGCCTGAACAGGCTTTCGTTCGCAAGACCTACGAGGCCAAACACTTCACGGCAGTTAATCCCAACCATGTTTTCGGTCTCGAGCTGTTGCGCCTGTCTCCCGTCGTGCTCGTCAGCCATGACTCCAAGTATACACGTGCACGCACACATGCACACACACACACACACACACACACCACGCACAGCAACGAATTAAGACCAAGCAGCTACTATGTACCTGCACCGGCCGGGAGCACGCCGAGCGTAAACCATGGCACCCTGCATTGGCTGCGGGTTTCCGCGAGTCGGCCGCGGAAGAGGCAGGCGCTCCATATCGTAAAAGAGTTGCTCGCCTGGCTGCATACGATCGAGCTGCTGCGCCAGGCTTCTGCACCAGGTTCGAATGCCGTCAAGCAGAGGAGCTGGAGAAAGAAAGGCAGAAAGAAGAAGCACGCGCCAAGAGGGCTGCCGCCAAAGCCGGCCACCGTGGGCCATTACCGCGTGCCGGAGGACGGCCCGAAGAAGAGAACAGCTGCAGAGCACAGCGAGCAGAACTGCAGTGGCAGCGAGCCGGAGTGGGAGGCGGCACGCGAGGACCTCTGCCAGGAGAAGGTGCTGGAAGACCACCCGAAGAGGAGAACAGCTGCAGAGCGCAGCGAGCAAAACTGCAGTGGCAGCGCGCCGAAGTGGGAGGCGGCACCCGAGGACCTCTGCCAGGAGAAGGTGCTGGAGGACGACCCGAAGAAGAGAACAACCGCAGAGCACAGCGAGCAGAACTGCAGCGGCAGCGCGCCGAAGTGGGAGGCGGCACCAGAGGACATCTGCCAGGAGAAGGTGTCGGAGGACGACCCGAAGAAGAGAACAGCTGTAGAGCACAACGAGCAGAACTGCAGTGGCAGCGTGCCGAATCGGGAGACGGCACTCGAGGACCTCTGCGAGGTGAAGGTGCTGGAGGACGGCCCGAACACAGAGGCGGGCACGGACCACCGTACCCCAACGAAGACAAACTGGCAGAGACCGACGCACAGAAGATGTACGAAGATTTCGTGGGAGGTTGGACGCGTTTCGGGTTGTCTCGAGTGTGCCAGTCGTGCAGAACCTTAACGCCGGCAAAACAATGCCGACCATCGGGCCCGGGTCGCACACTGACCTGCAGAAACTGCCTCGAGAGCAAGAACAAAATCCGCCTACCAGCCTTGCCATCAATTCCGGCAACACTACGAGACCTGAAGCCGATCGAGCATCACCTGCTCGCGATGGCGCGCATATCCCAAGTCGTCCTGGACAGGCTGCCTTCGGGAGGACCCAGTGGCCAATGGGGCAGAATGTATGCCGTCTTGATGCAGGAGCCGTGTATCTGCGATGTGCTCGAGGGCGCTGTCTTGGAGGAAGACGGCACAGTGAGTGTGCAGGGCGTGGACGGCCTCACAGCGTCTTCGGCCCGGTTGGAGCACTTGCGCAGCGCACTCCAGGCGCTACAGGCGCAGCACATACTGTATCGACACAATCCCGCCGTGCAGGAGGTCATTGACAAGATGGAGTCGATCTTGCAACAAAGGTCGTCAGATGTGACAGCAGAGCGTATCGTAGAGAATAAAGAGTCGCAGCAAGCGGAAGAAGAGGATGACGAGCACCAGTTCACCTACCTCGTGCCGAAGGATCCAAAAGTCCCCAGAGCTGACCTGAACGAGTTACGGCAGACGAGAGGCAGCGCCCAACTGGCCGACGACATCGACGTCAAGTTCTTCCCACATCTATTTCCGGATGGAACGAATGGTTGGAAGGACGCGTACAAGAGCTTCTCGCAGTATGCCCGAAAGCGACTGCTGGGACAAGATGGTCGCTTCGAACAATCCGCATCTTACATCATGTGGCTTCTGGAGACACAGCTGAAGAAGCGGTTGTCCGGTAATGTGAATGTCCGTGTGGGCTCGCAACAGAAGCCTGCGGGCTGCCAGGGCTACCAAGACGGGAGCCGACGCGTCTACACGGCCTTGCGCGACATCCCCGGCACGCAGCCTTACATCTACGCCAAGAAGGGCATCGCACTCAACATGTACGAGCAACTCGGACAACCACAGTTCTTCCTCACCCTCACGTGCCACGCTCGCCAGCCGGGCATCCTGGCCGCCGTCATCACTGCGAGATTGCTCCGCATGCATCCCGATCTCGAGCCC
>CAJNDT010001976.1:0-38763 GCA_905221615.1 Symbiodinium sp. CCMP2592
CAGTATAGTATTCAATAGTACTAGTAGTTTGGGAAACTTGGATGCCAGCAGCAGTCCTTCTCCAACACACTTGCAGCTTCAGGCCTGATGGCAGGTATATCAGAAGCAATGAATGCCACTGCAAGAGTCTTTCCGGAGACATGTTACTCGGACTATAGCCATCATGTCAGCTCTGCATGCTTCCTTACGCTGGATGCATGGCTGAAGGCCTTGCACAATGCTGATTTATTTTCGTCTGCGGCGAGAGTGTGTTCGAGCCAGCTCTGTGGCAACAGATAATTCGACCATCGGGCCTGCAGACACAATGACTGCATCGGGCCGACATTGCACAAAATCGGGCCCCCAGTCAAAAACGTCTTCTGGATGTTAAAGACATTGTGTTCGAGCCAGATACCTTGACCCTCGGGCCTCCAGACTTTATCACAAAATCGGGCCGACATCGCACAACATGGGGCCCCTTCTTCACTTTTCGAAGAAGACCATGCTACCATGCGGATATGCTTGCTCGGGCTCTGCTTCCGGAAGCTTCAGCAAAGCGGTTGCCCAGTCCGCACGCAGTGATGCAGACACCGAGAACACTCGGGCCACCTTAGCTGTGTCATGCAGGAGCCCTGCTGCAGTTTCTGCAATGGACGATGCAACGGCACATTTGTAATGGCAAGTGCAAACCAAGCATCCTCAATGAGGAACTTGTCTGGGTACTCCGCTGTCTCCTGCAGCTTTTTCTTGCCCCACACTCGGCCATCTGCGCTGCGTGAGTAATACTCACTGGCGTCATCACCTTTGTTAACGAATCGGGTTCTTGAATGCAAAGTCAGAGCATGCCGTTTTTTTTTTTTTTTTATCATGCATGTTCTACTTGCAGAAGCTCTTTGCAGCTCAGCCTCCCTTCTCGTCGGACCCTCTTTTCACAGGGAGCTGCCTGTATAAGGCTTGCCCAAAAGAAATCGTCCCCATCAAGGTGATTTTTTTGTCAATGGCCATGCCATAGCAACGCAGTTGAGTCGTCCATTTCTGCGCTGAGATTTGGGCCAGTGCCTTGGCTGTTCTTGCAAAACACACCTTCCTGCCACATGGTTTTATTTTTTCTTAATACTCCACTGCGGGAGTAGACTGCACGTGAGTGCTCAGCAATGATCCATGCTTTGTGAAAACTGTGCTGCTTCTTCCAGCACTGGAAATTTGAAGAGCCAGGAGTTGTGCGGGTTCTCCACCACCTGTTGCACCTTGCATGCAGGACGATGAATTGACTGCCATGTCAGGATTTAAATACAAATTCTGATATGTAATTTTCATTTAAATTTAAATATCTACATCTCAGTTTGTTGTTCTAATGCTTGAAGGATGGAAGCATGTGTTGCCATGTCAAAGAAAAGTGCTCTGACTGCTAGCAAGCAGGGTCTCGAGCCGGGTGGGGCGGGGATGTGCAAGCGGGGAGGGGTGGGGCAGTGCCGGCAGGGCATGTTGCAGATACACTAAGCCACTAAGTCACTAAGCCACTAAGCCAAAGCCAAACCTCAAGATCTTCTCATAGCCCAGTTGCTCCTCGGGCCCCAAGCATTCGGACCAGTGCGGCGACCAGGACCGCACAGGAGTTAGCAGCACCTTAACACAGCATGTAATGACCTGCCCGAGCCAAAGACCTCCCTCCAGTGCCAACTAGCCACGAACTCCATAATTTTTCATGTCTCCTTCCGGATGATCTGCACTGCGGCTGTGCACACTGGCAGAGAGATAGTTCAACCAGAGGTTGCATGCCGGACTCCACCAGACGACGCCTCCTCGCAAAATCCAGGTCTCTGTGTGTGCGTGTGTGTCTCTCTCTGTCTCCCTTACTCTTTTGTCTTATCTCTCACATAGTCTTGTGTCTGTGTCCCTGTCTGTCTCTAGGTGTCCGTCGGTGTGATGCTGTATAGATGCTACAATTGCTCAAACAATTACAATTACAATTCAGGTCTGCTTCACATGCCCGCTTTCTGTCACCCCTCTCCCTGTCCATCTCTGCTGGTCTGTCTCTCTGTTTCTGTCACTGTCCGTCTCTCTCTTTCTCTTTCTCCCTTCTTCAATGTTTTATTGCTACTCACTGTACTCACTCTCGCTGTCTTGTCTCTTGCTCTCAGTCTCCTCGTCTCTCTCTCTCTCTCTCTGTATCTCTGTCTCTCTGTGGCATCTCTCTGTGGCATCTCTCCCTGTCTCTTTCCTTCTTGCAGTTTCTGCTGAATGTTTGCTCCCTGTCTCTCTCTCTCTCTCTGTCTATGTATGTCTGTGAATCTCTCTCTTGTAGTTTTTGCTCTGCCTACGGTGGCGCCTTTGTATGAGAAACCCCAGTGTTTCCTATCATGTCCTCTCTCTTCTGTACTACTACTCTCTTCTCTTCCTTCCTCTTGCCGTGTTGTCTCTCTTTCTCTTTGTCTTTCTCTCTCTCTCTCTCTCTCTCTCTCTCTCTCTCTCTCTTTCTTGCTTTCTCCGTCTTTGTTCTTTTGTTTCTTGCTCTTTTGCTCTCTCAAGCATTCTTCGGTCCCTGGCTGCTGCAAGTCACCCTGCCTGTCCTCGCTTCACGCGCAGGCACAGTCGGGCCAGGATCATGAAGCCGCACCAGCTGAGCACATCGTGCTCGCTGTTCATGGCGACGTCAAACGTCTCGGACCGATGACCCTCGAAATAGGTGCATCAAACAACAAGAAAGCAGTTCAGCTCCGAAACCCAGGATCACAGGATTCATGCCAGTCCTCCGACGTTTCAGCAATCTTGGCTGCCATTCTGCCGGTGCCTCCGAAGGCACATAGGAAGTCCACATCTCTCTCTGTGTCCTGCTTCGCAGAAAAGTCAGGGAGCATGTCAAGTTCATGAACACAACATCAAGTTAAGAGGTCAATGCCTGAACCACACGGACAGACCTATAGCTGAACGAGCTTTTGAACTGTCAAGCTCGGCCTGGCTGTAGAATGGCAGGCACCTTTCAACCCGGTGTCTTACCCTCAAGTTCTTCCATGTTTGCTCTGTCGAGTCTAAAGCTTTTATGGAGAGTAAGTCAGAAACTGGCCTGCAAGACAGATAGAGGTATGACGACAAAGAGGATGTTGCAGTTCAGATATAGCTTTTCGTCGCTGCTACAATAGTTCAATAGTGGAACTTCCTCCATATTCGGGCCCAGGATTTTCTTCAGCCATGTCGGGCAGCAGGCGCGGCTCGTGGGCATGTGTGCCATCGGTAAGCACGGAGGAGGCTATGCACCAGTGCTCTTCGGCACGGAACCAGTGTCTGCAAGCCAAGCCCGGCCTTGTGTATCCCCACTGGCAAGTCAAGCTTTGCATGCACAAATGACAAGATTGCCAGATGCTTCCAATCTGAAACACAAGAACATCGAATAGAAACCCTGGCAACATTTCGTGAAGCTTCGAGGTTTCCGCTCGTGAACAGGTCCTTCCCTGCTCAGTCTGTGCATCGGAGCAAGATCCAAAGCACGGCCGGTGGTTGCTGGAGAAGATGTTCGTCTCTGTGTCTGATTTCGGGCCAACACTGAATGCTCATGCCATCAACACTGGGCTCTGGACACTCTATCCTAGAGTTTCTAGATTCTAGACTTTGTAGAATCCCGGAGCATAGAAACCAATAAAAAGATTACCATGTTATTGATCTACAATCTGGGATCCCGTCAGACAACCAGAGTGTCTTTGCGAACATGCCAATTCCAGCAATCCAGAGAAGGCCTAGCTTGCATTCTGCAGGTCACGCTCTCATGGTCTGCTCGTGTTCAATATGCTATCACCTGCGGGCCCTCTAGTCCTGGAGCATACACAACACTGCTGCTATTAGGAAAGGTCTAGAACTAAGGGCTCAGCTCGGACAACAAGACCTTCTCTGAATCTGTCTCCCAGCGAAATCGGGCCATCTGGAGGGCTGAGCAGGCCTACCATGCACTTTGCATCGGACCCGCGTGTGCCCGCAGGACCAGTTGCAAAACACCATGTTTGCTGCACCTGCTCAGTCAATCACGACTTCGGCAATGCCGGCCCCTGGATGATGACCTGGAAAGTCTTCAGGGAGGCAAGCTCGTTTCAAAACATCTCCAGCTGATGAAAATAATTTTGTGGTGTCAGGCTTCGGATGCAGAGTGGCAGGACAGGGGCTTCAGTGCTAGATGCCTCGAACTTGAACCCCGAATGATTCTGCAAGTTTCTTGTTTGCACGGGTTTGTGCTTGTCGGTCCCGGAGTGCTGTGTGACTTCTTGGTCTATGTCTGACTATGCTGGAAGCCAGAATGTACAGCAGTCCCAGTCACATGCCACATGGCTCCTGTCAGCTACATGCTGCATGTAACCAATGGGTCTATGTTGTTGGCACCTTGCGGTGGCAAACAGAAGGTGCCTCCTCTTCGTCTGCATTGTGTGTTGCATGATCCTGACGCACTGCAGAGTCAGCTGACATGGGCGCCTGATTCTGTGATAGCAAGTACGAAGATACTTAGAGCCCTGCCCCATCTGGTCCTCGAGGTTTCCTGTCGCATCATTCCCATCTTCCTCCTCCAGCCTTGCGGATTCCTTCAGGACAGCATGGAGAAGCAGCCATGGACACAAATCAGGACATTCCATGCTGGTTTCCAAATCGAGGGCACCAAGGCCCTGTGTGGAAATGTCAGAATCTCAGAGGAATTGCTAGTCTAATTCGTCTGATTTCTAAATTCTAAATAACTGCTACCAGCACAGTCACATTTTGCCGAGGCTCGTGGTGGCTGCCATCCAGGTGCTCCGCTCCACCTTTGCATTTGCATTGCTCAGTTCGATTCATGACAAGCCGTGTTACGAGCAGTATCGCAGAGTCGTTGAAGCAGTCGAGTCCATTGGTCATATGCCATGATTGTTTCTGATGAAGTGGATAGACTCGCTTGCCAGGCGACTTGATTCTATGTCCTCGGTGCCATTGCAGATGTTGCAGATTTTCCATACCCGGCAGCTAACTGGTGACAGGTAGCACTGGCACTGACTAACACTAATATATAGTTGGGTTAGTTGAATTGAAGCAAGTCGAGGGCTTGGAGGGGCATTTGGGCGGGGAGACAAGAAGAACGCTTGCGGCCCTTGCGGGAATCAATCATTTTGCAAAGGACCTGTGCACATGTAGAGAGCGAACCACATCAAAGCATCGAAGAAAGGCTGTCAGAGTTGCCTGCAAATCTGAATCGAGCCCCAAGGTGACGATGAACTTTTTGTCCATGGACCGCAGCATCTCCTCGGACCTTTTGTTCAGGTCGGACCCTAGCCTCTTGTCAGTGGCCTCAGCTGCCAGGAAAAGTCGGGCCATCTCTCATCCAGGAAAAGTCGGGCCATTTCAAATCCAGGATATATGAAACGTGTCATCGCTTCCAGTGTCTTGAAGGCCTGGCGTGCCAGCGGCCTCATGTCGCAAAGAGTGCAGAAGCCACGCAAAGGGCGAAGCTTCTTGCACAGCCCAGTGATACCCTTGGCCATAAGGTCGCAAGACTACATGATGCACCCAGAAGGCATGGAGGATTCGGTCCAGACGCTGCAACATACGTGTCACCCGGAATCGGCCCTGGATTGTAGCCCACAACAAGGAGACGTGAAGGCAACCTGGAAGCAAACTGGGGGCCTCCGGGACGTCAACCGAGAGTGCCACATAGCAGCGGTTGTCGGGAGACACTTCTAGCCATATTGACATGTCCTGCAAGGCTACTTGACGATAGCACAACGACAGTTGTGTGTTACGAAAATGGATCTCCAAATCGCGCTCCAAGGGATTGTCCGAAATAGCCAGAGCTCGCTGAGCACGAGGTGAAGTCGGACCCTGGGGTTGCAATGTAACGACCTCTAGAGGCGTGTAGTCACGCAACTGTCGCTCGCTCCATTCCTGCCATTCGGGCAGAGGACGAGACATGGCTCACTAGGCTAGAAAAGTATGTTTCGCGCTGAGCCTACCTTGGGAGCGGCAGTCCCGAGCGTCTTTTTCAGAATCTAAGATAGCTGTAATGGCTTGCGGTTCTACCGATCTTTCAGGAGCGAAGTGTCAAAAGTATGCAGGCCCAAGGTCTGAATGTGTAATTTAAAGGCATCTGACTGTGTGATGCACAACCAAGACATAGCAAGTTATACAACAGACATCGCGGCAGTCAGCACTGAGTCAACATCCACCGAAGCACAACCAACCTCGAATCCAAGTGCCTGGCACACTGGCAATGGCACCGAGGACATAGATTGAATGAACTCGCCTGTCAAGCGAGTCTGGCTATAGCGATCGGGACCTCGAATCAGCTCAAAAAAAAACCTGCATATTAGCTCAAACTCAGCTGTATTATTCAGATTGCCTTGTTTTACCAGAACTTTTGTATGGTGAATCAATTCATGATAAACAAAAAAAGTCGCCAATTGGGTGGCCTGCATTGTCCAGTCGTGGCGCGGAACTGAGAAGCATGGCCTGCAAAAGATTAAACTGCCATCAGGAGACTGGACTATAATACTATAAGGACCTAGTACTAGTACTAGTACTAGTACTAGTAATCTACTTTCCATACCCTAAACCCTGAAGCCGAAACCGTACATGTGAAACCCCAAACCCCAAACCCCACTGCAGAAATTTCAATATATATTGCAATTCTTGATAAGGACAATAATAATAATAAAGATAATAATAGTAATAATAATAAGAATAATAAGAATAATAATAATAATAAAGATAATAGTAATAATAATAATAAAAATAATAATAATTATTATTATTAGTAATACCCCAAAATATACTATTAATTGATTAACCATACAACAGTTCTGGTTAAAAGAAGGCAATCTGAATAATACAGCTGAGTTTGGTCCAATATGCAGTTTTTGGAGCTCTTTGGAGATCACCATGTTGAGTATGACTATAGCATATCCTCCAATGTTTCAGATAGATTTGAGCTTATTTCCTGAGTTTTTGAGCTTTTGTGAGCTTTTGGCAGGATGTGATTTCAATCATTACTTGATTCAATACTTGGAGTATTATTGAATACTACTGCTAGTCGGCCCAAACTATATAGATAGATACTCTTCCAGCAGATCAAGCAAGGCCGATTGTATCCAGTTCTGTATTTGCAGCATCCTCTTCCATCTGATGCCAGGCCACCAATCTATCTCAGATGATTTCTGGAACTGGTGGCTGGCCTGGGTTGTGGGATGCCAGGGCTTTTCATGCAGAGCTCCACTGACTCAGCAAGCAACCGACGACCGTCAGTGGCTTGCTGAGCCAGTGGAGCAATGCATGAAAGGTACCTGCCGGCGATGCAGTCCTTGTCATCTCCCTCCTCAGCTGAAGACTCGTCCGCAGGTCAAAGCATCACTACCAAGTGGCCAAGAAGTTAAAACAGTCTCGATCGCTGTAGATCTCTATGTGAGCAAGAAGCTATCCAACCCAGATAACAAACAAAGCAGAGAGAAAGTCCAGCGTTTTTCATAAACACAGTCATCCGAGCCATCTGGTCGCTTCAGCCAACATGCCTACGGAATGATCAGGACCCTGTTCCCTGCCCACGCACACCCTCCACACTATAAGAACGACGAAGACAGGAACATAGACGTTCCATTCAAAAACAACCATGGTTCTTTGGCATTAGCTGGGTCACGTTGGCAAGACTAGAACCAGGCCTGATCTGCTTCTGCTTGTGATCCCTCGACCTGTTCAGCTTCGTCGAACTCCTGCCATATCTAGGAGAGAAAGAGAGAAAGAGAGAGAGAGAGAGAGAGAGAGAGAGAGAGAGAGAGAAGAGAAAAAGAGAGAGAGAGAGAGAGAGAGAGATAGTATAGATATAGCAACAAACAAAGACAAATATCCCATATATCCAAAATCAGAGAAAGAAAAACATAGACTCAGAGAGAGGGTGACAGTGACAAAGAGAAGTGGTCAGAACCTGATGCTGCAAGCTAGATTCTTCCATGTCTGCAGGAGTCGCATGCCGGACTCCACCAGACGATGCCTCCTTGCAAAATCCAGGTCTCTTTCCCTCTCTGGTTATTTTGTTCTCCCTGGTGTGATTCTGTACGGATGCTATTGCTACAATTGCTCAAACAATTACTATACACTCAAGTCTGCTTCATATGCCCGCTTTCTGTCACCCCTCTCCCTGTCCATCTCTGCTTGTCCCTGTTTGTCTCTCCTTTCTCTCCCTCCCTTCTTTTATGTTTTATTGCTAGTCACTCTCGCTGTTTTCTCTCTTGCTCTCTGTCTCCTCGTCTCTCTCTCTCTCTCTCTCTCTCTGTATCTCTGTCTCTCTCCGGTGTCTGTCCCTCTCTCTTTCCTTCTTGCAGTTTCTGCTGAATGTTTGCTTCCTCCCTCTCTCTCTCTCTCTCTCTCTCTCTCTCTCTCTGTCTGTGTCTATGTATGTGTGTAAATCTCATTCTTGCTCTTGCTCTGTCTCAGTCTATGCACCTCTATATCTATGTATCTCTTCTAGGTTTCGCTCTGCCTACGGCAGAGCCTTTGTATGTGAAAACCCATTATTTCCTTCTATGTCCTCTCTCTTCTGTACTACCATGCTCTCTTCCTTTTTCTTTCTGTCTCTCTTTCTCTTTCTCTCTTACTCTCTCTCTCTCTCTCTCTCTCTCTCTCTCCCTCTCTCTCTTGCTTTGTCTGTATTTTTTATTTTGTCTGTTGCTCTTTTGCTCCCTGAACCATTCAGCGGTCCCTGGCTGCTGCAAGTCAGCTTGCCTGTCCTGGCTTCTCCCGTAAAAGCACAGTCGGGCCAGGATCATGAAGCCTTTCCAGCTGACCACATCGTGCTCGCTGTCCAAGTCTTGATCTCGGACCATGTCCTGCTTCGCGGCAAAGTCAGGGAGCATGTCAAGTTTATGAACACATCTCTGTTTAAGCAGTCCATGCCTCGACCACACGGACAAACCTATAGCTGAACAACCTTTTCAAAGAGCAAGCTGTGCCTGGCTAGACAATGGCAAGGAACTTCCTCCAGCTGCTGGGCACATGTGCCATTGCTACCCATCCAAGATGAGACCCGTTGCCGTCCCAAGTGTGCGTTGTTTGTTGTTCCTACCAGTTTTGCACTCCCCTCCAGAGTAGGTGCTGAGTGAAGTGTACAGTAAGAGACAGAAATATTTGGTCCTGCGAGAAGCCACAGAGTACACTGAAGAGTCATTTCTATAATCAATCGTGGAAAAAGACCCAGCTACACAGCAGTGCTCTTCCACACAAGCCCTGCCTTCTGAACCCCCACAGCAAGTCAAGCTGCACATGCACAAATGACAAGATTGCCAGATGCTTCCAATCTGAATCACAAGAACATCGAATAGAAACCCTGGCAACGTTTCGTCAGGAACCGATATTCTGCTTGTGCGTCTCTGCATCGGAGCAAGATCCAAAGCACGGCCGGTGGTTGCTGGAGAAGATGTTGGTCTCTGTGTCTGATTTCGGGCCAACACAGAATGCTCATGCCATCAACACTGGGCTCTGGACACTCTAGAGTCTAGAGTTTCTAGATTCTAGACTTTCTAGAATCCCGGAGCATAGAAACCAATAAAAATATATTACTACCATATTATTGATCTACAATCTGGGATCCCGTCAGACAACCAGAGTGTCTTTGCGAACATGCCAATTCCAGCAATCCAGAGAAGGCCTAGCTTGCATTCTGCATGTCACGCTCTCATGGTCTGCTCGTGTTCAATATGCTATCACCTGCGGGCCCTCTAGTCCTGGAGCATACACAACACTGCTGCGATTAGGAAAGGTCTAGAACTAAGGGCTCAGCTCGGACAACAAGACCTTCTCTGAATCTGTCTCCCAGCGAAATCGGGCCATCTGGAGGGCTGAGCAGGCCTACCATGCACTTTGCATCGGACCCGCGTGTGCCCGCAGGAGCAGTTGCAAAACACCATGTTTGCTGCACCTGCTCAGTCAATCACGACTTCGGGTTTGCGGCCCCTGGATGATGGATGACCTGGAGTGTCTTTAGAGAGGCAAGCTTTTGTTTTATCCAGAACATCTCCAGCTGGGCATTCTGGCATTCTAGTAGAACACCCAGACTTTTGAAACGAACTGTTGTCTGCGGAAACAAGACAACAAAGCTTCTTTTGTCATATTGCATGGACACTTCAGCAAGGCACGGTTGCTGCTCAGTTGCAAACATGCTTTTGCCAATCCAATCCAAGTTTTGTTATGAAATTTGTTTTTTGGTTTCTCGCTGCTGATGCAGACTGACAGGACAGGGGCTTCACTAATAGATGCCTCGAACTTGAACCCTGAATGATTCTGCAAGTTCCTTGTCTGCATGGGGTTTGTGCTTGTCGGTCCCGGACTGCGTCTGACTATGCTGGAAGCCAGAATGTACAGCAGTCCCAGTCACATGCCACATGGCTCCTGTCTGCTACATGCTGCATGTAACAAATGGGTCTATGTTGTTGGCACCTTGTGGCGGCAAACAGAAGGTGCCTCGTCTTTGTCTGCATTGTGTGTTGCATGATCCTCATGCACTGCAGAGTCAGCTGACATGGGCGCCTGATTCTTTGATACCAAGTACGAAAATACTTAGAACCCTGCCCCACCATCTTCCTCCTCCAGGCTTGCGGATTCCTCCAGGACAGCATGGACAAGCAGCCATGGACACAAATCAGGACATTCCATGCTGGTTTCCAAATCGAGGGCGGCAAGCACCAGCACAGTCACATTTCTCCTATCATGTGGGACTTTACATTTTGCACTTGCACTTGAAAACATAGTGGCTGTTGGATCTGCTGCTGCTTTGTCTCGCTCTCTCTCTCTCTCTCTCTCTCTCTCTCTCTCTCTCTCTCTCTCTCTCTCTCTCTCTCTCTCTCTCTCTCTCTCTCTCTCTCTCTCTCTCTCTCTCTCTCTCTCTCGCACTCTCTCTCTCTCTCTCTCTCTCTCTCTCTCTCTCTCTCTCTCTCTCTCTCTCTCTCTCTCTCTCTCTCTCTCTCTCTCTCTCTCTCTCTCGCTCTTCACATGGCCAAGACAGTGCTGGTCTGTGAAATTCTAAGAAACACACCATGCTTCTTCTACTGAATTCTAGTGATTCTACTGCACAGGCACCTCGTCCTCTGAGTCGTCTGCATCCTGTCGGACAGCAGCAGAGTTCCCAGACCACATAAGCAAGCAATTCGTGTGCTGGAGTGCACTGCAGTGAATTTCAGAGCCATGCCACGTCCTGGTGCTGGTTCTCCTCATGCTTCATCTCCTTCTCCTCTGCCTCCTCTGCTTGGCTGATGGTGCAGAAGCAGGCATACGGTCTTGCATGACAATGCTACCGATACTAGTTCCTACCTGCCGCTAGCAACTAGTAGCTGTCAGATGGACGCAAGCCAACACACACTTTGCCTGCAGCAAGTCGGGCCCCTGGTGCTCGTCGTCCTCCTTCTTCACATCTGCAGCCTGGCCAACCATGCACTTGCTGTTCTGGACTTCACTATGAAAAACCAAAGTGCCATGTCACCTGTGTCGGCTCTGTCTCCTCATGCTGCTTCTGTTCCTCCACCTCTGCAGCCTGGCCGGCAGCTCGACAAATGCAGGACTGTGCCCTGCCCCTGGCCCATTTCTGTCGAACCATGCTTACCAGACAAATCATCACAGTGCATTTCAATGTGTCACACACACACCCATGGCCAAGCATCACACCCCCGTATACATCTGCCAGCTTAAGGCTTAAGGCTTAAGGCTAAAGTCTAAAGTCTAAAGCTTAAGACAACAAGACCCCATGTTATTGCTTCTTATATCCGTGTTGCAAGACATGGGGGTCTTCAAAGATGCGGCACAACCTGCTGCACAAGGTCTCTGAGAGCACGCTGGTTTGTTGGCTGGCTAGTTCTATTGCTGATGAATTATCACATGTTTCAAGACACGTGATTCAATTTTTTTACCATACTGCCACAGCATGTTGCGGAAGCACTCTGGTCTCTTCATAAGATGGGGTCCCATGTCACCAATGCGATCAGAGCCATTGGATGGGCTTCCAAGACAGATAGGCACATGTGCCCCACTGTCATACCTCCGGGCCTAGATCGTTAAAACCATCATCGGCCACGTCGGCGTGGCCTTAACACTGCGGGAATGGAACCACGCCTGCAGGCGGCCAACCCTGCATGTGAAATTTTCCACACCCCCCTCGGAGTGGGTAAGCATAGGTTCCGCTGGCTCGCATTGACATGGCAATCAGCAAGTCATGCCACAACACAAGACAAGCGGCAACGGGAACACATTGCAATCTCATGCCAAACGCCATGCCCAAGGTCCAGATGCAGAGCCCAAGGCCAAGGCATCAAGAAGGTTATCCATGACAGAACAGAGTGAAAAGAGGATGAACCCAAACGGCAGGCCCAAGGCCAAGATATGAAGAGTGCTCCAAGGACAACAACCCCTTGTGCCGACCGAGCGGCCGAGACTGTATATCCTCTGGGTCAGCATATGGCAAGCACATCATCATGATGCACACAACGACATGCAGCAAGGGCAACCCAATCTCATGCCACAATGTGCCATGCACATATTCTTACTCATGTTAAACACAGTCTGTCACAAAAACATTCACACAGGAACCCAGAGGCGGTATCCGGCGGCAATAACTGACAAAAAGGCGACACAGGACCGGTCAAGGCACGAAGAAAGGAAACAGTCAAGCGAGTCAAGCGAGTCAATCGATCACAAGAGGCCTCCCATGTAATATGGACAGATGCGGGTCTCGCCCCACCGCCACATCCACTCCCTGTACTCCATGGTGTCCTTCCCAGAGCCCAGCAGGCACATTGGCACATTGCCCTGCTGTCGTCTGCTTCCCAAGGCTGGAGCATGTTGGCCAAAAGCTCTGTCAGACACAACATGGTTCCAAGAGTGTGAGCTCCAAACCCGGCCAACGGTTTGAAGGCAAGCCCGATGTTTTTTTTTCGGTTGCCTTGCAGGCTTGCCTCTTGGTAGAGCCAAAACTGAAACGAAGAACAAACGAAAAGCGCCCGCACAAGACAAAGAGCAGGACTTGAGCAAGTCAAGGGCCAAGGTTCAAGAATCAAGTGCAGTACAGAACAAAGCCAACTATAGCCAAGCATGACGAAAGGGCGACACAGGACCAGTCCAACCACAAAGGACTGCAACACAGCAGGCAACACTGAAGGACACAACACTGTGCCTCCCCTTGACAGGCAGGTGTGAGCGATAAATCATCTTACACCTGTCCATGGAAGCAGTCCCCCAACAGAAGCTGGGGGGCCGATACAGCAAACCTGCTACCATGGCTTAGTAGGGAAGGTCTTTTGTGTAGCCTTGCTGCATGCAGAAGGGGCGGACCCGCAGGCAGGCTATCTGTTCAGCCAGCACTGCTCTGCCAAGGCATGTTTCTATGCGACATTGTGATTTCAGTCCCCAATGCATCGATAGTGTTAGAAAAAGATGAAATCAGTCTACCTGAGGATCCACAGCAGTTGTATCCCCCGAAGCACATAGCTCACTTGATGCATGCCCCTGTGCATCCTCCTCTTCCAGCAGATCAAGCAAGGTCGATTGTATCCAGTTCTGTATTTGCAGCATCCTTTTCCATCTGATGCCAGGCCACCAATCTATCTCAGATGATTTCTGGAACTGGTGGCTGGCTTGGGTTGTGGGATGCCAGGGCTTTTCATGCAGGGCTCCACTGACTCAGCAAACGACCGATGACCGTCAGTGGCTTGCTGAGCCAGTGGAGCAATGCACGAAAGGTACCTGCCGGCGATGCAGTCCTTGTCATCTCCCTCTTCAGCTGAAGACTCATCCGCAGGTCAAAGCATCACTACCAAGTGGCCAAGAAGTTCAAACAGTCTAGATCGCTGTATATCTATATGCGAGCAAGAAGCCATCTAACCCAGATAGCCAAGAAAGCAGAGAGAAAGTGCAGCGTTTTTTTCATAAGCACAGTCATCCGAGCCATCTGGTCGCTTCAGCCAACATGCCTACGGAATGATCAGGACCCTGTTCCCTGGCCAGGCACACCTCCACACTATAACAACGACCAAGACAGGAACATGGATGCTCCATTCAAACACAAACATTTTTCTTTGGCATTAGCTGGGTCGCTGTGGCAAAACTAGAACCAGGCCTCATCTGGTTCTGCTTCTGATCCCTGGACCTCTTCGCCCAACTCCTGTCATATGTGTCTTCTCGGGGACAAGATCTGCAAGAGCATGGGAAACAAAAGCTCCTTCAGCATATCTTCGAGGTCTGCCTGGGATCACTGAAGGCAGCACTCTGGCAGGGCCAACTAACTGGCAGAGAGAGAGCGAGAGAGAGAGACAGAGAGAGAGATACACAGTGACATTGACCAAGAGAAGTGGTCAGAACCTGATGCTGCAAGCTAGATTCTTCTATCTGTGCATCAGTCAGGCCAGGTGGAGGCTCATGATCCGGTACATGTGGAGGCTTGTGCTTTGGCTTTGCTGCAGACGCTGAGGCAAACATTGCGCCGTCGCTGTCCTGATCGGTTCCAGGAAATGCAAGTGGCCCTTTTTATCAAAAGGGCCACTCAATCGCTGCACTTAAGGGTACCCTACATGGCCAAACGATGAAACTCAGCATGTAAGCTTGGTAGACAGGCTATGATAAGATTAACAAGTCAAGCAGCTGAAGAGTCGAGGCAGTCGGATGAGGCTTTCTCTGCTTTCTTCTTGGACTCCTTGGACTTCTTCTTCTTTTTCTTCTTCTCGGGCCCTACCCCAGTCGGTCCCGTGAAAGCCACGGCCAGGCAGTCCAGACCCAGCAAGCTGGGTTTCAGCTTGAGTTCGCCCTCAACGAGGTCACAGTACAAAAGTGCCTCCTCATTATCGTCCGGGCTCTCGCGCAAGTCTTCTATGGCCGGCCTCTTCTTGCGGTGCACTAGCCCGAAGTCTCGGGTCTGCACTGGGACCTCTGGCATCAGGCTTTCTGCCATCTGCCTTAAGACCAACAGGAGAACATGCTTCCTGCATACCCCCAAGAATCATGGAAGAACTACGACAGAATGCAGCATTGATGCTTCCTGTTCTCGTTGGAGCAGATGGCTTTCAAGGAGATCCTCTCGGCGGGCTCGGACCTGGACCGATCCTGGGCACAACAACAGTGAGTAACTCAATAACTTCTTCCACACACACCCAGTGCACCCAACACCTGTCCCAGCACATGGAAACACAAAAGAGCATGTCATCCTCTTGTTCTAGACTCGGACCCAACACTCCACCTGCAGACACAGCAATCCAGGGTGGAGTAGTTCTTCACCAGGTGCCAATCGCCCCGGAGACCCAGCTCAATCGTCAGTGGCAGCCTCCTGTGTCTGGCGACGAGGTCCCCAGAATCGGATCCCTCGAGGATGAACCAGCCCACCTGCATGGATCCAGAGGTTTACATCTAAGTGTCAAAGGCAATATCAATACAACAAAGAACCTGACGACTCAGGCAAAACAACAACCTCACGACATAGAAAAAGCCATGGGTGCAACAGATGTCTTCCTGGAGAAAGCTACCTCTCAATCCTGCCTCTCGGTCCCAGTCCAGGATCCCGAGCTCCGGCGCTTCGAATCGGGCCAAGGGGTGGCCGAAAGCAGCATGTCGATCCCTTGCAGACTCAATCACCCGGGCCAATGAGCGCTTTCCTGGATTGATTTGTCCATGATGCATTGTCATTCAAGGCAGGTCTTGCAAGCCAAACTAAGTGCAGGGAAGTTACGGCCCTCACCCGTTTCGCAGTATGGAAGCAAGTCTGCATCGCATGCATCGATCGCATACATGAGCAGCTGCAGCTTGTCGCCTGGAACAAGTTTCTGCAGGGTCTCCTCAGACGTCGGGCCATCCATCAGCTGGCTCAGGATGAGGTGGATCAATCGGTCCGGAAGCTTCTTGTATCGGGCCACCTTGATCTCCTCGTCCGGCGGTGCTGCTGCAAGTGCCTAGGTTGAGCAATCACATGTGCGAAAAGAATACCAGCCACTGATTGCAACACGAACACATGTGACATCCCAGAAGCCAGGGTGGTTGTGTTGGAGGCCACCGGCTCCGTGTCCTTGAAGAGGTCCTGGTCCATCATCTCGATGAGTCGGCCCTGTGTCTCGACGGAAAGCCTATGCAGAGCAGGCTTCTCAGGAGAGGGCCAAAAGAATTACATCTGACCGATGCGGCAACACCTCTATCAATTGAGTTCTTGGCTTTGGAACCATCTCTTTCAGTTTCTTCATCACTGTGCTATGGCTCGTTGTCTGGAGGAGTGCTTGAAGTCGTTGCAACTTCTTCGCTTGTGCCATGGCTGGAAGACTGGGCCCAGCAAAACTCCTCGGACCTGGCAGGCACATCGCAGCAGGAAGTGTTAAGTTCTCGTGGCATTACACCACTGCAACCTGGCAGTGTCCACTCAATTCTTCTGTAGACCCACTCGGCTTGCCTAAGCTTCACAGACGAAGGAAAGCCACTTCGCCCCGAGCTGGACTGCGTCGGAGGACACAGCAAGGCACAAACCAGTGCCTATGATTTGGGCCACAAAAGTAGCTGTGTGCATAGCAATGGCTCGGTTCTCCAAGACTTTAGAAGCAATCCTGGCTAAATTCATTGTTTTTTCCTGCACGTCAGAACTGCAAGCAGTCAGTATTTTTCTTCCTTGCAGGAATGCAACAATGTGGTACCAATCCTTGCTCAGTTGCAGATTGGACAAAGTCCCGGCAAGAGACGTCTCGGACCAGGCAAGGAGCTGCAATCGGCACAATTATTTAAATTTATAACAGCCAAAACTGGAAAAGCCTGGAACCGGACTTCTACAAACCTCTACATTATCTTCATGCCCTGCCGCATGACTTCTTGGACCTTGTATGTGCTCCTGGAATATGCAAAGCTAAACAAACTCCTGCGGCTATGCATGAGCAGGTTGCTTCGAAGCAAATCGGTCCAAGAATCGGCCACGGGCCTACTTAAAGTCGGGCAGCATTTGTGCAAGCTGCTTCGTTGAGAAAAGAGCATGACAGGTCACCGTTCGAGAAATTTGACCATTCGCCCCCACAGCCAGAGCTGCATCCTGACACAGCATTGGTTTTGGACTCTACTCTACAAATGTATCATGTGCACATCAAAACATGTCCTGGCAAGGTGACAAGCAAGCTTGTTGGTCCTGGGTCGAGTAGTTGTTGATCAAGGTCCATCTGGCATCGCCCAGACCTTCAATGGCAGCAACTTCTCCAGAACGGATGTGTCGGACCTGCTTCTTGTCAAGGTCGAGATCATACTGTCTGCATTCGTCGACCTGATGCAAGGATTCAACTTTTCACGGTGCTATGATGTTGTGATCCTGGAAGCCTATGCAGAGTCTTTGCAGCTATGCTACATACTCGGACCAGTTCTTGGTGTCGATGTGCTGCAGCACCGACCCCAAGGAAGTATGCCGTTCCACTGCCCAAGCAGCCAAGGCAGAGTACTGTCTGACAGCCTTTCCGCCCTTTCGGTCTGTTCGGGCTCTCTTCTTCGGGCCAGCATTCGGGCCCGGCTGCTCAGCAGCAGGAAGAATGCTGGATGCACTGAGGTCCAGTGCGAACATCCAGACGAGCCTGCGGTCCCCTGTGGACCGAGGGAACGACGTGGAGTCGCTTATGTTGAAATCGGCCCGCAGCTTCGACAGACAATATTTCACGAATTGGTCTGGAGCCCTGTCCACTCGGGCCGTCGTCACCAGCTTGTCGTCATATGCCGCCAGGCAGTCCTGAGTTGGGAAAGAAGCAGAGCAAGCAGGAAGAGAAACGCACCTGGTGAAGTCAGGGCAAGTTGCTTCCGTCGGGCCATCGAAAAGCCCCTGCTCCAAGTACTTGAGGACCTTCATTGCCAGAGCAGCATTGTCCTGACATCGGGCCAGGATTGTTTTTGCCTCTGCCGATGCGACAAGATCATCGATGGAGCTGGCCAGGCTGGCTCTCTTGACGCCCATGGCTGCACAAGTGCTGCAAAACTGCTACACTCGGGCCAAAACTTCTAGAGACACAAAAAGCTTGGTCACTTCTGGCATGCTCACCCGGCAAGGCCCTTGCCCACGGAGCCTGGTCGTCATGCAGTTGCTTGGTGTCCAAAGCACCTGCAACCCAGACAGATTGCAGAAGTATCATCAAGGTTAAGGTGGTTCTGGCAAGCAACAGCAATGGTCAGAGCTGTTCCTGGTCTCAGTCTGCCAGAATTGAAGCATGTCAGATATACCGAAGTACTGCAGGCCTTCTTTGGCTGAGTGCCACATTCAGGAGCAGAGGACATTCAGGCGATGGTTTCTAGAAACACAAGAGTTGGCTGATGAAGGAATTTCGTCAGGTTCTAAGTAGCTCTCTTTGGCTACGGCTACGAGATGCTCAACTTCCGGAAATGTTTGCAAAACCTTGAACAGGGTGTGACCGGGTCTGGTGCCTACTACATAGTCTGGCCTGGATTCAGTGCAGATAGATGCAGTTCTTCTCTGGGGCTGCAAGCCGGCACGGGTTTAGGTTTCCAGAGACTCCCAATTTAGGAGTACACCTTGGACTAGTTCAGGAGTACACCCTCATTCCAAGGGGATCCTAAATTACAAAGGGATCGGTCCTCAATCATAAGGCCATCCTCAGCATGATTTACACTATGTATGTATGTATGTATGTATGTTTGTGTATGTGTATGTATGTATGTATGTATGTATGTATGTATGTATGTTTGTGTATGTGTATGTATGCATGTATGTATGTACGTACCTATGTATGTATGTATGTCTGTCTGTCTGTCTGTCTGTCTGTCTCTGTCTGTATGTACACATGTATGTATTTATGTGTGCATGCATGCATGTATGTATGTATGTATGTATGTATGTATGTATGTATGTATGTATGTGTGCATGCATGCATGCATGCAAGTCTGTATGTAATTTGTTACGTAGTTATTTATGTACTTGCTTGCTTGCTCACTTCCTTGCTGGCTTACTTGTTTACTTGCTTACTAAAAAACATGCTTAGTGATCAAACTTGTTTGTTCGACATTTGTCCATCGGAACCATTTATACGAGCATGTACTGATCTTGAACTTTCCAGCTGGCAAGGTTTTCAGTCGTGCAATTGACAGTTGCGTGCTGCAGTAGATGGTGCAGCCGCGGGAATCTACACATGTGTGCCTAAGAAGCAGATCTGAATAGGTTGTAGCCGAATCCTTCTGTCGCCCCCATGTACCTATATCACACTGTAGCTCCTAAGCTCCCAAAGCATGAAGACCTAACTCAACTCCTGCAGGATTCGGGGCTGTAACCCTAAACCCAACATGCAAAGCCCCGAGTAACGACAGCCCCGAATCCTGCAGGAGTTGAGTTAGGGACATTAATAATTGCCACCGGGGTTTCGGGGATGCTACAGTAACATTGGAATACGGAATCTGTAAATGTAGATATAGGTGAAAATTCTGATGTCAAAATAAAACACCCCAAACACTAAACCTTAAACCGCCGACCCTAAAATCGAGTTTTTAATCCAGAACCCGAAACCCGAAACCCTAAACTACTAAGTCTGTAGGCCCTTGGAAGGAACCCTTCAAAGAACCCTTTCAGGAACCCTAAACCCGCAATTGCCCGAAATCCCCAGGCAGCCAAGGGGCGGAGTCCGGCTCGGATGCAGCTCTGCGCTGATCACGTTGCCTGGAGCAGCGATGTTTTGGTTCATTGTCTCTAGGGTTTAGGGTTTACAAATTAGGGTGAATAATAACGGGGTTTGTGTTTAGGGCTGAGGGTTCATGGGTATTTTGGAGTTTCCTGTAGGGTAATCACAGGGTTTGTGGCTTAAAAGGGTTCCTGTAAGGGATGAATCTAAAAAGGGTTGTATAATACAGAATTCAGAAATGGGTTTCGGTCCCAGGATGAGAAGGAAGCAGGGGAGAAGTAACATGCCTAGCTGGCTTGGTAGCCCTCAGAGCAGGTTTAGCTTTAGGATCTATGCCTTAAACTTCAACGGTGCTTGCTGAGCTGTGAGACAGAGATTCCACAGCATGCAGCAAAGGACTCGTCTCCTTGGCCGACTTAGTCTAAGCTACAGTAGCGTTTCTGCTTAAGCCTCCTTGTTCCATGGCCTCATGGCCCTCTTGAGGCTGATTCTTTGGGTGCTAAGCTCTTGCTTCTTTTCTGAGGGCCGGGACTGACTAGGACTTCTGCCTGAGCTTCAGTCTAGCGCTAGGCTCCAGGCCCTAGGCTGCCTAACCTAGGCCCTGGCCGTAGGCCGGAGGCCGTGAGGCTATAGGCTAGCTAACCCAGGCCCTGGGGCCCCCGGGCCTAGGCCTCAGGCCGGCCTGAAGCTGAAGGCCGCTAGCTAGACTCTAGACTCCAGGCTTCAATCCTAATCTGTCCGAGCTCTTTCTTACTCAATGGGCTTCTGTCTCACAGCAAGCAGCCAATGAAAAGGGCCCTGTGCAGACTTACCAGGGGCCCACGCGCCCTCTCAGGCCTCTGCTGCTACGCATCTTGTCTCGCAGTTTTGTGTGCCGGTGCCCTACGCGCTCATTCCCAAATATGCCACGCGTCAGTTGTGCTACGCGTCACCTCTGCTACGCGCAGTTTTGGCGTAATTGTTCCCTCGGGCAACGCAAATCCGCGTAAAAGAAGTCTCGGGCCACGCGCCTGACCGGCGTAATTCATCCCTCGGGCAACGCAAATCCGCGTAAAAGAAGTCTCGGGCCACGCGCCTGACCGGCGTAATTCATCCCTCGGGCCACGCACATCGGCGTAAAACATCTCGTGTGCCACGCAGCCTAGGGCCAGGAGTGAAATTACTGCGGCCGCGTGACGCCCTAAGCAAAACTAGGGCCAAAACGTGGCGTAAAAACCCTAAGCAAAACTAGGGCCAAAACCTGGCGTAAAACACCTAAGCAAAACTAGGGCCAAAACCTGGCGTAAAAACCCCTAAGCAAAACTGGTACCTTTTTCAGGTGTACACCTCCCCTAAGGCCCTAAGGGAAAAGGGCACCCAAATCTGGCATAAAACTCCTCTGAGGGTCCATAGAGTACAGATGGCATCTGTTGCAAAGCTCAACCCAAGGTCTGAAGGCCTCTGACTCCAAGGACTCTACGGCCACGGACTGATAGCGTAAGCATGCTGCTTATGAGGCTTGGGGGCTTAGGCTTATAAGGGCTCCAGGCTTAAGGCTTAAGGCTTTAAGCACTCTAGGCTGTAACTGTTTTTGTTCCTGAAACCTTGAGCCTTAAGACGGACTTTTAATTGCTCCCGCAGGTACCCGCACAGGGCACGCGGGTACCCGCACAAGGCCCCTGCGGGTACCCGCACACAGCCGGTACGTCTGTGGGTATGTGGAATCACCTCAAAGTCTTTAATGAACTAGGACCTAGGAAGCTTTCTGCAAAGACCTCAATGGAGCTTACTTAGCCAATTCAAGAACACGCCAACAAGACATGTGGGTACCAGCACAGGGCACACGGGTACCCGCACAAGGCCCCCGCGGGTACCCGCACAAGGCCCCCGCGGGTACCCGCACAAGGCCCGCGCGGGTACCCGCACAAGGCCCGCGCGGGTACCCGCAAAGGGCCGGTATGTCTGTGGGTAATACTGAACTACCTAAGTCTTAAGCCTTAAGCCTTAAGCTTTCTGCAAAAACCTCAATGGAATTTACTTAGACTTAGTCAATTCAAGAACACGCCAAGAAGCCACGCGGGTACCCGCACAAGGCCCGCGCGGGTACCCGCACAAGGCCCGCGCGGGTACCCGCACAAGGCCCGCGCGGGTACCCGCACCCGCAAAAGGCCCGCGCGGGTACCCGCAAAAGGCCCGCGCGGGTACCCGCACAAGGCCCGTGCGGGTACCCGCACATGCAAGGCCCGCGCGGGTACCCGCAGAAGGCCCGCGCGGGTACCCGCAAAGGGCCGCTATGTCTGTGGGTAATTTTGAACTACCTAAGTCTTAAGCCTTAAGCCTTAAGCTTTCTGCAAAAACCTCAATGGAATTTACTTAGACTTAGTCAATTCAAGAACACGCCAAGAAGCCACGCGGGTACCCGCACAAGGCCCGCGCGGGTACCCGCACAAGGCCCGCGCGGGTACCCGCACAAGGCCTGCGCGGGTACCCGCAAAAGGCCCGCGCGGGTACCCGCACAAGGCCCGCGCGGGTACCCGCACAAGGCCCGCGCGGGTACCCGCACAAGGCCCGCGCGGGTACCCGCAAAGGGCCGGTATGTCTGTGGGTAATACTGAACTACCTAAGTCTTAAGCCTTAAGCCTTAAGCTTTCTGCAAAAACCTCAATGGAATTTACTTAGACTTAGTCAATTCAAGAACACGCCAAGAAGCCACGCGGGTACCCGCACAAGGCCCGCGCGGGTACCCGCACAAGGCCCGCGCGGGTACCCGCACAAGGCCCGCGCGGGTACCCGCAAAAGGCCCGCGCGGGTACCCGCACAAGGCCCGCGCGGGTACCCGCACAAGGCCCGCGCGGGTACCCGCACAAGGCCCGCGCGGGTACCCGCAAAGGGCCGGTATGTCTGTGGGTAATACTGAACTACCTAAGTCTTAAGCCTTAAGCCTTAAGCTTTCTGCAAAAACCTCAATGGAATTTACTTAGACTTAGTCAATTCAAGAACACGCCAAGAAGCCACGCGGGTACCCGCACAAGGCCCGCGCGGGTACCCGCACAAGGCCCGCGCGGGTACCCGCACAAGGCCCGCGCGGGTACCCGCAAAAGGCCCGCGCGGGTACCCGCACAAGGCCCGCGCGGGTACCCGCACAAGGCCCGCGCGGGTACCCGCACAAGGCCCGCGCGGGTACCCGCAAAGGGCCGGTATGTCTGTGGGTAATACTGAACTACCTAAGTCTTAAGCCTTAAGCCTTAAGCTTTCTGCAAAAACCTCAATGGAATTTACTTAGACTTAGTCAATTCAAGAACACGCCAAGAAGCCACGCGGGTACCCGCAGAAGGCCCGCGCGGGTACCCGCACAAGGCCCGCGCGGGTACCCGCACAAGGCCCGCGCGGGTACCCGCACAAGGCCCGCACGGGTACCCGCACAAGGCCCGCGCGGGTACCCGCAAAGGGCCGGTATGTCTGTGGGTAATACTGAACTACCTAAGTCTTAAGCCTTAAGCCTTAAGCTTTCTGCAAAAACCTCAATGGAATTTACTTAGACTTAGTCAATTCAAGAACACGCCAAGAAGCCACGCGGGTACCCGCACAAGGCCCGCGCGGGTACCCGCACAAGGCCCGCGCGGGTACCCGCACAAGGCCCGCGCGGGTACCCGCAAAAGGCCCGCGCGGGTACCCGCACAGGGCCGGTATGTCTGTGGGTAATACTGAACTACCTAAGTCTTAAGCCTTAAGCCTTAAGCTTTCTGCAAAAACCTCAATGGAATTTACTTAGACTTAGTCAATTCAAGAACACGCCAAGAAGCCACGCGGGTACCCGCACAAGGCCCGCGCGGGTACCCGCACAAGGCCCGCGCGGGTACCCGCACAAGGCCCGCGCGGGTACCCGCACAAGGTCCGCGCGGGTACCCGCAAAGGGCCGGTATGGCTGTGGGTAATACTGAACTACAAAGGATTTTCGTGGCATCCGTCCCTTTTCTCAGGGCTTCTGTTCCTTTTTGTTTTTGTTAAAAATGGCACTGCACATGAAATTGATCATCCTGATTTGACACCACAACGAGTGAAAGAACAACCTTTGAAAGCAAGTACACAAAGAAGATGGATTCCGGATTTTGATAAATACATCAAAAGGAAATCGTTTTCCGAAAAGCGAAACTCAGTCGAAGCAGCAGATGGGTTTTACATGGATATGTTTCGAAGAGAAAACTCTGCAATTGCTCCAACCAACAAAACTCTAGGGCTCAAACCTAGGAGATTTGGACCCCTGAGGGTCGTTTGTTTTCCAAAGCAATGAAAAGGGTGTGGCTTTAGCACGGGTCATTGATTTAGGGGGTTGGGAGTTTCAGTGGCTTGTGGTTCCCAAATCCAATATCCCTAAATAGAACCTGTAAACCTTTGCTGGGATGCCCTAAAACGCTGAATCCTCGGCCCTAAATCGTCTAGACCCCTTAAATAAGTTCCGCCCTAAGCTCTCTAAGCCCTTTAAAACCAGAGCCTTAGACCCTTAGACCATATGTGATTTGAAAATTCGAAACCCTAATTACTTAAATCCTCATAATAACACCCACATAAGCCCTGCGCCACACCACCCCTAAGCCCTAATACTCACCAAACTCCCCCGTCTCGCCATCGACTCGTGATCTTTGACTGAACATCTACGAGCACTTCGGCAAGGACGGGGTTCGTTCAGGGTTGGCTGCTGCGTGGCTCTGAGAGAGAGCCACCAGCAGCAGGGGTGCTGAGAGAGCATCCCGGTACTGAGAGAGTACCGAAACATGGGGCACTGGGAGAGTGTCCCGGTCCTGAGAGAGGACCGAAACCAGGGGCACTGAGAGAGTGTCCCGGCCCTGAGAGAGGGCCAAAACCGGCACTGAGAGAGTGCCTGAAACAGACACTGGGAGAGTGTCAGGGGTGTGTGGGGTGGGGTGTGGTGGTGGTGTGGGGTTTGTGGGGTTTGTGGGCTGTGTGGGGTGTGGGGTGCGTGGGGTGCGTGGGGTGCGGGGGTGCGGGGGTGCGGGGGTGAGGGGGTGTGTGGTGCGGGGTGCGGGGTGGGGGGTGTGGGGTGTGACTGTGGGGTGTGGGGTGTGCGGTGTGTGGTGTGGGGTGTTGGGTCTGGGGTGTGGGGTGTGAGGTGTGGGGTGTGGGGTGTGGTGGTGGTGTGGGTGTGTGGGGTGTGGGTTGTGTGGGGTGTGTGGTGTGTGGGGACTAGGTTTGGCCAGTAAACGAATGCCCGGCTCCTCGCAGGACTTTGTCCCGTCGACGACGATGAGTCTGAGTGCCGGCCTGAGTCGAGTAGCAATCGTTGTCACTTTGTCAGTGCTAACTCTGAGTGCTGGACTTTTGCTAGGATAGAGATTTTCTGGCCTGGCACATATCTGCATGTGATGTACAAACATATGCACAATTCACAAATCTTCAAGTGTTCTCATGTCGAGCTCACCGAAATCAGCAATCGCTCTATTTTTCGCCGTGCTCGCTACTTTACTCCCCTTCGGTAGTAGGCGTATGCGGCTCCGGCGTGACAGGTGTCGGAGGGGATTTGCGCACGTGCACCTGCCCCAGGTGCACATGCAATAGGATCGATTTCAGGAGATTGACCGAGTCGGCCTCTCTGGGTGTCTTGGGAGCAGGACGATTCGGCGCCTGCTCATGTCTGATGCAGAACATGATGGGCAGGCTGTAGGTGGGTGTGGCCTCCAAGGGTGTTCGCGGGGCGGGGACCTGACAATAAACATGGTGGATGCACATAGAACGAATCGCAGCCCACAGGGTTCGCAGCCTCTGCCGCTGGCGGACTCATTGGCTTGAAAGCCTCACAGAATGGGCAAGTGACCGCGAATATATATCCACATGGAATGAATCAGATTGGGTTCGAGACCTCTGCAAAAGCATCCACCGGAGTCCGTGGCATTGGGACGGGAACCTGACAATAGACATGGATCATGGATCCTAATAGAACGAATCGAACTTGGCCGCACTGGGTTCAAAGCCTCTGCCATTGGAGTCTTTGGCAGGGGCACCTGACATGATGGTGGTTACAAGGCTGGTGAAGGGGCTCACTGTGACACTCCACCCACTTCCTTTTTTTTCCTGGCTGAGATCTAAGGAATACTGAGTCTGGGGCTGTAGTCACCGGAACATATTTGGGTGTCGGTGCCATCATGCGCTGTTTCTTCACGGGGGGAGCCTCCGATGTTGAATCGCCAAGAAAAGAATGGAAATCCCTTCTCAACATCAACTTGGCTTCCGGCCATCGCCGTCGCAGCTCTGGCCGGCGACTTGTGCACCTACCCAACTTTAGGTTCAGAAAAGCATGGTATGATAAGCCTGGATGCGAGCCTTTGGCTCTGACCCCGTACTCGCCGACGATGCTTTTGCTGAGGCAAGCACCTCTGCAAACAAGGGTTGTGTTAGACGACAGCTGCGAACCTAAGGGGCCACTAGCCAATGACCTGGCCTTTGCTGTAGGGGGCTCTGGTGTTGAGACAGCAGGCGCCTCCCCAATCAAACATCATGTGTATGTCTCTGTGTGTGTGTGTCCGTGTGTGAAACATCGAGAGTTGGGCCTTGGCAGCCCCTTCTGTTGGACCGGCTTTGGAGCCCTGTGCAGGAAGATACTAGCTCAAATCAAACAAAGCTTTCGCATCACAAACGTTTTTTGGTGGAACGAAAGGCCAGGCCTCCGCGGTCACATCATGTTGTGAGTTTGAGGCCATAGTCTCGGGCTGTACCTTCTTCCAATATCGAGATACGAACAGAAGTAGCGCCAGATAGACATCGGGCCTTGGCCACAGATGTCTTGGGCGGAATAGGAGGAGCAAGCACCTGCATGGAGTTTCAACGCTTCATGGCACACGAACGGAAGCAGCACCAGTTAGAGATCGGGCCTCGGGCACAGATGCCTGTTTTGGAACAGGCACCACCTTGGGCACTGGGACCTGTCTCAGCTTCCCATATTGCAGCATGATACCAGAAGTATTACGATTTTCTGCCAGCAACAGAAGCAGCAACATAAGCAGCCTGGTTCCATTGGCTCTCGAAGCTTCGGCAAAGGAGCACGTAGCGGTCCTGACATGGACCAAACTCGGGCTCAATCTGTGATTCAACCCAGGGCTGTGAATACTCAGCTCACAGCCTTCTCGACTGTCAACTCCTCGATGACCTTTTCTGTCTTCTCCTGCACAATGACAGCTGGAGCGAGACTCCAGGCCAACAATACAAGAGACGAATACACCTTATACGCTATCCTGCCTTGTACTTCTTGAAGTCGAGTCGGATGGCAGTGTTCTCCTCCTTCGTTCTTGTTAAGTCGAAGTCCAATTGGTTGCATTGTCGCTTCAAGCCTGCTCCATCCAACTGTGCGGACTCCAACCGCTTCTCACATCGTGCCAGTTTGTCGGCCAGCTCATTCTTCTCTTTCGCCGTGGATGCAAGCTGGGCCCCCAGCTCCTCCTTCTCTCTCATAAGCCTGTCGATGTCTCGAAGCAGCCGCATGCTCCGTTCTTGCTCTCCGGAGACCTTCGCCTGTTCGTTGGACAAATGGCCCTTTATGTTTTGGTTCGCCTGCTGAAGCTGTGCATTCGTCTCCTGAAGCTGCGCAAGCGACTCCTGAAGCTGGTCCCGCTCGATCTCTGCCGTCCAGACTTCTCCTTGAGCGAGTTGAAGGTCGTACTCGAGTCTGCGGTTCAGCTCCAGGGTTTCCATCAGCCGGCTGTGCTCTTCGCGAAAGCGTCTCCTCTCTCTTTCGTCCTGAGCTTCTCCCCTGTTGTTTCTTCGAGGGGCTGCTCCTCGTGCTTTCGCTTTTGGTTGTTGGCCGTGTTGCGACCGTGCTTTCGCTTTTGGTTGTTGGCCGTCTTGCCACCAGCCATGACGATTCGCCATCATACAGATTCTGTTTACTGTTACAGATTTGTGATGCAGCACATGCATAAGATGTTGTGTCACTCACTCTTATGCATGATGTGTCTTCTATTGGCATTCTGGAGATCTACCTGACTGTGTTGTGTCACTGACACCTCGACTTATCATGCATGATAGTTTGTCTGACTCTCACGCATGACACTCTTGGAAGTATCATGTAAGATCTGTTCATGCTCGGGACTAAGAGTCTGCTAAGCCTTCGCAAACTCGGCACTGAAATGAGAATGTATGCCGTCGACAGCATGGGATAGAGCAGTCACATGTTCATTGCAGACTCCAGAAGATTCAAGAAACCGGCCTGCCTGTGTGACATGGCAAGGTCAGTGCCACATCCAGGAGGCCTGGGGCTGAGCCGATCGATTGTACACCGGCAGAAGTAAGTGTCAATATGCTCGGTCACTGATTCTCGCCTGCGCTCTCTCAGCGCAGCCGGCAATCCAGCCTGCTTCTCAGTACAGAGACCATGTTTCAGCAATCTGAGAGACGAGTGCACCTTGAACAGCTGACAGAGCAGCACCATGAGGGGCACTGAGAGAGTGCGCCTGAAGTTGCAGAGGTTGGTTACACTTTGTAGATTGCATCATGTCGGTCTTGCAAAAGCACTGCACTCGGACAGATGCAAACTGACTGTCTTTTGATTCGCAACGACGTATGTAATGCTCTGTTGGCCTTGGTGCATCCATAGCCCTCAGACCTGAGGTTCCTAGAGGGCCCGAGTACTTAAAGATTCACCTCTTCAATCAATGCAGGGACACACGTCCAGCCTTGCTTGGCCAGGCCACTTCATTGCGAAGATCCGATCAGTCAGTCCATGCAATCCAGGCAAGTATCGGTTGTCTCCGGCCCAAGATCGCTGGTGGTCTGTGAGCGATGAGGATCGCTGCTTGTCTGTGAGCGATGAAGCACGTCCAGGCGGCACTCAACGTTGACCAGCGCCTCCAGCAGGCCCTCCTCAAGGTCGCGAAACTGCAAACGGAGTGAGCTCACTGCCGATTGCGAAGAATTGAACTTGTCTACTTGGGAACGGAGTAAAGCCACTTCCGACCACAAACAGTTCAGCTTCTCTATCGCCGATGTTACGGTAACCCACAGCGCATCAACCTTTTCCGCCTCGGTTGCGTAGGACGCAGGCAGTGGCATGTCGTAACACATCGAGCTTTTACGGCTCCCAGCGAACACACGCAAACAGTCATAAACCTGCAGAATAACACGTCTGACACCATTCTCTTTGGTTTCTCTTGTTCTTCTGTCTGTTTCTTGCTCGCTCTCTCTCTCTCTCTCTCTGTCTCTCTCTTTCTCTCTCACTTTCTCACTCTCACACAGTTGTCACCTCAGCGCTGGGACTTGGTCTTTCTTGCACAGTCACTCTCTCAGTGACCATGATGGTTCGGCCAATTCAATGTCTCAGTGACCACGTTAAGGTCGTGCCGGGATTGACAGTGATGCATTGGCTGCAGTGACAGTGACAGCAAATTTCTTTGCCTGACAGGCTCCGTCGTCCGGGAAGCCACACCGTGCCGGCCTCGGCATTACAGCAAAAGAATCAGCGCTGGAAGAGTGCTTGTTTGAACACTCAGCACAGCACTTGCTGTAGCAATCTGCGCTCAGAGAGTGTTGATTCTCGGCCTCAGCTCAGCACTGGGAGAGTGCTGCTTTGATGCTTAGTCTTGCACAGCAACAGCAGCTCTCTCAGCGGCTGTCACGGCGATGGGTGGGCCACTCTCTCAGTGGTCGCATCGACGTCATGACACAATGAACTGACTCACAGGCCGTTTTCAGCGCCTGGCTCCGCAAGGCCACACGGTGCTGGCCTCGGTGTGGCCAGAAGTGACATGAAGGCGTGCCTGCGCTGACTGACAGGCCGATTTGAATGCCTGGCTCCGGAAAGCCACACGGTGCTGGCCTCTGTGTGGTCGGAATAGTACTATCTGAGTTTGCAGTATCAGACTGGTCACTGAGACAGTGACACCAAACCTTTCTAGTCACTGAGAGAGTGACATCCAATTTTCCTGATCACTGAGAGAGTGACATCAAGCAATCGGTGCTCCTTCAAACCTGGGTTTCGGGCCCTGAGTCCACCTTCTCGGCCGCAACCTCGGCAAGGGGTGTCACTGAGAGAGTGACAGCAAATCTTTCTCGTCACTGAGAGAGTGACATCAAGTCATCGAGGCTCTCGTAAAAACCTGGGTCTGCTTAAAACTCGGGTTTCGGCATGGGAGTCCGCTTTCCCCCGGGGTAGGCGGACTCCCACGAGAATATAAACATGTCCACAGTGGGTAGGCGGACTCCCACATTCTCTGCCAGGGTCTCAGTTTTTACAGACATGGGGCTACATTGCTCACTGCTTCAACACGTTCTTGCACATGAAGCAACACATTTGGATGGATGACGGATGGGTGACTGTAAGTTGCTGCATCATGTTTGCAAACTGCAGCTCGCTCTCGGGCTCCGTGTTCCAGGAAACGGCTGCTGATCCTTGCCTGACCGTTGTAGGCTCTCATGGCAGACTGCCCCCTGAAGCGGATGAACACACGCATCAGGGACGGCGTTGCTCCAACTGCAGCAGTAGCCTGCCCTTTAAGGCGGATGAACGCACAAATCTGGGACGCTGACTCCGGGGTCGAGGCAAACGAATGTGCTGAGGGTGAAGTCCTGGGCCTGAGCGATCTACAAGACCCCGGCGCAGAGCAAGGCGAGCCTTCGAGGAAGCGACAACGGCTTCGGCTTCCTGAAACTCCTGCGGCAACTTATTTGCAATAGCAAAACAAGGAGGTAGGACAACAGCACTTGCAAAATTGCATATGGGCTGTGAAAGCTTTTCTTGGGATCAGGCTTGGCAGAGACTCGAGGATATGATCCTGCGCATGGAAGGGCACGAGGACCTGAGGCGGTACATGGATGCCAGGCAGACACAGGACAGCTCCGCACACAGGTCAAGTCCACGTGGGCTTCACACAGATGGGGAGACACGGAACAGTGCTGCGGACTTTGCACAAGAAAGTCAAGACCTGCTGCCCCTGAACCAGATCATGGACTGATTTCAGCATGCAGCATTCGCTTCTGCTGCGGTGTTCAGATTCAACATAGCAGGGAGCCACCTAATTAGCACCGCCTTCCTCCGTGCCAAGGGTGCTGAGTCTTGCAAAAGGGTGCTGAGTGAATGCAGCTACTTGTTCGTCATGCTTCTGGGCACGGAGCTTGTTGTGTTTTTGCTCATAAGGTCAGCACTGGACCAGCTCGAATCCGTGGAGGCAGGTTGCTGTTGCTCTTGCTGTTGCTCATGTTGTCGTTCTCCTCGTTGTTGTTGTTGTCGTTGTTGTTGTTGTTGCTTGTTGTTGTTCTTGCTGCTATTGTTAGAAGCTTTGCACTCGTTCGCCCAGGCCATCAGTGGACCAGCTCGACTCAGTGGAGGCAGGCTTTTTCATCACATGCTGCAGGGGACCCTGAGAGAGGGTTCATCTGGCGTCGTTTGTAGACTCTGGTACTCTTTTCAGATCTGAAAGAGGTTCATTTTGCCAGCCACGTGCGCAGCATGATTCTCAAGTTTTGTTGGAGCGCAGCGAGTGCTCCAGGGAATATTAGAAGGGATGCTTTTCGAAGGTTCGACAATTCGGGTCCAGGAGTGATCACAAGGCCAAAGGGGCCTAGGAGAATCTTCAGCATCCGTGATATACATGAGAGCAAGAGATCATCGGTTCTAGGACTTCCGTGATACCATGGCGAGTGTGGAGGAAGTGGAGCTGCCCTCAAGTTCTTCCGATGCAGAAGTTGTCAGCTTGCCTTCTGGCAGTGATGGAGAAAATGAAAGAAATGGAGGGTGCTGCCGGCAAGGATGTTTGATGGTGTTGGGCGAGAGCAGCTCCTCCCAACGAATCGTAGATGACTTGCAACAAGCACTGCAAGCTGCTTCAAAATCAGATTCGGATAGAATCCGCTATGATTGCATGCGCAATTGGCACACTGGGTCTGGGTGGCGGCAGCACACTTTCTGCGGGGTGAAAGTATGCAGAATGGCAATGTGTGGCTTGCTGAACATGAGCACTAGGCGGTTTGCGAAGATGCAGAAGCACCAGGCACAGGGCTTCCTAGAGCCACCGAACGACTTGCGAAAGGTCGTCTCGAGCCAATTGTCCTCGAACCCAGCAGAGGTGAATGCTCATAGTTTGCTGGCGTGGGTGCATCTGCACATGGCCGAGCCTTTGGTGGAGTCTGGTGATGTTTTCACCTCAACGAAGATGAAGCTGGGCAGCTTCAACAAAAGCGGCCTCTTGAAAGAGTCAGCCCTGGGCGATGAAGTGGTTCGCTATCTGCCGCCACACACGACCTTCACAGAGATGCGCCAGGTTGTGCCCCGGCCGGAGACAGATTGAGAAAGCAGCAACAGCAGTTTCAATAGAATCCATAGGTTCGGTTGGGCAGGTAATTTGGGAAATACATCATGGCGACCTGAGGCGATGTCTTTCATGCCGGTGGACCCTGCCCCGAGCTACTCGACGTTTGTCCGATGCTTTCACCAATCCTGGCATGGGCGGCTCAAGATCAGGTACGACCTCCAGCACTCCAAGTGCGCCGAGTGTGAGAAGCTGAAGCAGTGGATGCGTGTGGCGACCGGTCCAGAGGACCGGCAGCTCATCAAGAACGATTACTGCCAGCACCTGCAGTCGATGCTAGACGACCGGCGCATGGATGCAGAGCTGAATGCTCAAGGCAGCTCTGGAGAAACCATGGTGTCGCTCACGATCGACAGCATGGACTGCGCCAAATTTAAGTGCCCACGGCGCTTGTCGGCGTCCAAAGAATTTCAGAAGCTGTGGAGACCGGAAAATACTTTTACCGCTGTCTTGGCGGACAGGTTCTGCGAAGACTACTATGTTTTGGACCAAGATGTGGTGAAAGACTCCAACCTCATGCTTACACTGCTGCTTCGCACACTGCAAAGGGCCATGAAGGAGCGATCATCTGCGCCAAAGGTGATCAGGGTCCACAGTGATAATGCAGCAGGCGAGACCAAAAATCAGATTGTTCTGAAAGCAGGGGCCGTGTTGGTCCGGCAGGGGTGGTGCCGGGAGTTCTTGCTGACAAGCTTCCGCGTTGGACATTCTCATGGTCCCGTTGATCAGAAGTTCAGCGTGGTGCGGTCCCTGTTGGCTGACAGCGAGGACCTGGAGACACCTGAAGACTTCATGTCTGTGGTGGCAGGGGGTATGAAGCCCAAGCCGGGTCAGAAGATCAACGTGGAGAAGATTGAGGGCAGCTACAACTTCAAAGACGCTCTGGAGGAGTTCGCTGCCATACAGTTGGCAGGGCATGTGCAAACAGCCGCCATGACACAGAGGGGCGAGGAGGCCATCCATGTCTTCTCCTTGGTGCAGCGGAAGCACTACAATCCAACCGAGGATCATCCTGTGCGAGAGTGCCTTTTGTTCCCGCCACATGAGGATGATATCATCTTGGAGATGTTCCAATACATCTCCTCGCCAGATCAGTGCCAGGATCCCATTGTCTTCATTCCTGCATGTGTTGGCAGAGACATCGATTTTGCGAGCCTGCCCCTGGCCCCACGCAGGGAGTTCTCAGACACACAAGCCAAGGAGTTTGAAAAAACAGCGATTCAGATTGCGAAAATGCCATGGAACATGGGACGGGCCAGCTCTTACTTGAGGACGATGATCAGGAACAATGCCTCTCCTTCGACCGCTCCTTGGTCTGCTCCAGACATTCGTCTGTCCCTGAAGGCAGCAGATGCTTCAGCTGTGAAGGCCGAGCAGCCATCGCCAGCCGAGGCGATGGATCTGAGCTTCACAAATCGTGCTCCAGCGCCCGTTTCTGTGAAAGTGAATAAGAAGGTGGCCACAGCTGCCAAGTCCAAGCCAGTCCAGAAGGTGGCCGAGGCATCAGACGATGTGCCGTTGCCGGATGACGACGACCAGCAGCCTCCGCAGCTTGCACCGGCGACCTCTGCGAGTGCAGCACAGGGAGCGCCGCTTCGAGTGCCGATACCACCGTTGGCCAGTGCCCAAGTGAAACCCAAGGCCAAAGGCAAGGCTAAAGGAAAAGCGAAGGCGAAGGCCGCAACGGGCACTCCAGCTTCTAGCGGAGCAGAAGGTGAAGGTGCATCCGCCGAGCCACGAGGAAAGAAACCCAGGTATGGGATGTTGCCCTTTCCAGACGATGTGCATGAAAGGTGCACTCTGGGATGCCCGAAGTGCGTCCACAACAGGCACATTGGTTGTGCAAGATGTCGGGCCAAGCAGGGTCTAGTTTTGAATGATGAAAAGACGGCCTGGATTTGGGCCGATGGGTCATGATGCTTCAGCCTCTCGCCTCGCGTACTCGTCGACTCTGGACATAATATCTTATTCGCAAAAGCAACCTAGGTAAAAACAAAAAGCGAGGCCAGGGCAGATCTGAAGCAGCATCGTAGGCAGAAAGATGGAAAGGCACTTTGCCAATCATCCGCTCGTGTGAGTTGCAGTCCGTGACATTCTGACACAGCGACAGAGAGCTTGAAAACATGACATCAATCTGCTGCGCAAGTGCATAGATGTTTGCTTTCAGGCAGGAGCTTGAGCATCTGTTGTTCGTTGTGCTCTCTTGCAGGCTGCTGCCCGGGAGGATGGTCCAGCCCTGAGCTGGCGTGCAGCAGGCAAGCAGCCTCGGTTAGCTCTCACTCTGTGAGCCACATCGAATTCCGATTGAGCTGGACTTGAGACGTCCTGGACTTTATTGGCTCACGTAGCACACAGTGAGTGAGACCGTAATGACGAGATCCAAGACTGTTCTCTTGTAGAGAAGGACACAGGCTCAATGTGCTACGTGCAGGATAAGACTGTAGCCAGTAGCTGTTCTGTCGAGCACGACAAAGCAGAGGAACATGGCATCTGAAAGCATCGTCGTTATGAGCGATGATGAGGACCGGGATGTGGATAGCAAGATGCCCTCTGACAGTGCCGTTGTCATTGTGAGCGATGATGAGGAGGATGAGGTCATGACGATCACTCATTTTGCAGAAGCTTATAGCGTGCCAAGGGTTTCGTTTGCAGTGCGGCGTTTGGGCCTCCAAGTTGGACCAGCGATGGACCTGAAGACAGGCTATGATTTCGTGACAATGGAAGGTCGAGCCAGAGCTCGTCGCATTGTGACAGAGATGAAACCCCTGTTCCTCATGTTGAGCCCGCCCTGTCGCATGTACAGCCGACTGCAGATATGCTTTAAGAATTTTGCGCGAAGGCCTCCAGCTGAAGTGGCTGCGGACAAACTCCAAGCTGATGTTATGCTGGAGTTTGCAATGCAGATGGCAGACGAGCAAGTGAAGGAGGGCAGGTTCTTTGGTTTCGAGCACCCGGTCGATGCACTCTCCTGGGAACAGCCGTGTGTAAAGAAGCATCTGAGCAACTGCTATTCCTGTGCTTTCGATCAGTGCCGCCTGGGTCTGGAGGACCCTATCACCAAGGAGCCGATAAGAAAGCGGACTCGTTTCATGTCGAACAGCCCGCACATTCTCCACTTTGAAAAGTTTCAATGTTCCTGCACAAGGCGACACAAGCACATACGTGGCTTTGTTAACCTGAACGGCTCTATTCCTTTGAGTGAGTTTTGTCAGCAGTACACACCACAGTTGTGCCAAGAATTGGCCCACGTGGTTTATGCTGCTACGACACATGCACCGTAGCTGTTCGCACAAGGCAATTATTCTGTGTCCTATTGTTCTTTTAAGCACGATCTTAGAAATAACAGCAGTGCAGCGGCAGCGGACCGATTCACATTGCATCGTCAGACCAATTAAGAGAGCAATTCAAGTATGAGGAAAAACATGCGAAGCTTTGATTCTGCACGACAGAGACGTAGCAGGCAGCAGGAGCACAGCCTCTGTCTTGTTCCCGGAAGTGTGCATCTCTGCTGCTAGAAGCTGGAAAACGAACATCATCAGGTCATGCTGATGACATGGAGATCAAGAAAGATGCCTGGCACTCAATGTTGTTTTGGAGATGCAGACCGCTGGAAATTCTGATTGATTGAAGCTGCAGTGTGCTCATGTGACCAGTGTGATTGTCAGCCCGTGTTAGAAGTTGGCTTTTCCCGGGTGAGAAGAAGGTGCAGGACTACAGAATAGCATTCTATGAAGCTCTGAGAGAGAGCTATCACTCTGTGAGAGAGTGAGATCAGAAGACGAGAAGAAGGTGCAGGACTACGTAGTAGCATTGTATGAAGCTCTGAGAGAGAGCTGTCGTCACTCTGTGAGAGAGTGAGAGAAGAAGACGAGATAGAGAGAGAGAGAGAGAGCAAGAGAGAGAGCAACGGAGTCTGTACAATTGCAGAACCTGACGATCAGGACCCTGCGAGCTCAGACCCCCCAGATCGTCAGATTACGTTTGAAATCTGACGTACTCCTTGTTCTGTTATATGAACCTGACGTACTACCCCCCCTGAGCTCGTGACCCTGCGTTGGTCAGATCCTCCATCTGTTATATGAAGATGGTCAGATTACGTTTGAAATCTGACGTACTCCCCCCCCTGAGCTCGGACCCCCCTGTTCGTCAGATTTGGCCTGTGTGGGAGTCTCCGAATTCCTGCAAAATGACAACTTTTCTCGTCGCGAAGTCTTGGCTTTAGACTGGACACCCGCCTTTAGGGCTGCTGTCTGTCATGGCGGATGTGAAGATGGAGGTCGCGAAGTCGGAGGAAAGCGACACGACCTTTCCTCACGAGACAGTGACCGACGAGAATTTCCGCGATGTTGTTCTGGACATTTTCGAGAAGGAGGTGAACAGGTTCAAGAACTGTTGGGCGTATCTCGACCATTTTCACAAAGACCGGTCTGCGTTTGCTGATCAGCTTCGTGCCCTCTTCCCACAGAAGCCCGAGGTAGAGTACCTCTTGTCCTATGTGATTCCGTCGACTGGCAACTTCAGCGTATCTCTTTGGCACTTGAACTGGGGCCCGGATTGCTCCACAAAGCCGGTGCCTGACCGTGTCACCGTGAGATCATTGCTGGATGAGTACTTGACAAGTGGAGTGGCGACCCGAGCAGAGCCCCTGATGGTCTACCAGGCACAGGACCCTGGGAGGAACGATTTCATTCTTCATTTTACCAAAGGAGCCGCAAGGTCAGCAGCATGCCTTGTGCTGGCCAGCCTTGTCATGCGGTACGGCTTCCATTTGAAGACCTTCGTGCAGGAGAGCATGTGTGAGATTCATGTCACACAGGCAGACTGTCGCTGTGACATTGCCTCAGTGGCCCTGTTCAACGCAAAGATGAGTGCACGCGGGGACATTCGCAAGGCTCACTGCTCCTTGGACAGCTGGGTTTTGTGGGTGTGTAGTTTCGGTGTTCTTATGTCATCAGTTACCCTTTGAGCGAGGTTGCTTGACATGGCTGGCCAAAATGATGGTGCTGAAGAAGCACAATCATGATGCAACCAGTATCATTAAGGAGTGGAACCGCACGTGCACGAAGGATGGGCAGATCAAAGGGGCCAAGCACACGGCCCTGTTGTCCCTGTTGAATCTGCCACAGTTTTGCGTCGATGCGCTGCTCGAACACTTGAACGAGTTCGGGTCTCAAGGAGCATTCAACGACAACCAATGGAGCAACAAGAAGGTGTTGCCAGGTGGTGGGCCGAAGGGCTACCCCAGAGAATGGAACAGTCGGCTCCAGGTGACGGACGAAGGCTTCTGCCTCATGATCAAGTACCTGGACAATCGACACCGGATGAAGCTTGCAGGCTCACGATGCAAGTTCAGCGGGTCGGATGTGGAGGAGGCCGCTTTGGTATGCCAGCTCTTGCACTCCCTTGTTCATGAGCTGGAGGACTCAGTGCCCCTGCAGGTCAAGGAAGACGTATGCACACTCCTGGTGCAGGGAGACATGAACTTGCTTCTGCAGCTCCAAGGAGCCCTTTCAGAGAAGAGAAGCAACCTTGCTCCTGCAGACATTCTGGTGCTCAGGGAATACATCCAAAAGCATGTCGCAGACGGGGAGAAGAAGCTTCGCAACCTTGGTGCGGTTTCGAACAGCATCAATCCGGGACAGCTGGAGCGGCAGGAGTTCGATCTTGCCATTGCTTCCATGCGACACGACATGGACGTGTATGGTGCTTGGCTTGTTCGGAGCCGCGATCGCGAAGCCGGGGTTTATCATCAGAATCTTCAGTGGAGGCTTGGCAGGCAGAATCGAGCCAAGGAGATGGCTGAAGGCATCATGCGGCGAAGCTCGGAAACTTGGAGGATGGAGTTTGCTGTTTTGGAGTCAGCAGCCCAGGGCCTCAAGACCATCCAAGAGGCCATGAAGTACATCTGCAGGCTAAACCAGATTTCGGCGGAGAACTTGAAGTGCATCGTCATCCTGAATTGGTGTGCACCCTCTTTGTTTTCGTCCCAAGTTCAGCGAGATCAAGCATCTTTGATGGGGGCCATCTTGAATGGGCAGTAGCTTGCCAGATTCTGGCATGATGAAGTTTGCGTAGGTCCTTTTCAATTTCTGTACACAGTCACAAGCAATTAAATTAAGGAATGCCGTGGCTGGAGGCGTGTGCCTGACACCTACGTTTACATACAACAAGGGTCAGCTTCACAAGACAGAGCAGGAGGCTTTGAGGCTCCTTGCGGAGTCCAACCTCAATCTCGACCACGTTGCTGTGGTGCCCTACAAAGGGCGCAACGACGACCGAGAGAAGAGGTTCAATGGGGTTTGATTTGTGTTGTTATTCCGGGATGTGGGACTCTGGTCACGTGTGATTCACTTGACTGTGACAGTGTCAGGCCACTGCTCATGCTCACCCGCATTTTGATGCCGATGGACGAAGTGGCTGCTGAACGGGCTCAGGAGAACTGGCGACTGTCCGCCATTTTCAGAAAACCCCTATTGGAAGAGGCGGACCTTCCCCAGACCCGGGACCTTCTGGCGATAGAGGATCTGGATCCTGCGGCATTGCCAACAACCACCGATGCCCATGTCCATGTGCCCCAGCCAGAGAAGGCAATGCAGATCGGAGAGTCAGCAGCGAGGTCGATCCTCCGAGGCTTCTTGGCCCAGGACTCCACAGTTGGAGCCACTGCGGGTACGAGAAGTGCGTTTCTGTGCATTGACTTGAGCCCGCACACCTGTGACTTCAGCAGAGCCGCCCTGGCTGAGACCAAGTTGCCCGTGTACTACCTGGGCTTGACAAGGAGCGAGGGAGAGCTCGAGTGGTCAAAATCCTTCGTGAGGGACTGGCTGGCAGACAGCTTTTTGGACGGGAGCCTCCAGCTGCCACCGACAATGAGCCTCCCCCCGATTGAGATGCCCACCGAGTTGCAG
>CAJNDT010001977.1:0-38760 GCA_905221615.1 Symbiodinium sp. CCMP2592
CAGCTCTGTGGACTTGCAAGTGCATGCATGTTCTGCTGGCACCGTCAAGACCCTGATATACCCCAGCCCAGGAAAGCCTGAAAAAATCCCAAGAATAAGCAAGGCACGTGAAGAACTTGCCCTCTGGGCTGACATAGCCGCCTCGCACATAGGTACCCTTTCGTCCCGAAGAGCCCGAGGATGTGCTCTGCGACCGGCGGTCCACCCAGGGCTTGCTCCATGCCGCATCCTTCGCGACCTTCTTCCCATGCCACTTGTTCCCGCCATTGTGCACCTGGTCGTCCTCATACTTGTAGTAGTTCTCGTGGCTGGCATAGTTCACCTGGCTGGCACTGTACCACGCAGAGTCCCATTTGCGATTCCACTCTGACTTCGTGAAGCTGGTGCCGTCGCCATGCTCACCATCCCAAGCCTGCTCCCCTTCCGGCCACTCGGTCTCCATCGGCCAAGTGTCCTCGTAGAAGCCATCGCCGCCGTCCTCGTCCGCCTCCGTCTTGGGCTCCAGCCACTCAGCTGTCTCCACACCCACAGGTGTTGCAGGCGACGGGGGAGTCGAGCACATGCTTCGAAAGGCCGCTCAGCCCGCACACGGGCCAGAAAACAGACGATCAAAGAAACGATCTGAGCAGAACATGCCGCATGACATGGAAAGCTGTTGCAGAACTGCGACATGCATGCTGCAGCAGAACTGATTCTCACATGAAGTCAAGCACTGCCGGTTCCTGAACTCACGCACAGCTAACTTTCTGAAAAAAGTCATTGTCGTTGGCATGGTGCATCATCACTATAGGGCCTCCGATGTCTTCCTTGTGGAAACAGAAGAAGAAAACCTCTATAGACTCTAGATGAGGTTTAAAAAAGGATATACAGATGGATGGGTATATATACAGTATATAAACTGCCATCACCGGAAGGCCTGGAAAATCTTGCTGATGGGACCCAGCTGGAAGTTTTCGGTACATATAGGAGTGTGGGTTCTGCATGCATGTGGGACATGTGTGAACATGTGTATACGTACATATGTACCTACACAAATACATGTGTAAATATATATGTACATATATATGTATATATATATATATATGTATTACATGTTGTGCTTTATTTAACCTATATATATATATATATATATACGATGTGCTATACATAATATATATCTCACCCAAAATCAATATAGATTGGATTGGAAACCTCAGAGTTCGAAACATCGCATAGAACCATCAATAAACACCCTGCATGAGGTGCAAGCCCGCTATAACAAACAAAAATACATGTGTGTCTATATGTGTATATATATATATATATATATGTATGTATATTCATGTAGCCATGAACATATATACATGTATATATGTGTGTACACCTACACATATGTTCATGTATATACATACAGACACATATATGTATATATAGGTATATTTATATATGTATATTTATATATATATATATATACATGTAGATGCACGATCTCTATCAACCCTGACATAGCGAAAAACACCTGTGTGTATAAAACGTTCATAAAGCTTGTACATGAGCCCGAGATGCCGATAAAACCCTGCAATCATGTAATGTCATCCTGGGAACACAAGTACAGGAAACACAAGCATCACTCCTCGTCCTCCTCCTCGTCGTTCGGTGCATTCTGCAAAGCCGCCTCGCCACCGTCATCTTTCAACGGTTCTTCACCGAGTTCATCATGACCACGTGGTTTCGGGCCTCGCCTTCGCCGCTTTCTGGGGCTGTGCTTGGCCCGGGCACTGACGGGCTGCTCCCATGCCGGCGATCCAAGGATGGCCTTCTTGGCATATTCCAGATTCTCGAAAGTCAGCTCCATCCAAACGTCCGGTGTCTTCAGCTTCCACAGAAGCTTCAGCTGGGGACCATCCACCTCCTCGGCATCCGGGTTCTCTGGGTCCTTATACGGAGGAGCCTGCACAGTGACAAAGCGACCTGCCAGGAACTCGTCGGCCTGTGTTGCTGGGCGGATTTTTTCGGGCACCTTGCCGCCCGATGCTTCCGCAGCCTGCACGATGAGCTTTTTCAGAGAGTCGTTACAGGCTTGACGGCGAAGCTCGGTCATCGTCTGAAACCACTGGACGTTGATAGAGTTCTTGGGCTTCTTCGATCCCGAAAAAAGATTGAGGGACTTTCCTGTAACATATTGGGTTAACTGACGGTCCCATTTGTTCAGCTTGATGAAAGTCAGACCGGATGCCTCCTCGATGGTGGGCATCCATACACCTTTCAGGCCACCTCCGCTTATGCACGTGGCCGTGTAGATCTTCAAAGGTTGCTCGTCCTGTTCTTCGAGCTCCTCGGCATTCTCCTCCCCCGACATTTGAGCAAGCGGGTGCGAGCGAGGCCCTGCAACCCTAGTCAGCGAGCATGCCCTGCTGACTCCGAAAGCTAAAGAGCAGCCGGTAAATGCACCAGCATGCACATCATGAAGCTAGCCGGAAAAGTGCGAGACTTCATCATGCATGCCATGCACAGCACAGACCATGCAGCTGCACATCCTTCTTTTGCATGGTGTGCGACCTGACCTGTGTTTCGCAGAAGCTGGAGCAGCTTCTCCCGCATTATGTTCGTGGAAGCGACCCCTCATGACGATCAGCAATGTGGCCAGAACTCGTTTATCCTATACTTTATGGCGAGTTGCTGCAGTCTTCTAAACTATACACAATACAATCTCAGGCCATGCTGGGGAGCTAGTTGCCCAATAAGTGCATCATCAAAATTTGGGCTTCGAAGGCATGCTCGCCGCATGCTTACTTCCTCGCCTTCTTCTGCACGGGCTGGAGATTTTCAATCTCCTCTGCCTTGTGCTGGTCAGGCCTGAACAGGACCAGGCTATCGGCCGCCTGGAGTTTTTTGTAATTCCGGACCATTGGAAGATTGACTGAGGTTGACAAGCAAGTGAGCTTCTGCTGCTTGTTGGCCCCGACGATTTCTAGATTGCCTTCCTCGCGATCTGAGGTAGACTTGATGAGCCACAGCGGGTTGATAAAGCCCGAGCCGGCTTTCGGCGCCTGAAAGGTCGGCAGGACGGAAATCGTGTGAGTTGGCTTGCTGCCGGCTGTTGCAAACAAGCCGACCTGAAGTGCTCCGGGAGGGAGAGTCTCATTGACCAAACGACAATCGACACGAGGGCTGGCAATGGCTAGCTTCAATGAGTGAACGTTGTAAGTGGACTTGACTTGGACATCCTTTGACGGCTTCAAGAAGACATCGAACTTCTCGTTCTTCAAGTTCTCGTACTGATGCCACATCGATTGGAAAACGAGACCTTTCACGACAGCAATAATGAACTCCTCACTTTTGGGGGGGGAGAAATTCAGCCAATCTTTGCACAGGACTGGCTCCGGCTTGACAACATACTCCTTCCAGCGGCCTTGAACGAAGGACTCGGAGGAAGCTTCGTAAAGCTTCCCGTCGCTGAGCTTCAAGCGGACCTTGTCGGCCGACATCTCCATGATGGTACCTTCTTGATCATCCGCCTTGCGGACAACCTTCATTCCCACAGCAAATCCAAGATCGGAAACACGTGAGCTGGTTACGAGGCCACCCTGCTCATTGAACATGCGGAGACTCCTCAACACGACAGAAATATACACAGCAAGCTTTCAATCGGAAAAGCGCCGAAGCGACCACAGATACCCCAAACTCGCTAAACGGAGACAAGCATGCCACACACCACACTGATTTTGTTTCACTTTCGGGATATATGTATTTTTTTATATGTAAATAACAATGACAATGCATATATATAAATAGATTTATAAAAGAAGTATGTATTTCTATAAATATCCCGAAAGTGAAACAAAATCAGTGTGGTGTGTGTGTGGATATGAAAACGTTTGGGGTTTGAGTTTGACATATATGCTTTTATATCTAGAAGGTCAGATGGAAGGGCTGCTTTCAAACATCGAGCTACGAACCACGAGCAGCTGTGCTTGCTGAAGACGATGTCGCTGGGACCTGACTGGCTGCAGTCCATGGGCTCGCAATGCCGAAATCGCCGAGGCACTTCTCCGCCGACTGGTGAATCGTGTCAAACTGGGTCAGCTTCTTCTTCTGCAAAACCACAGCTGCCATCTGGATTTCGCACAACCCCAGTGCCGCCTCAGCACTCTCAGCATTCTGTCCCTGCAGAAGCTTCTGAAGCTCCAAGAACACGGTCTCTGCCTCGCCCATCCTCGCCATGACGTCTTTGGCCGTGAGCGACCTCTTGACGTCCGTCACCGTCAGGCTCTTGTCTGTCGCTCCGCACAAGCCCAATTTGAGCAGCATGTGCCGGAAAAGCACGTGTTGGTTGGGACCCTTGCAGTCGGCGCTCAAGGCCTGCCAGACCTCGGCACCCAGCGACCGATTGGACACCCCGTGTCCTCGCACGAACCGTTCCGTTCGCGACAGGTAGCTCCCCTCGCCGGAGCCCCCGCCGCACTTGAGAACGAACGAGAAAATGTGCGGTAAGGATGCCGCATGGGGCGGTTTGCTGCGGAGGATCTCCGCAGAGATATCCGCATATTCCACGGTCGTTTTCGAGGTCCGCTTGAGGAAGCTGGCTATAGCGGTGTTGACCTTACGTGCCAGCTGCATCTCACCCTCTGCCGATGCAATCTGCATCGCAGAGTTCCCCGCAGCTTGTGCGAGGGAGGTGTACTGCGGGAACGCAGCAGGCACCGCATGCGAGATGATCAACCATTGCATGCCCTCCTGGATGGCACGATGCCAACCGGCATCCACGGTCTTCAACTTTTCGAGCGAAAGCCGGTTGTCCACAGTGAGCTTGTCATCGGTATGGGGAACTTGAAACCAGAAGCATCTCGCCGCCTGGTTGGCGTGCGATCCTACGATGGATGCAAATCGGATGTTGCTTGCAGGAGCCAGTCTCCCATTGCTCTCCTCGGTGACCTTGCGGTTGAAGCTTCGAAGTGCCTCCCCTTCTGCGGTTGGTGGAATTTCGATAGCCACTCCTCGAAACTCGGCCGCCGAGAATCCGATGCTGGAGATGTTCGACACAAGGTCAGAAACATGTCCCGCTGAAAGCCCTAAACCATCACGGTTCTCTTCGTGCACACCAATGCAATCGCATCGCAGCACCTGTCTCCAGGCAAGGCCCTCCTGGAGTAGGTAATCGTGTAAAGCATCCACCGCCTGGACGAGTTTGCCTTGCTCTGCCGAGTGCAAGTAAGCACTGATCATCAGCCGCTGTGCTTCCGACAACGACATGGCCACAATTGGAAAGGTCGTGGGGACGTGGATCAGAGTCTGCGAGCCTTGCCCTGCTGACTCAACTTCGCGAGTTTAACCCTGCGAAGTCATGCATGCCTGTGGGCATGACATATATAGTGGACGATACGTTGAAAAAGAGTCCCAATCCGTTGTTCCGAAGCCAAAAGAGCCAACAAAAGCAGAGAGCCGACAAAAACGTATCACACAAGTATAAACTTAAACCAAGGGTCCTGTGTATATATATACACACAAAGAGCACAGCCTTTCACAATCCAGCCACCGAGAAGGGAACCAAAAAGGACTATATAATACACTCCGAAATTCCTTGAACCCACAGCCCTGCAACACCATGCCTGTGTCAGCCAAACCCACAAAACACAGAGATATGTGTGCATGTGTGTACACATAAACACATACACATGCACAAGTCTTTTAAATTGTGTGTCTTCGTATGCCTGTATATAGGTCTGTACAATGTCTATGCATGTATGTTTGTGTGCATATATACATCTGCACGTGTGTGTATATATATATGTATATATACGCACATACATACACATATGTGTATACATGAAATGATATATAGATATGTGGCGTTTATTCAGATATGTGTATAACTCTAAATTCCCACCTGCACCAAACATACTTATGTTGATGGTGATGCATGTTGCTATGTGTGTGAACTGCAGCAAAAAGAAACAAACACGACCCCAGCCTAACTTCCGACCAAACCACGACCCGCCCCAAAACCCTTGGAAAAAAGGAGCCCGCCTGCACCCACACAGGCAGCTGCAGGCGGCCCAGCAGCCGAGGCAGGAGGAAAGGAAGAGCTTTGGGGGGGGGAAGGTGTGCATGTTTTCTTTGAAGATTCTTGTTGGTTTCTGCTTTCGTTCCATGTGAAATGCTGTTTCTCCAGAAAGTCAGCTAAAGGAAAAACAAAAAAATTCTGGCTGAAAGACCATCCCAAAAACTTCAAAATTACAAATCATGCCCCCAACGTGCTTGCTCAATTTTCTTGCAATTCGCACTCTGCGAAGCCCTGAAATAGAAAATAACAATAAAAGCGATCCACTCGTACTCGCCCAAAACCATGAATTTGCTATGACCAGCCCGATCCCTAAGTGAGCTAAGTGGACTTAGCCTCACCATCGCAAAAACCCATCCGGCAACTGACTTAGCTTTCATTTATATCTGGTTTAGCTAACATACTGTTAAGTTGCCTAAGCTGGCTTGGTCACTTATACATAAGTGACTCAACTACATAGATAACCGAACCATATATGGCCAATTGGTTGGCCGCAACATATACTTGGACCCTTTCTGGTTGCTAACCTCCCTATACAGCTTGCATCACATGCACATCACTTAACCGGGTACATAGACAAGATATCCGGTCACTTGGTCGACATATAAGTTGGCATACTATCCAGGCCATGTGGGACATTTGAATATAACCAACACCGACTTTCCAAGTAGTCACCTTCGATGACGACGCCCTTGAGGCGCGCGACTTGCGCGGCTCGGCGCTCCTCGCGCTCGTGCAGGGGCAAGCTCTTGGGGGTGACGCTGTCACCCTCGACCCTCATCTTCAGATCCTGGATACTGAAGGGGAGGCTTTCGAAGGCCAGGCGCCGCGCTGCGGCCTTGGTGCCTAAGGTCGGCTCTGCCGCCCCGAAGACCTTCTTGATGAGTTCTTCAAACTTCGCATCGCTGATGCGGTCAGGTTGGTCGGCGACGCTGTACGCGAGCGTGCCGAAAGTGCGGATGTCTGCCGCAAGGAGCTTCGCCGACTCGGCGGCTCCTAGGAGTTGTCCAGCTCTGCTGGAGAATTCCGCGACACTGTCGACGAGGTTCGCCATTGTCCTGCAGGGCAAGAGAAGAAAACAGAGAGAGAGAGAGAGAGAGAGAGAGACGCAAACACTGTGCAGACTGCGGGACCCTACTAGGAGAGACAGGCACATGAACTCGCTCTCTTTTCACGCTGCATCGAAAGACTTGCTGCTCCAGCAAGTCTTGCAGTGCGGTCGGCCCGGGGCCAGGTCGCGAACTTCGCAACTCTTATACTTTTCATTCAAACAGCGACCGCAGAGAAGCCTCTTGGCATTCTCACCGCGACTCGCGTGGAGCTTGCCACTGGCAAGATGACACCACGAAAAGGCCCAGTCTGGGAGAGTGCACTGCACCTCCCTTCTGAGGCGAGGGTGCTCCTCTACCTCGGGCTCGGCGACGAACTCGTCTTCCCTGTCAGTGTCACTGGCACTGTCCTCTGTGTCACTGAGCTCCTGTTGTTGCGAAACCTTCAGGGCTTCCACCCCCACTGGGGGTGCCGAGCCAGAGGAGGTTTTCCTGTGAGAAACCTTGCTAAGGTTCTCTCGCCTGAGGTTGAGCTGGCTGCTGGGCAGCGCGAACTGTTTCCCGAGCGGCTGGTCGGGAAGGAAGTCGCCATCTCTGATGGCAATGAGAACTTCCTCCAGAGCCCGCGCTGCGGGGATGAGCACGTTACGGCTGTACGTCTCGGTGCTCCGAGCACTGTCGTGCACATGGTGGGCGAGGAGCCTGCGAAGATCCAGGTTGACGCCAGCTTGCGAGGCCCATGTGAGGCAAGTCGCTTTGAGACTGTGACTGCTAAGGCGCTCTGCGTCTTCGCAGCCGGCGTTCGACAGCGCGCTGCGCAGCCAGGAAGTTATCTCTTGAGAATTCATCGGGCGATCTGCTAGATCACCATCCGATGTGAAGGCAGGGATCACTGACCCGAGCGGGATTTCTCCGCTGGAGCTAAGGCCCAACTTTTCTCGATTTGCGAGCCACTGACTCACCCACGACTCTTCGAAGAAAACCACCGGGGCTACCAGCGGGAGCAGTAGACGACTTCTAGCCCCTACGGCGGTTTTCGCTTTGTGAACATTCGCCTGCATCCACACTGTGGCGCAGGAGTCCTCTGGAAGCTCAACCGAAAAGGAGGCAACTCGGGCCGCGTCACTGGCACGGGCGCATGCAAAGAGCATGAACAACAAGCCCCCAGACACGACACTGTCGTACACAGAGCCAGACAGCGCGATGCGCTCGAGGGTAGCTACCTCCGAGGCCTTAAGGGCGGGGGCCCTTTTCGGCGGAGGCGCGCTGGCTTCCGTGCTCTTACAAAGGCCCACGATACGGGAGCTGGTCACCTCCGACTCGAAGGAAAGACCGAAAACTCCCGAGCACCAGTTCAGACTCTGAATCAGGCTCGAGGGGCTGCTAGCCCCTTTCCCATTTCTCATCATCCACTGGATGTATCGCCAGGTGGCGCGCTCTGACACTGGGAAGGGCACCACCACTGGGTCTTGGGAGTTTGCCCACTGGACAAAATTGCTGAGGGAGTTTAGGCGACGAACCACTGTATTGGTGGCTTTGTAGCTGAGCGCTGCCTCTATGCTGAAGTCGAGCTCGTCCAGGTCGACGCAACCGGCTTCGTCAGCACACTGTGAGACGATCTCGAAAGCCTCTGGCCAGGCCTTTACCAAGGCCGTCAGTTTGAAAACCGCGCTGTCGCGGCGGTCGCCTTCGTACGCTGTACGACGGCAGCAGACCTTAAGTGCGAAGGCCGTGTCTTCCGCTACTAGCGGCTGGGTGCTAGCGGAAGCTTTCCGCTTAAGCATAAGGCTTGACTCGTGCAACACTGGCACGGGGCCCACGGAGGCGGGACGAGTCACTGACAGCTCCCAGGGCCAGCTTGCATTACGCGCAAACCATGAAGCTGATTCCCACGGCTGACGAGCACCGGCTCGGCGTGGTATGGCCGACCAAAGGTTACTAACCTGGTCGTTGAAGTCGCCCTCTGGGGCGCTGCCCCTGGGCAGCATCCTTGACACAAGGAAGGGGAGCACTGCTCAAGCCAACGGCTGTTGTCCAGGTGGCTTTCAGGAAAGGGCTACCAGCACACGAACACAAGTGCACTCACTCTGGAAAGCTCTACTCAAGCGACGCGCTGCGACCCGCACCCTCCCCATGCAGTCCTGAGGGAGGAGAGGAGGAAAAGAGAGCTGGGAAGAGTGAGGCTTAAAAGGCTGCGGCAAGCACGCACTGAAGAGTTCAGGCTCTGATGGTGACACTGCACCTAGAGTTACCTCCTGAGGACCTACCAGGTCTCGGGGCACTGCGTAAAAACCTACTAGGCAAAAGAAACCTACTAGGCGAAAGAAGCTGCAGTCCTACAAGGTCTGTGTGCACACGCAACCTGCGGTGTTCTTTTTACCAACCTCGCGGTGCGAGTTTCTGGGCGGAGCCCGGTTGTCGAGGTGCGCTGCACCTGCCTTCTGCGATCCGCAGACAGGCCGGTGAGCGGCGAAGGCTCTTGTGGCCGGACTGTGCCGGCACTGCTGTGCTCTGCACCTGTGTGAAACGGGCGCAGACGGAAGGGCCACTGGCCCGTCAAAAATTTTATCCGAACACTGTTCGGAATGCACTGGATTACGCCGCTGACGTATCTACCATTCGCGATGGTTCCAGCGCCGGTCGTGGTCCCAAGACCAGCGACCACGGGACCACTGGTCCCGGTCCTCGTCGTCACGGCGGGACCTCTGGTCCTTGCCTTTGCCTTTGCCCTTGCCGTCTCTGCGGCGGGCCTCCCGTTCGCGGTGCTCGCGCTCACGGGCTTCGTGCAAGGTCAGCCGAAGGGACTCGGGCGGCCCCCTAGTAGGGCGGCGCTCGCCCCTGTACTCGAGCTTGCCGTCTGTCCGCGGGACAGTGCCTGGGCAAGAGTAGTTTTTCGCGCAGCGTGTGCAATGCATCACGCCGCATTCTGGACACTGCCAGGCCTTGCTGCGACGCTCGTGGGAAAACTGTCCCACAGCGCCACTGGCGCTTGGCTGATCGTAGGCATGCACTGCAGCCACGAAGGGGTGGAGCTCTCCGCATGCACTGCATACGAATTCCGACGACGGATCGCTCCAGATGTTCATCTGCATGTTGTCGCAGACTGAACATGCGAAGACTCGCTGAATCTCCCCCGCTCGGGGACGCTCCGCCGCTGGCGGGCGAGCTTCCTGATCGTCTCGATCAGTGTTGTCGTCTGATGCCGGGCCGCTGACCCGGGTCCCCGCGACGCCAGCTGGGTTGTTGCGCGGGGGCTGCTGACAGGGACGCGGGCGAGAGCTCTCCCCACGACGCGCCACTGGCGGTGGGGGAGGCCGCTTGTTCTGGCGTGGGGCGGCGGCCTTTGCGGGCGCCGCTGGCGCCTGATTCCTGTCGGCTGCCGGCACTGCCGGGCTGGAGGACTTGCGCGCCACCTTGCCCTCAAGGGGAGGGTGCGGCTGCGCTGGCGGTGGCGGGGAGTCGCTCTCCGACTCCGACTCTTCCGAGCGGGAGCCTTGGTCGTCTTCGGTTTCGTCCCGCCGCCCGCTGGGCTCCTCCACATCCATATCCTCCGGCGCTGCCGAGGGAGCTTCCGCTGGAAGCGGTTCTTCTTTGATGCCCGAGCCCGCTTCCTCAGCGGGGCTGGTCGGGGAGCGGTGCTGCGAGGCCGGCGCTGCGGCCGACGTGGGAGGCGAGTTTGCCACCGCGCTGCGGTGGCCGTCGGAAGAAACACCACGGGCTGCCACTGGCGGCTCGGTGTTCGCTGGCACCACTGGGGGCTGAAGAAGTCGCTGAAGGGCGACGGCATTGGCCTCTGAGCCGCCACTGGCGGGCTTGGTCCAGCCGGCGAGTTCCGCTGCCTCTGCCGCATTCACCACCACGTCCCCTATCTCTGATAGGGAGACGGCGGCCTCGTAGATGGCGGCCCTCTGGGCCTCCGGCACTGCACTGAGCGCCTGCAGCATCTGCTCGTTCGTCGGGTTCGCCATCGCTGATAGCATACAAAGGCTGTTTGCTGTAGGCACGAAGGGGGCGACTTACTAAGCTGAAAAGGCTGCGGTAGAAAAGCACTGCTTGAAAACCGACACGGTTTAAAGAGCTGACTCAGCTGAAGAGACCTACCAGGCTCGCGTGACACACGACTGAAAAAGGCGAGCGGCAAACTTTTGCCGCATTTCAAATTATGCCGTCGGCCCGCCGCTGTGGGCGAGGTTCCAAGAGCCTCGGAGACGCCCGCCCTGCAGAGGCTGCCGAGCTGGCGGCGGTGAACCAAAAGGAGGTGCACTGCACCAAAAGTGAGGGGGGCGACTCACTGAGAAGCCAGCAGCTACGCGCTGCGCTCCGAGCCTAACGGCGGCCGCCCCTGACGCCGCGGTTTCGGGGTCGCTGACCCCGGCTGCTGCGGTAGCAGTTGTCGCATTCGTGGTGATTGTGGGGGCTCCTGCCCACTGAGCAGTGCCGCCCACAAATCGCCATACCCTGGGAGATGCAGCCCTGCTGCGCGCAGGGCATGCAACACATGAGGTCGCCTCGCCTCTCCGGGTACCTATCCCATCTCTCTGAGTTGGGTTGTGCCCAATAGGGCCATTCGTGCACGTCTGTGACGTGCAACTGCGGAGAAACCCTCCTGGCGTGCGTTACTAACGCACGGAGGCCAGGGTACCTGTTGTCGGTCGCTGACCCAAGGATGCGCCAATCGTTATTTTGGGGGTCCTCCCCAGGCTGGAACTGCCAGCCTCGCTGGCGATTGCGACGCTGCGGTCGGGGCACGACCACAGTGTTCGCGTTGGGCGCAAACGGCACTGCCGTTGCGGCCTGGCTGCTAGCCAGGGATACCTCGGAATCTCCCGAGTTCTGATCACTGTCAGTATCGATAACTTCAATGGCAGGCTCCGCCTCTGGCGGAGCGACGTCGGCAGCTTCGGCTGCAGGCGGGCTGCCTGTTGTGGCCGCAGCGGGCTTAGCAGGAGCGGCCGCTGGCGGCGGCAAGGGTGGGTCCGAGGCCGATGCCGACGCTGTCGGCAGAGCGGTGCTGGACGAGGCGGTGGGGTCGGTGCTGCCGCTGGCAACTTTGTGAGTCTTCTTCTTTTTCTTCTCCGAAGGGAGGATCTTGACCCAACCACCCTTGCCTTTGCCCTTACCCTCTGGGTGCCAATGGAAGCCGCTGGCTTCCACCTTGGTGGCCACGTGGCCCTCTAGGGCGTCCACCCAATTAAGTCTCCACTGGAGTTTGGGGACATTATCCTCCTCCCCACTGGGGGGCCAGTCAAAAAGGCCGGTATACGGCCAGCCAGGTGTGGCCGCTGGCCGCATAGGCACGTCGCTGCGACATCGTATACCGGTGCATCGGATAGGCACTGCCTGAGGTGTCCGGTTGTTCCCCTTGCATCTGCGCGAAAGGGTAAAAGGGAGGCCAAACTTTGGACTCCCCTTCCCCTGCGCGGTTCAGAGATTCATGGTCGTCGCTGACGACCGCGGGGTCTACCCGCATGGCACAGCTAATGGCCCAGAGGAGATAACTTATCTCCTGTTGTGCCATCTCTTCACGCATGGCCTGCTCTAGCACGAAAATTGGATTGCACTGCAAAAAACGGAGGCAGGAGCGACACTGTCGCACGCGTTGCAGGCATTGTGGCGCTGCCAACTGATTTTCTCGACCGTCCCTTCTAGGGTACGGCGCCTCTGGCGACTCAGCCGCATACGTGCGGGCTGCTTGGTCAACCATAACTGGCACTGACAGTTATATCAAAGGGAGTGGAAAGTCGTCGCTGACGACCCCACTGCTGCGGAGCACTACAAGCTACTCTACAAAAACTTTTTGGATCACAGATCCAACTCCAAGCCGAAAGCTGCACGGCAAAGTATGTCTAGTGTCACTCACACACAAGTGAAAACACTGTTTTCCTTTTTCGACAAACTTTGTCTACACTTTCGGCGGAAAATAAAACCCATTCACGCACGCATGATGGATGCAAGGCACAGCACGAGTCATGCAACAGTTGATTCAGCCTCTCAGCCGTAGGCTCCGAAGTCTCCTGCAGTCGCCGGCTGACTTCTTGTGTAAGCTGTCGGCACAAAGAGGATTGAGGCTGGCGCAAGGCTTCACGAATCGCCATTCGGCTGAAGCTGACAGGTTTGGGAGCGCTTTTTGGAGAAAAGTGTTGATGGAGCTTAATGCTGGCCTGCACTGCATGATGCCTGCCTCCGCCTCTCCACGGTGAGAACCAGATTTTGGGCCTGGTGCGCGCCGTGCGCGCTGTGGCATCGGCTGAAGCTTGTCCGGTCAAAATGTAGTCAATCTGCGCACTCCTTGCCTGTTCGCCTGTCTGAAGGTATGTGGGGACGGCTGCCGCCCTGGTCCAGGTGTTTAAGGCACACAAGTGGTGTGTTTCCAAAAGCGTGCCAAAATCGTCGACATCTGGGTAGCCAGCAGTGTTGCGATGCAAATGCTGGCCTACACAGTGGGGCCGCTCACGCAATGAGCAGTTGAAGTCGCCAGCAATGCATTTGCAATTGCGCTGTGGCAGAGACCGCAGAAGAGAGTCCAGGCGTTGCCAGACGACCTGGCGCTTGGCAGCTCGCTGTTTCTCTGGGTCAGCATCCCACGCCCACTGATAGACACAAATCAGATCAAGGTGGGAGGCTTGCCTGCCGCTGCCGATCGGAACTCGGACGTGCAGAAGCCTTCCGGCCACATGCACCTGATGACGCACCTGAGTGCTGGTGGCCACCTTTGTCGAGATGAGAACGGCCACTCCTGCATAACGACTCTGAGGGTCGGGACTGCTGATGAATGTGTAGCCAGGAATGAGCCACTCCGAAAACTGTTTGCCTAGGCCATAGTGTGTTTCTTGCAACATAATGACGTCGTACTCTTTACCCTCCCCGGAAAGCCAAGTCATGAAAGTGTCATATGTCATGCTGTCCATGCTACCAAGATTCAAGCTCAAAACACGGAGTCGCTGACCCTTGGATGCCCTGGCAGACTCAGTCGGCTGATGCGCTGGTTTAGGGCAACCTATGTCTCGAGCATGCACCCAGCGGCCTCGATAAAATGTGCGGCCATCAGAGGCCTGCATGGCACGACGCTGTGCTCGAATGAGCGCTCTCTTGCGAAAACGCGGGCAAGGCTGCTGCCTGTCGGCCCTTCCGCATGACTTCGCCACTGTCGTGACAAGCTCAGAGCCTGAATCGGCTCTCGGAGTGCGTGCGGTGCACACTCCAACCCTCGCATCTGTGGAGCTAGCTGCTGCGACAGCCAATGTTGAGGGCACGGCTCCACCCGGGGACTTGGGACCCCGGCGGCCCAGCACATGCGTGCTGGCGGTGCTAGAATGCAGACTCTGCTCTGTGCTCTGTTGCTGATGCAATCCAGGCGGTGGGTTCAAGCAAGCGTGAAGTGAAATGTTCATGAAAATCGCAAGCGAGAAAGTGCAAAATGCAGTGTGAAATGCCGTGGATGCAACCATGAGAGCTCTACGCGACTCAGAGCACCAATGCCCGCAAAGCCTGGGTGGTGTTGAGTATCTGCAGCTACCCCGCCAGCAAACTTCTACAAACAGCTCGGGCCGAGACGCTTAAAAAAACTCACTTTTTTCCTTTCCGAACGCAGAGTCAGACGGCGGAGATGTTGTACAAACTCGGCACAAAGCTAACTCTTTGCGGGGCGACACTTGGACAGGCACTTTGAGTGCCCGGCTGCGAGCAGCTGCTATGCATCCGTGTCTGCCGGTCCGTAGACCAAAGCACAGACTGCTGGCATTCAGCAGTACGTAAGATCATTCGTCCCGAAGAACAGCGATGATCACAACTAGAAAAGAACGTGTGCTACGGAAAACATGGTGAAGTAATGCCCCCGTCATTCGTGTTACAATCGGCGTCCCAACTGCAACGATGCAAGCAACGGTGGCCGTAGCAGTGCCCGACACCAATAGCAGCCTCCTGCGTCCAGCGAGGACTGCAAACCGAAGCTCGCAATGAGTCGTAGGGCATATCTGCGGCTAGATTGCGAAATTCTCACGGTACACCAACTCATGAGAGACAGTGTATACTCAAGCGTAGCGCAGGTCAGGAAAGCCATCGGTAACGATGGTTTCAGAAATGTCCCCTGGCCTCAAGTCAAGAAGTGGAGCATTGAATCCCATGTCACACAGAAAGCTGTAGTGCTCTGCGCTCAATCGTTGGATTCCTCGCAGGCAGTAGGCAATGCAAACAATGCGACGATCCTCGGAAACTTCGGCACAATGCGAGAGATTGTGAGCATCAAATGCAATGGGCCCCATGGTGAAATCAGCCCTGGTAGCTCTTCGAGTCTCCCCAGCAATGGTGACCCATGGAGCTACAGGAGATTCAATAAACAGCGCTCCTTGTCGGAAGAAAGTGAGAGGAATGACCAAATTCAATCCAAATGCGTTGTTCCGGTCCCGGTGCCAGCTGCAAGTGGAGCCCTCCACAACTGTAAAACTGGTGAAGTAATGCTCCGGCCATACATCACGGATCATGGCACAAACCAATCGCACGAAGTCAGGATGATGCATGGTGTTAAGTCGGACACTGGACCGGCCCATGGTGCACATGCCAGCAGTGAAGGATTTAATCACCTGATTTCGAAGTGAGCTGCAATGCGTTGAATCACACGGTATGGCATCGAAGATCGACACCAGCTCAACAGTTCGTGACTGTGCCTGACGAGGACTCCTGGGAATCAATGGCTCATCGTCATCATCATCATCGTCGTCGTGACAATCCGGATGTGCAAGCCCAAGTATGCTCGGCAGTTCGAGCTGCCATAACTCAGGTGCAACATCAGGCGGCCTTGTAGGGAACATAAGCGCTGCCCGAGAAAGAAAGCTCACAAAACCGCAGAAATGCATGTGCAGCACAGTGGTGAACACTCGAGAAAACATGATTGCACTTGAATTAACTGCTAGCGCCTGCAACGACTCTTTGTCGGGATGCGGCGCGCTTCGCAAGAGGTGCTCAATCTAAGCGTACGGCGCCTATGAGGTAGGCTCCGGTGGACAGGTGCTGAAGGTCATGGGGTTTAGGCTTACGGGGTTTACAACCATCATCTGTGACATGAAGTTGGTACCCGGATGCTCTGCCCTCAGCCGCCCGCAAGGTGCACAAAACTGTCTGGTAATGACCTGCATGGATGGTGGGTCCACAGTGGTAAATCATACCGGCAACTCTGTATCTCACGCGTATGATGCTGTGTGCATCGTCGAAACATGGCATGGTGATGACTTGGCCTGCCTCAATCAAAAGCGGTGCATCATATTTGCGAAGTGGATCCTCCGGGTCAAAACGCGAAATTTGCAGTAAGAGCAATGCGGGCTGCACACGCAGTGCCTGGATGAAGCGCACAGCCTGCTCATGCCAGTAATCAATGCAGGCCTGAAGATCTGTACGTAGCTCAAGTCGAATAGGCAAAACACCTGAGTCACTCAAGATCCGTTCATAGGTTCTGGCCTCCCAAGTGCCCCGGAAAGCTGGGATGTCTGCTTGGCGTAGCAAAAACTCGGCAAATGCTACTGCATCCTGCTGCGCATGAAGGTCAGTCTGCATTTCACGAAACCACTGCCGGATCACGGTCTGCCAAGGAAGGCAGTTGGTGATGGTGAGTTTGAGGCCAGCCTTGATGGTCCCAAAAGCCGTTTTCATCACGCCGTATGGCGACGGCAGGTCCATCGCAAATGCCTGCACAAGCCACGAGAACAGAGTGATGACGGAGTTCATGTAACAGATCTGTCCTGGATTGAACAACACTGGACACGCGGGTGTACCTGTTGGCCATGCATTCAAAGCTCGCCCTCCGGCTGGCGGTCTCGGTTGGATGATTTCAGGAGCTCGGCTGCAACTTCCTCCAGTGTCAGTGCCAATGGTTGTCGGCGTTGGCGATGAGGACGGAGTCGCGCCCCGATGAGCCGCAGAGCACTCAGGTCGGAGACCTTTTGAAAGAGGTTGTAGAGGTTCTGCGCCTTCTCGCCTCGATTGCTGATCATGAGCATAAACGGGAGGACATTGGATTGATATTCGGCAGCCTGGGGTCGTGTGCTGTGAAACTTTTGAACCAGAAGAGACGGAACCAGCTGGATGATCTGCTGGATGACTTCGAGGACCTCCTGATGCGACACTCCGACCTTTGCCGCGTCCACGACCGCGGCTTCGGTCGCCGGATCCCACTTTTGGTAATTCCAGGTCGCCGGGTCGGAGGCGCTGATCCACTGATGCTTGACAAGCACTTCGCGCTTGTCCGCCAGCAGGGCCATGTTCATGCGCTCCCGAAGCTCCATGAACAGTGCCGTCAGAAGAGTGACCCGAAGACTTTGCGTGAGCAGCTCCGGAGTGTCCCGCTTTTTGGTCTGCCAGTCTTGTGTGATCTTGTACAGATTGGACGTGATTGAGAGGTCGCCGGATGTGTCCAGATACATCATGAAGCAGCTGTCCGCCTGTACTGCCGCCAAGATGTCCTCGTGTTTGAGGGCCAGTCGGGTCAGGATGGCTAGGAGCTCCGCTATGGTTTCCTCGCTCAGTGTCTCCTGCTGTGGCTGCTGTTGGGATCCCGTGGCCTTGGTCTGGGCCAGCTTGCGACCTCCCAATCCCTTGCCCCGAACTCCCTTGGCTCGATCGGTCTTGGGGAACTTCGACTTCTCCGGGCTTGAGTCCGGATCCCTGCGCTGCGATTTGGCTGCTGCAATGGCCGGCATCGAGGAACCGAAGATGTTGGCCACCTCCCGCTCCGCCAGAGTGGGCTCCATGTTGTTCCTGAACAATCACGTGCAATAGGCAAGCCTGGTAATACGCTTGGCATTTGGGGGTGTGCAAGGCGCCTGTCTGGGCGCCTGAAGGCTCGAACGCACAAGCCCGACAACGTCCTTTGTATTTGAGCCGGTAATGTTGTTTCAGGCGGAAGAGAACGTCTTCGTTGCGATGCCAATGCTCAGGGTGAGTGCGGCGGATATGTTGCTTGACTCCGCCACCTTTTGCGCACCACTGCGTGCAGAACATGCAGGTGTCCTTAAGCTGATGCCCAAGCGCCTCTGCAAATGAAACCCAATCTGCACCAGCAGCTTGTCGATGCTCCGAAATGTTGGCAACAGCTGAGGTAGTAGGGTCATCAGGACCTTGAGCAGAAACTGGGGTCGCGTCGGCAGGGTTCGGGGTTAAGGCAGTCGAAGCAGCTGGTGCTTGTGGCATCGTGAGCTCAGGAACTGGGTCAACTTGACGAGCGGCAATGCCGCTCCAGACACTGCAAGCATTCAGGATGTGGTCTCGAAGGCCAGCCCACTTCTTAAAAGGCTTTTTGCAGTGGCGACATGTGGGCATGCCACCCATACTGTGCTTACGAGGATCAAGCGTGTGACTCATGGCAGTGCCTGGCTGAACAGTAAAGATCATAGAATGCTTCTGTGTGGCATGTGCACGCATGGCATGCTGGGTGTCAAAGTAGACGCCGCAGACCGGGCACGAAACTCCCTCTGACACAGTCTGAGTCAGTGTAGTTGACTGACTGAGTTGTATGCATTCCTTAAGTTCTTCAAGCTTTTGCACTTGCCAATTACACAGGTCCCCTTTCCACGGAAACTGATACGGCTTCTGAAAAGAGTCAACGCTGCTCTGTGCACGGGCAAGCAGCGCGTCTTGCAAAGAAGTGATACCAAGCCTCGCGTAAAGGTCCTGCGTTCTCTCATGCGTCAAATGCGCTGGGGCCCTGGCTAATCTCCTGACGTGCTTGGCTTCGAATCTCTGCATAAGGCGAAGGCTTTTAGCAGTGACTCCAATTGACGGGATGCCATACAGCAGGGATGCCCTTACACAAGTCATGAACAAGCGCAGACGCAGCCTCAAGCTGAGTCCATGTTGCGTGAATAAGTGCCTTGCCAGCCTGGACACATTCGCCTGAGCACTGCTGATGCGGTGCTCAGCAGATTGTTCTTCGAAGGCAGCGTAAGAGATCACGGCCCCTAAGTAAGTCATCTGATCACAAAGAGGCAGATACAGCGTGTCAAAAGGTGTGCGCAGGGCCAGGCACTTGACCCCTTTGTGGGTGACGGTGTGTTTGCTCAGCCACTTTTTCAACGGAACTCCCGCAGCCTTGATGTGAAGCTTGGATTTTTCGGGATTAACAGTCATACAGGCCTCACCCAAAGTTTCGAAAAGGTACCGGATGTTTGTGGCGAGGGCTTGCACGTCCGTCATGTCACGCAGGATAAATTTCGAGATAAAGTCATCAGCGAAAAGCACTAGACTGTCACGAGCAGCTGTCCCTGCCTTGAGGCTAAACCTGTGCAACATATAATGAGTGATGCAGACCCATAACAGCGGCGAGAGCGTGCACCCCTGCCTTATGCCGTTGCAAATGTCAAAACACGAAGATTCTTGCCCGTGTTGCACATGATACGTAGCTCTGTGTATGGATAAAATGAGCGTGATCATGTCTGGGTCAACGCTCAAGAATTCGAGTGCTGCTCGCAAATACTGGTGGCTGACCTGATCGAAAGCCAGACTCAGATCGACTGACAGCATTGCAGCACCCATGATGCTAGCAGTTTTGCCTAGTTTGCGATCTCTGACCTCAATCCGAGAGCTGATCAAATGTGAGCGAACATGCTGACAATGACTTGCGATCAAAGACAACGCCGTATGCGTGCTCCGACCTGGAAGGTATGCAAATTGTGCAGTGTTGTCCAGTGCAGGCAATATGTGCTCAAGAAGCCGTCTTTGTATAACCCGTGCAAGACATTTACCCAGTGGGCATTGAAGAGCGATAGGTCTGAGGCTGGATGGAATTTTCGTGGGTTTAGAGGGTTTAGGGAGCAGAAACAAGTGGCAGTCCGTCCATGTGGACGGCAGGTTCAGTCTACCCTGTAGTTGTTGCGCAAAAAGTCGTTGTATGTGAGGCAGAAGCACTGGCATGCAAACCTTCCATACCTCCGGCGGCACAGCCCCAGTTGGAACAGCCTTTCCAGTGGCAAGTTTGCTGATGCTGTTCTGAACTTCAACGTCACTGATTGCAAACTGCTGGGTCAACTGAAGGTCGGAGGGAGCTACATGTGCATCCCGGCAAAAGACACCTTTGAAGTACTTCAAAATCTCCTGAAGTTCATCGTGCTCACTAAGGATGCGGCCATCGTGACTGCGAATTTGGATGCGTTCTTTGGGGGATTTCGGGGCAAGTCGGCGAATCTCCTGAAACAACTTATACATGTCCCCGACAGCAGCTGCAGCCTCAGCCCTATGCAATGAAGTCAAAAGCAGCTGTTTGCGACGCTCACGGCCACGCTTACGCAACACCTTCTGGCAAACCTGCAGTCTGGCATGTGCTCTAAGGATCCGGAAAGCTTGCGTGAGCCTGGAGCGTACGCCTACAGCTATGCGCTCGCGCCTAATCGCCTTCAGCGCACTGTGATGGCGCCACAGCGCTTTGACGTCATGGTGGGAGTCAGGTTGTTGCCACGGCTTGAGGTCTTTAGCAGTGCGCTGCGCAGGGAACAAGGCACAGCACGAGTCATGCAACAGTTGATTCAGCCTCTCAGCCGTAGGCTCCGAAGTCTCCTGCAGTCGCCGGCTGACTTCTTGTGTAAGCTGTCGGCACAAAGAGGATTGAGGCTGGCGCAAGGCTTCACGAATCGCCATGCGGCTGAAGCTGACAGGTTTAGGAGCGCTTTTTGGAGAAAAGTGCTGATGGAGCTTAATGCTGGCCTGCACTGCATGATGCCTGCCTCCGCCTCTCCACGGTGAGAACCAGATTTTGGGCCTGGTGCGCGCCGTGCGCGCTGTGGCATCTGCCGAAGCTTGTCCGGTCAAAATGTAGTCAATCTGCGCACTCCTGGCCTGCTCGCCTGTCTGAAGGTATGTGGGGACGGCTGCCGCCCTGGTCCAGGTGTTTAAGGCACACAAGTGGTGTGTTTCCAAAAGCGTGCCAAAATCGTCGACATCTGGGTAGCCAGCAGTGTTGCGATGCAAATGCTGGCCTACACAGTGGGGCCGCTCACGCAATGAGCAGTTGAAGTCGCCAGCAATGCATTTGCAATTGCGCTGTGGCAGAGACCGAAGAAGAGAGTCCAGGCGTTGCCAGACAACCTGGCGCTTGGCAGCTCGCTGTTTCTCTGGGTCAGCATCCCACGCCCACTGATAGACACAAATCAGATCAAGGTGAGAGGTTTGCCTGCCGCTGCCGATCGGAACCCGAACGTGCAGGAGCCTCCCGGCCACATGCACCTGATGACGCACCTGAGTGCTAGTGGCCACCTTTGTCGAGATGAGAACGGCCACTCCTGCGTAACGACTCTGAGGGTCGGGACTGCTGATGAATGTATAGCCAGGAATGAGCCACTCCGAAAACTGCTTGCCTAGGCCGTAGTGTGTTTCTTGCAACATAATGACGTCGTACTCTTTACCCTCCCCGGAAAGCCAAGTCATGAAAGTGTCATATGTCATGCTGTCCATGCTACCAAGATTCAAGCTCAAAACACGGAGTCGTTGACCCTTGGATGCCCTGGCAGACTCAGTCGGCTGATGCGCCGGTTTAGGGCAACCTATGTCTCGAGCATGCACCCAGCGGCCTCGATAAAAAGTGCGGCCATCAGAGGCCTGCATGGCACGACGCTGTGCTCGAATGAGCGCTCTCTTGCGAAAACGCGGGCAAGGCTGCTGCCTGTCGGCCCTTCCGCATGACTTCGCCACTGTCGTGACAAGCTCAGAGCCTGGATCGGCTCTCGGAGTGCGTGCGGTGCACACTCCAACCCTCGCATCTGTGGAGCTAGCTGCTGCGACAGCCAATGTTGAGGTTGTGGCTCCACCCGGGGACTTGGGACCCCGGCGGCCCATCACATGTGTGCTGGCGGTGCTAGAATGCAAATGCTGCTCTGTGCTCTGCTGCTGATGCAATCCAGGCGGTGGGTTCAAGCAAGCGTGAAGTGAAATGTTCATGAAAATCGCAAGCAAGAAAGTGCAAAAAGCGGTGTAAAATGCCGTGAATGCAACCATGAGAGCTCTACGCGACTCAGAGCACCAATGCCCGCAAAGCCTGGGTGGTGTTGAGTATCTGCAATCTACCCCGCCCACTCACCTACAAGAAGCTCGGGCCGAGATGCTTCTCTCTTAATCTCATTCTGATGGACAAGTCCACCTCACGAGATTACCAACATAACTACCCGCCCACAAGTTCCCGCCCAAGTGCAATAGAATATTGCAGTAAAAAGGATTATAAAAATCTGAGTTGGAAAACTCTGACATGAGACTGTTCGCACTAACAAGAAGCGAGCAACATGACTGAATGCAATGCGCGGACTCCACATGTTTTCACGCTGCCGTGCAACGATTGTCAAAAGAGTGCACGAAAGAGGAAGGGAGGAGAGAAGCATAGTCGATCAATGCTCCGTCACACACGTGTTGTGCCAACTGCACCCCACGTCCGTAAAAGAACTCTCCCCTCTCAACGAGTGACAGTGGCACATCACTTCCAGGGATCCTTCTCGCGCAACCGCTCAGCCTTCTTAAGCTTGGCAGCGGTTTTGGATACCCGCTTCTCTTTCCACTCAGCAATCTCACCGTACAATGCAGAGCCCGCTTGCAAAAGAGGCCTGAGTACCAGACCTTGGTATTCGGCAAATGAAAATCGTAACCTCAGCTTTGGATCGAATTGCTTGAAGTCTCCGTTGGTCAGAGAGTCAGCCAGCATGTTCTGAAGGCGTGGTGCCCACGTGAGCTCGAGCATGCACCACTTCTCAAGGAGCACAGCAGTTAGTTCCATCAATACGGCCACCAATGGAAATGAAGTCGTGAGCCAACGCGAGACAATGTGTGAATTGCCCTTATTGTCTGTCCCCGCTGAACAGACTGTCCGCGAAGGGCCCGCTCCCGTAGGAGCGAAGAGCAACACCGCCACCATGGTGGCCAGAAGTTCGAGGGACGCTATGGAACGGTAAGATTCCCCCGCCATAAAGAAGAGAGGAGCATCTTCAGGTTTGATCCGCTCGGCAAACCATCGGCACCGACGAGGATCGTCGGAGTCTGCACATGACCATCCTCCGATATGCATCTCTGGCCCCTCTGCTCTAGCATCCGTCCTGAAGAGCTCCGGAGCCGACTCAGACGAATGTTGTGCAACCTTCGTGACCCTAAGACCCTTTAGCAGCAGCGCTTCCACGAAAACCAGAACCAAGTCGACGGCCTTGGGGAGTCGCAAGGTGTGGCACTGAGACACGGCACTGGTCCAAGCGTACAGCGGCCCCAGGAAGGGTCTCAGCATCGGAAGGACCGTGAAAGCGAAAGAGAGGCGGCCCAACACGGACTGCATGTCGGCCACTCGCACCATGCCGTCGGCCCTGGTCTTACGGATCCAGCCGACGATCCAATCAGTCCTTGACTGGCTGATGCCAATCTTGTGTGGGCAGTCTGTGCCTCTTTCTATGATGTTAAAAAAAGGATATATTTGGGAATAAAATGGATCCTAAATGTAAAACAAATGGAAACGGCCTTTGGGGGGGTGGATGATCGGAATGGGTAAGAAATGGAAAAGAAATGAGAACAAATTGGGGTCTGCAAAGGTAAAATAGGAATTAGCAAAAGAAATGCAAAACAAATGCAAAATAAATGTGAAACAGCGAAATTCATTTCAATGTCAGTACATTATAGGTTTCATCATAGTCAGTAGTAAAGTCTTTGTAAGCAGAAACACATGTAAAATGCACAGAAAATGCAGACAAAATGCAAGTAAATTGCATGGACAGTGCAAAACAGAGTATCAATGCATCGGGAATGCATTGGGCATCGAATAGAATTGGCAGTTTTCGTGTATTCAGCGTATTATCCTAGGTCATAGGAGTTGCAAAAGCACCTTTGTCTTGCAATCGTTCGTGATGCTCGTTGGTATATGGTAAACTAAAAATCACATGCATAATGTAGGAAACGAACACCCTAAATGTCGCCAAAGTTGGACACCCTGCCGTCATCGAGGCATGGATCAAGCAAGTTTGCTTTTGCACGGCGCATGATTGATGTCTTTGAGATTTTTTGGTAGGGCAGCTTGCGATAGTTGAATAGTTGAGATCCACGCAATTTTGGGCTTTATGGCAGAGTTACGCAGAGTTGTTTTTTGACACAGCGCCGCAAGGCAGCCTCTTCGAGGGCACATGGTCACAACAGGACACAGGGCATGTTACCTAGGTCCTAGGTCCTAGGCCCAGGCCCTACCTAGGCCCATCCTAGGTCCCTAGGTCCTAGGCCCTAGGCTTAGGTTTCAGATCAGTCGAATGGCAGCGGTTGCCATGGACGGTCCTGTGGAGGAGGAATGGGCTGATTTTGCGACGGCTTTTTTACGTGAGATGCGTGAGAAGTCTGCAGCAGAAGAAGAGCTGTAGGTGTTGTCCCAGGATACAAGTGAAGCAGATGCATGCAGGTCTTCAGCCTCCAGTCAAGGCGATGAAGGGCAATCTTTCATCATGCCTTTTGAAGATGAAGATGTTGATCCTGGAGTGCCGCTGCTGCCTTCAGATGACGACTCCTGGTGGGTGCAGAAGCTCAAGGATCACACCCGGGATTGGGATCCCCGTGGCGGTAGCTCGAAGTCTCACGTCTCTGTGCTGAGTGCGTGCACTGGAGCCTTTGTGGAGGGCGTCGCTTTCAAGGACAGTGAGGGCGGGTTATCGGTTATCAAAATGACGAGAAAGAGCTGTGGTTTGATTGCCGATAAGCAGTTAGCAGTGTAAGAGGCGGTTGCTGAACCTTCGGTACACGTAGGTTCGGTAGGCAGGTAGGGTCGGACCAAGTGGGATGCGACTCGAGTCTAGCAGATTCTTAGTGATAGTTCGGTGCGGAAGGAGCTTGGCATCCCTTTCCAGACGACATCCATCTCCGAGCCGTGTGCGGAGTATCGGTCCTTCACTCTGCACAACCACTCTGGAATCTTCCATGCCCACGAAACTATTCGGAAGCAGATTCAGGGGTGTGCGTGCACTCGTCATCCTCACTCGGAGGCGTGCGTTGTTGATTCCAGCCCGGCATTCGCGTGCCTTGGCACACCGTGCAAGCCCTTCAGTGTCCAGAGGGCAAAACGTTTCAAGACTTCGCCGCAGGACCACAGTGCATATGCCATCACATTTACAGATGCAGTCGATTTTTTTGAAACCTTCACGCCAGTTACAGCATGCTTCGAGAACGTCGAAGGCTTCGACATGCCGGATCGTTCACAGAAGGATGGTTGTGACGACACTCCGATGGAGAGGCCTGCGGTGCTGCACCTACCTAATCAGTCATCTGTCCGATTTAGGAATCCAGCAGTTGAAGTGTGAACTCAGCCATTTGCCGAATGCCATCGCTGTCATCATCGAGCGCTGTTAATCAATGACTGTTAATGATAACGGCTAGTGGCTAGTGACTAGTGATAGTGATGCCAGTGCTGTCAGGGACTTCCTGTCATTGATCGGCTAGTGGTGCCTTCAATGCTCTCGGGCCAGGTTCCTGGCAGAATTGAAAACGGCAAGCGTGCCGGTGGGCTACTTCCATGCGGTTGTGCACTTGGACATGGCTGACTGGTTGACCATCGCTAGGAAGAGGACATTGGCAGGGGGCGGGTCACTGGTGATTGTCATTTTGCTTTGCGCGCATGTTGCTGACCTACTGCATTGGACGGGCCGGAAGGGGCTCGAGATGGCTCGAGCTGAGTTTGAGGATGTTCGCCGAGGTCCTTTAAAGTTGAAGCCCAAACTTATTGCTCCTAGCGGTCCTAGCTCCATTCTAGGCCAACTGGGTCACTATGCCATCTCATCTAGAATCTAGAATCTAGGAATGTAGGCTGCTGCTACCAAATCGTTTGTTTGTTCCATTGGTCATGCGCTGCACCGTTTAGCTTGCTTTCGGTCGGCGCGGGCAAGACATGTTCTGTGTCCAGCCCTCAGCCCTTTGATGCAATCGCAACAGGTTCACTTCCGTGTGAATAAAGTGATGCAGGGATTCCTGTCGTCAGGTCCGGATGGCCGTGGTTGAATGACTTCGCGGCTTCGTCCGGAGCTTAGTGGCTTAGTGTCTGCCTGGAGGCTGCATACATATATCACCTGCTCTGGTCAGGGTCCTTGTGCTCTTTGACGGCTTCTGGTTTACAGGTTGGTGAGCTGGGCCATCGTTTCTTATTGTTTTGCACTACTCTGTACAGGATCTCTTCGATTCGGCTCCGACATTCTCTTCCACGACTTGGGTGCACTTTAGTTTCGAGGTTGGCGAGCTCGAGACCGTTGTTGGCTAATCTTGTCTTTGCATTGCTCGGTACAGGGCGTCCTCGGTTCGGCTCCGACATTCTCTTCGACGACTTGGGTGCACTTTGGTTTCGAGGTTGGTGAGCTCGGCCGTGCTTGACGACTGTTTTTCTTGATTGCTTTGCGTAGGACCTTTGCTTCATGTTCGGCATCGTCTTTGCACATTGGCTTCCAGGTGGGCGAGCTCAGCTGATGTTTAATAAAAAGTAATGATAGTTAGTTGCTCTGCACCCTTCACGTCATTTGAGACATCGTGAAACCTCCGCCCCTAGAATCTGCCCTAGAATCCCTAGAAACAGGTGTGCCTGGCCATAAGCTGCATTTCTCAGGTCTGCTTGCCATTGTGTATATAATATATAGGGAGTGGAGCTGTCACTCTGCAGATCTGTGCGTGCTGCCGCTGTCCCTGTTTCAAGCCGGGTTCTGTGCAGCACGGAACAGTTATCATGACGTTGCAGTTCCCAGAGTCGCCCGAGCATACCTTCGAGGGTGAGGCTCCTCTGGTTTACGTTATTGGCATCCCTCAGGTGTGCCTTTCCTTGGCTGCTTGTCTTGAGCCGCCTGAACTGCAAGCTCTGGAGGCAGTGCATTGGTGGATATCTTCTGACCTGCCGTGGTATGTGTTGGGCCAGGGTGACTGCGACAGTGACAGCTCTGCACCAGCCATTGATTCTGCAAGCTCGGCGGCCTGTATCCAACCTGTACCAGCGGGCTGAAACGGAGACCCTGAGGGATTCCCATCCTTGATGACAGCTGGATTGTGACCTGGGGAGCCCCGCCGCAGTTGTGGCCACAGTAGTTATGTCATGCGCAGCACAGGTTTTGATTTTTGTACAGGCGGCCAAAGATTCTTTCGCTGCGATCTGCCAACATGGCTCCTGTATATACTGGGTGGGCGGACATATGGGCATGAGTTGCTTGCATGTCGTTGAATATTTGCCAAGTCCGAGTGAAGCTGAACCGTTGACATAATGAGTCTACTCTGTCTTCATTGTTTTGGCAGGCGTGGGTGTGGTGGTCAAGAAGTGCATGGACAAGGCCGAGGGAGCCAACGTGCCAGTGAAATCATGTTATGGCTGTCATCGGAGGTTCTTCGACATGGACTGGTGACTTGTGCATCAAAGCCGGGGCAGGGTCCTCGGGACATGAACCCATGCGCAACCGTCGAGGAACAGTCAGCGGATTCTCATTGGGTCACACCCGAACCTTGGGCCTTGAAGGTCCACATTCCGGGAGTCCAAGGCCATACTGGTTGAGGCAGGACCGACTGCTTTACAACACGAAATAAGCATCGCTTGCTGCGGCTGCGGCTAGGCTGCGACCTGTCTGCGGTACAGCTCTCCAACGTACGACGAGGTCTGATCTTTGGGCTGTTCCTCAACTGGCACTGTCATGGTTTCTGCTCACACATGTCCTGCCGTCTTGAAGTCTTGCTTGCACCGGTCAGGATACCGTGGCTCTGGATCAGCCGAAGTTGGCAGCCAGGTGAAGCATGTACGGAAGCACAAAAAAATGCAATCAGGCCTTGAACCTTCATCCGTTCAAACTTGAGGCTCTGTTCGAGCAAAGAAATCAACAGCTTCAGTCTTGCACTTTAGGGCCAGTTTAGGGCTTCGGGTTTGGAGATTGTGTGTGTGTGTCGGTCCGGCTGTGTGTCTGTGCGATCGCGTCAGTTGTGAATGTGTTTTCGAGGGCGTTGGCAACCCACAGCCGAGACAAGTCCGAATCCCAATCCCCAGATGGACCCACCCTAATTAAAGTGATTAATGATTAATGGCTAAAGTCTAAAGTCTAAGTTTGTGTAAACCCATTAGCTACAGCTGCAAAGATGGTGACTGCGTGTGTGCATGGGAGAATTTGAAACCAAACCCACCAAACATCATCCTTACTACCTACAGGGATCGTGCCTGTGGGTACATGTGCATGGGAGCACCCGAAACACTCATTCCCAAACACACCTAAAACTTGAACGTTTAAACCCATCCTTGCTACCGGGGCTCGTGCCTGCGTGTGTGCATGGGACAACCTGAAGCCCTAATCCCTAAACATCCACAAACAACCCCAAACCCTAAACTTCTAAACCCATGCTTGCATGTGTGCAAGGGAGAACCCACAAACCTTATCCCCCAAACATCCCGTAACCCTCAACACATCCTTGCTGTAGGGTAGGGGTCGTGCCTCCGTGGTCGAAGGAACCCCAAACCGTAATCCCCAAACATCTGCAAACCCGCATCCCATCCTTGCCACAAGGATCGTGGCTGTGTCCGTGTGTTTGCGTAGGGGAACTCCAAACCCTGTAATATCCTCTACCCCAAACATCCCCAAAGCCTCAACCCATCCTTGGTATAGGGATCCTGCCTGCGTGTGTGCATGGGGAGTTGTTAACCAGAAACCCCAAAACCTGAAAGCAGCGGTCGTGTTTTCGCAGGGCTGTGTGTGTGTGTGTGTGTGTGTGTGTGTTCGCGTTGATGTGTTATGCGCTCGGTTTGAGCAGTTTGGTTGATGTTAGGTCAAATCCTTTAACGAACATCAAGCTCCCAGCAACAAACCCCAAGAACATGGCTTTCCTGGAAAGCCTTAAATCTATCCGCTCGCGTCGATCATGCAGGGGCCGCAGGCCGCAGGGGCATGTCAGGTTATTGGTGTTCCGGTGCTTGTTTACTTCTGTAACTGTCACGGTGGCAAGCAGAAGGGCCTGAGAAGGGGACTAGCTGACAGGTGTTTCGAATTTCGAAGTGTTCGGTCGACGACAGAGACAAGTTGTTGGAAACATGTCAAACATATTTATCGTTTCATGATGTCATGGATGCCTCAGTGCCCGCTCCAGCTGGGGCTGCAAAGGAGAAGAAAAGAACACGGCCAATTGGCTCCGGTGGTAGTGCTGCCTACAAGCGTGACTTGAAGGCCCTCAGGGATGCAGCTCATCCCGAGGGTGAGGAGCAGGATAGCGGATGCGCGAGAGCTGCAAAAGCGAGACTGTGTCGGGCTCGAGCTCGGGAAGCGGCTCAGGTTGCTCAAGATGGGCAACCAGAAGGCTCGGTCAGTGAGCTCTGGCGTTACCGAAGTTTGGGTTCCGAGTTGCAGAAGAGATTGATGTTGTGTGTGATGGCATCACGCAAGCCAACGGCTCCCGAAGTAGATCCTGATGCCGCAAGCTTTGTGAAGCGACACTTGATGCAGTTGCAGCCCGGCTTGTCGTTTACAGCTGAAGCTTCAGCCGTGGACAATGAACGTCGCAATCTGAAGAGCATGCTGCTTCGCACAGGTGCAGCGGTCTACTGGGGTGCCTCAATGATGTTTGGCAACCTTGCCTCTAGCATCCTCGCTTCTGGTGCCAAAGTGGTTATGCTAGTGAAAAAGCGCAGATATGATGAGACGCCGTTGCGGGTTCGGCAGAAGTCTTCAGAGGAGGGTACCGCTGTGCCGACAAAGCTTCTGCAGACGGAGCTCTCTTTCGGGGTCCTTTTGCAGAAGAATGAGCAATACATGTTTGCACGAACGACACTACCCACGACTCTTTCATCGTTTGATGCTTGCACTGGTGAAACGTTGAAAGCATGTCAGCTGAACCTAGAAAGCTCCGTTCCGGAATTGCGCCGGTTGGCGAGGGAAGCAGCCTTCAAGGTTCAGTTGGTCATGACGGACAGAGCGGGTCCGAACATCAAATGTGAGAAGTCAATGCAGCTGGAGGATGCATCCTTTGTAAAGGCTCATGGCTTCTGTAAGATTCACAAGCTCGCCCAACAGCAAACTCAGTGCTGCAACCTTGTGGACGGCCACATATCTGGCATCATTGCTCTTGCGGTGGCCATGCAAATGGCGGGTGCGACATCGAAGATGAGGGATGCACTATCGTCTGTTCTCCGGAAAAGAGTTGACATTTGCATCGGAGATCCACCTGACAATGCGGACAACGATGCATACAGGGAACAAGTCTTCGACATGTGCCTGTCTGATTGCAGTGGCAGTGGGGACGAGGGAGCGAAAGTTAACCGTGTGAGGCGGCGACAACGCCTTGTCCTTGAACACTACTTCCGAGGCAGCAACTTGCGTGGTACGAGGATCTTGTTCTTTTGGCCTTCTGGCCCGGTCCCAGATGAAAATCAAATCTTCGCTGAGCTCGACGAGCACCTCGTCCCGGCCCTCATCCCTCACCGCTGTCCGGTGTTTCCCCGTTCCCGGTGGACCGGCGGGGACTTGGCATTGGATTGGGTGTTGCTGTTGGGCCTATGCTTCTTGGAGTACCTATTTGTAATAACCGGATAGTGAATTTGAATAGTGATCCTAGGGTCCTAGGGCTAGACTAGAGTCTAACTAGAGTCTACAGATGTCGTAGTCGTAGTCGTATTGTCATGGCGCATAGACATACTGACATAATGCCATAGTGTCGAATCAGAAGCTGTGCAAGCTCACTGCCGTGAACCTCAGAATCGCAGAAAGCCAAAATAGTCAGCAAGCACGGAATGTAACATACCGTATCATTGCAGCCCGTTAAGCCCGAGTCCAGGCTTCGACCTTCTTTCAGACCTGGTGCCATTATGGGCAGGGCTTGACAGCAGTCTTGCTGCCCGGCCGAATGCTGGCAGGCCTGGCAGGCCTCATGAAGCTGGCGTGGGTGCTACTGCTACAGATGATGATTGGGATGCTTTCTGCTTGAATTTGGTTTCTGGAGTCCATTCTGGAGAGAGAGGGCCTGAGTCTGAGCAAGCAGTACCACCGCCGGCGCAGCAGGATGCCAGTGCTGGAGATCCTGATGCGCCTGAGCTGGCAACAGCTGAGATGAGTTGGGCTGACTTCAATGCGGCAATGAAGAGGAAAGCTGCGGTGTTTGCACAGCAATGCCCGTCTGCTGCGTTGGCTATATGCCGGCCGGTCATGAGTTGCAACCTGCAGCTGCTTTACCATGCCCTCAAGGTGAGTGGTGACACGTGGGACATGCAGCAAAGCCTTGAGGGCAGCAACGTCCGACGCTACCGAATCTTGGACGAGTACAGCGGCAAGGCATCCCATGACTTTTTCGACAGCTTGAGAAGCATATTCACTTCAGTTCCATCGGCACTTCCGCCGAGAGCTCTTGCCAAAAGCTTGAGGACCTTGCTCTTCCGATGTGCAGCTCGAGCTGGAGCATGTCACCATCAGTTGCTGGAGCGGTTTCGTCGGGGATTTCCGACACAGCTCTTCGGGGCCCTGCTTGGGAACGATGCTGTTTTGAATGTTTCGAAATGCTTGTTAGATGAATTGTCCTCCCAGTTCCGCGACCGCTTCGAGGACTCAGGACTCCAATCATCGGAGGCGCAATCGTTCCTGCATGCATTGGCTACGATGTACGACCTCGACATCGCCGGCATCGAAGCTCGTCACGCCAGCATCAGACGACATGTGAAGCTATTCTCAAACCAGACCAGCGGAGCCGACTTGCCGATGGTCAGTGCCAAGTTTGTGGTCCAGCAGCAGGCCCTGCAGAATCTTCGCTGGAGCACGCACAAGGCACGAACCAGCAGTCGGGCCGGTCGGATAGGGATGGCACGTCGCCCTGTGAAAAAAGAAGGTCAGGCGACCAAGCAGAAGCGGGCTAAGCAGCCTGGAGGGTCCTGGAATGCTTTTCAGCACATCAAGTCGCTGGGCGTTCGCCGAAGGTTCTCCGGGGACTATGTCAAGCAACTGTCCGCGGAGTACTGGCAGCTCAGCAGCGATGATAGATCTTACTACGACGAGTTGGGCCGACTGGCGCGGATCGCAGGTGAAGAGGGATTCAAACCGTTCCCCAAGACATCGGCGCTCCCTGCAGCTGCCCGCGTGGCCCAAGCTGGCCAGTTGCAGCCTGTGCAACATCCGCCAGGTGAGCTGGCACCATCGCCACCAGGAAGCGATGTGAAACAAGCTCTTCTGGCCTTGGATGCGCAGCTTCGTGCAGAATGCTCCAACCGGACACAAGCCCTGGCACAGCTGCAAGACTCTGTTTCCGAGATGTCCCACTTCGCTCCACAGCCGGAGGAGTTGTCAGCTTTGGCAACAGAATGTTGCCAAATGCAGGATTCAGACAAAGAGCACTTCAAGTGGTTCGGAGGAAGCCTTCCCTCTGTCCACTGGGTGCCGCCTACGATTCCGTTTGCCTGTGTCACTGGGCTGCGACAATAGGGGTCAGTAGAGTCGTCAGTACTTCAGTAGTGACGAGTGACTAGTGACTAGGACTACAAAGCCTACAGTCTACAGTCTACAGTTTACAGTCTATAGCCCACAGTCTACTTATTTACTTACTTGCATCGACAAGTCTTAAGCCCTTAAGCCTTAAGCCCCTTTGATATTAGGCTTATTAGGCTTCTTCCAAGCAGTAACTGTCAGTAGCTGGTAACTTGGCAGCAGAAGGCGTGGAAAGGGAGCGTCACGGATTCAAAGCAAGGTCAGGGCCTGCTGCGAGAGTTTCTGAATTCTGAACATTCAGGTTTTCAACATCTCCCCTGACAAGTCGCTTTGTCCGCGTTTTGAAACCCTGTCAGGTTGCATGCCGAGATCAAGGCAGACGTGGGCAAGGCTTGGAAACTGGCTTGAAAACAGCCCTCCACGAGGCATGGGAACAGCATCACCAGATGACCTACGAGAAAGAAGAGCCTCGCATCAGAGACAGTGACTTCCGGGAGCTGTTTGAACCGTCTATTTGCCATCGTTTGGCAATGTGTGTATGCAGTGGACGAGGCCAACAGGCTTTCCGCCTGCACACCAAGACAATCAAATTGCTCAGGCCTCTGCTGGTTGCCAAAAGTCGCAAGCGTGATGCCACCACAAAACAGTTTTTGGAGCCCAAACCCGTGAAACCAGAGGCCAGGTTTCTGGCGGAGTCAGGACATCTTGTCCTCTGCTTCAGAAAGAAGGAAGCCGAGCCTGAGCGTGCAGAACCGGAGCCTGATTGGGAAGAGTATGTGGCTTCCTTGCTGCAGAACCCGGCAAACGTCAGCTCCCATGCCACTGCAGCTTCGGCACCAATTGCACTGCCACCAGGTGGCATCTGCGATGATGAGGTTTGGTTCCATGTTGGTTACATGAATTTCCGCACGTATGAAGCCTCCGGTCTTTGCTTGGAACGCGCAGATTTAGATCTACAAGATGCTGACTTGGACATTCTCACATTGAGCATCTTACAAGAGCTGACTTTTCGAACTCTCTTGGAAGCTATGTGCGAGCACATCGACTACAACTGTTCTTGGTCCTTGCAGCTGTATGAAGTTCTGAGTTTGCCGACAAGTGTGCAACTGGAGGACATGGTGCCCGACCAGATTGACGTCAGAGCGTTGAAAAACTGCCATGAAATCCTTGTCTGGCAGGGTGCGGACAGGGAGGCTGCTAACGCTGCTGAGGCTGAGGCGGCTGCGGAAGCCCGGTCGCGCCACAAGCATCGGAATCGTCCGGAAGGCGAGCAACAGCAAAGGCAAAGCATCCGTCCAGCCATGCCGGCATTGCGGCGTCGGCAGACCTCTGCAGCTGCCCCGGGAGACATGCCGGATGCCGATGTAGACATGGCTGCTGCTGATCCTGATGAAGACTTCGGCGGTGGTGTGGGACCTGTTGAGTACCATCCTCCTGCTGCTTCTGTTGATGACTACACAGATGGTGAGCAGGATGAGGATGCAAACACTCCTGCCTGGCTCCAGCGTGCATTTGATCTGATGGACGCAGAGTTCGCCAACCAAGAATTGCCTTTTGATGATGCGGCTCAAGCCACCTTGGGTGCTTTGTTCGAAACTCTAGTAGTCTGGAATCTTTCGTTTTTGTTTGCACTTTAGTGCCCTGCCCTAGAGTCTAGAGTCCTAGAGCCTACGCACCTAGACAACCCTTACAGTCCCCCAGACCCTGGAATTTAAAGGCCTTTCCATCTCTGCAGGTAACAACTCCGCCGGGTCTTCAAAGCCATCTGCTCACGTGGAGGCAGCTGATGCTGGGGCGGCAAGCAGCAGCTCGAGGCCTGAACAGCCTTCTGATGCGCAACCTTCGACTCGGCGGGATCCTGGCCCGAGACATGCTGCAGAACTTGTTGTGGATGTTGCAGGACTTGGTAGCATCCGTTACTATAAGAAGAACAAGACCTTCGTGGCTACATGCCGCTGTGCAAGCCACCAGTCAGCTGCTTCATCGGAGGGCTTGCCCCTGGCATGCACCCGCAAACGCATCGCGACAGGTGCATCGCGACAGCCGAAAGATCATTCGAAGCGAAACGGGCAGGGCAGGCCATTGGGCATGCTCATGCGCTGGCTCGAAACTTGCTCTGCCTACGACTCCCAGCGAGACCATGTGCATGCTCCAGTTCCTCCCCTGCAATAGCGGCAGGAAGCTCGTGCTCGCTTAGCAGCACTCCCGCACTCTGACAGCTTGTTTGCCTTCGAACGTCCACAGGAAGAATGGGAGCCTGACGCTGAACCCAGCCGGATCACTTGATCAGCTCGTCTGCTGGCACAGGGGTCCACAAGTTTCCACTGCAGTGTTTTACTGCTGTACTCTAACAGACTCTAACTCTAACTCTAACAGCTCTAACAACGCTAATAATGATGTTAATGATCCTTGGCGACTCTAATATACTCTAGAACGACCCTTCAGGCTTGTTAAAAGAATGTAAAAGTGCCCAGCGCAGAACGGACCTGTGTGGAACCCCTAGCTGCAGCTGCAGCTCAGCACAGAGTGTTCAGTCAACCTGGCCGGGTCTTTGAAAAAAAGATGTCTTGCTCTTGCTCAGATGCAGTAATGCTGCCTGTTAGCTGCCATTATTTGGACAGTCGGGGGGACGTAGCCAGGAGGTTCGTCATTATTTCATTATTTGTTTGAAATGGTTAGGTCTGGGTCCACATGTTTGTGAAACTTACTTCCGAACAGTGCACTACAATATTTACAATACTACAATCACCAACTGTCAAAGTATTCCTGGACTCCTGGCAGTCTTGCTCCTGCAAGTTTTTGTGCGCTGGACTGAGACTTAGAGTGTGTGGCTGCTAGAGTCTGCAAGAGCTGCTAGAGTCTGCTAGAGACAGTTTGCAAATTGTGGCCGCAGGATCTTCCTGGTCTTCTTCCGCAAGGACAAATACACGGAGGCGGATGTGTCCCGCTTCGAAGCAATCGTTGAGGAGCTCAGCCTTCAGTATTGTAGTGTTATTACAGTTACAGTTACAGTTACTGTTACTGTAGTTTCTGCCGTCAGCGTTCAACCATCTTGTAGAATGTAGATTTGTAGATTGTAGATTGCAGATGAGAGTTTCTAGATTCGGGTTCTTGTTATTATTGTTGTTATGTTCTAATACTCTATTACTATAGCTTCCCTTGTCTGAAAAGTCTTGACTTGTGCTGCACCGTTGCTGTCAGGACATTGTGCTGAAGCAGAAAGCTGCCGGCCCAGTCGATTGCGAGACCTTGCTGTCAGAAGAGAATGAGGACACGGACGGTGGTTCCAGAGTTAGTGACAGTTGGTGGTATTCACTGGTAGTGACGATGGAGCTTCAGGGTGGGTTGATTTAGAGCCATGAGAATGGAGTCCATCGGTGTCCATCCCTGAGCTTGTGCTGTAGCTGGCTTTGCCGATCCCATGAGTGAGCAGATCTCAGTCTCTTTAGTGAAGCGCGTTTGATCTTGCAGAATCTTGCAAGCTGCAAGCAGCAACACATGTCTGGTGAGTCTGCTGGTCGTTTAGTGATGTTTCGTGGCAAGTTTCGTGAGGAGGACGTGGCTGTTGGGCAGCCTCGGCAACTTCAGGCGTTTGCAGCACTGCTGTGTCCAGAACCTGGCAGACGTAGTTTCACTCCTTTGGCAGTCGGTCGCTGTGAACTCTTGACCATGCTTAGCCGTCTTACGAGTCTTAGCTGTCTTAGCTGCTTAGCTGTGGCTGTCGCTGTAATTACTGTGCTTGTTGCGAGGCTTCTGAACCCAACTTGGAAACTTGTTGCTGTTTCGTCGATTGTTCCTATGAAGTAAAGCCGCTGCCCTTCAGAGATCCCTTTCCAGGCCCTCCCCATCTCCCGACCCCCTCCCAAGCCTCGGCCCTGGGACTGCCCGGACCCCGGCCTTGCATTTTTTTCGCATTTCAACGGAACGGCTTCCAGGACTAGTTCTTCTCTTACATTGGGAGAGCCATTTCCCTTGCATTTTCCAGTCCATGTGTTGTTGCATTTAATTCCCACTTACTCTCCTCTGGTTTCCATTTCATTCCCATTCAAATCCCATTTTTTTGCATTTTGCCTAGCAAAATGCAAAAAAAATGGGATTTGAATGGACCAAAAATGGGGTCTGGAATGGGGTCTGGAATGGGGTCTGGAATGGCGGAAACATGGAGGTCCAAATGGGTTGAAAATGCCGCTTTCCAGGCCCAACCCGCCGGACCCAGCCAGCCCAGTCCCGAGCTCCCCGGATGCCCCGACCCCTTCCTCCTGGCTGTCCTGCCCGCCTGGCCTGGCACTGCCCTGCTGCCAGGTTTTGGACACTGATGACCCGACGGCGCCGAAGCCGAAGTGGTGGTTTGAGAGCTGCAGCTGGCGCGACAAGCTTGGTGTACTCCCTGATTATCGGCCTTGGACGAGCCGTCCGAACTTTCGTGGTTCAGGGCTGACTTTGAATCCTCGAATCTGTGATCTCATGGATTGTGTCGTGGCAGAACGGCTCATGTCTGTGAGAAAGCTAGGTGTGAGGCTGACTGATCGGCAGCTGCGGGACTTGATGCAAGGCGTTTGGTTGGACGTGTCGCAATCTCACAATCGAAAGGTTGTCAATAAGACCAGCGTCCACAGGACGCTGACAACCTCAAGCCAGGTGTATGTGTTTTCCAGAGATCGTGTTCTCACGGTAGATGAGCACTTTCGCCTGCAGGGGCATGACCCTGATGACTATCATTTTCCTGCTGACATGACAGACAACAAGAAGCGGAGCCTGGCGGGAGAGGGCTATGCACTGCCGTGCATAGGCACGATTATCTGGGCACTCTACCTCTGCAAACAGTTTCCTGAGTAAATCCGGACTTTTCAGCGATGTGCAGATTCCATGCCTTAATTCGATGGCTGCAAGCTGCAAGCCCTGCTCAGGGACAGCTCGGATCTGGTTGGACATTACGACAGCTTTCATGACAGGGAGAGAGAGTTGAGGGTTTCTGGATGGGGATGGTAAGGGTTTGCTTGGGGATACTTGGTTTTAGGTGTGGTGTTCAGGCTGCATGTGCAGGCTTTTGGGTTTGGGGTTCAGGCAGGCATAAAGGATGCAGCTACTTGTGAGGGGGGGGGGGGCTGTCAGCCTTTGTGGGACTTGCTTTAATCGTCCATCTCTTATGCAACCCCAAACCGAAACTGAATCCCAAAACGAACCTTCAACCTTGCGCTTGCACAGTAGCCTTGCAAATTATCGTTAGGTCCAGCTGCTGAGAGAGAGGCTTCCTTGCAGCATTCGGCGAAGAAGTAGAGTGCGACATATAGTAGACTTGGAAAGTCAGGGTGACTTTACAAAGTAGGTAGTAGCAGGTAGTACATTAAGTAGACTTATTGAATGGGCTAGTTCCAATTACAATCCTTTTCAGGTTACTGATGAGTCTGCTTCGTCACAGTCTGTTTCGTCTACTTACCACTTACTTGCTTACTTACTTACTCAGTCATTAAGTTCCCTGCTTTCCAAGTATAGAGTAAACGACGTGGAGCGACGTCGAAGGAGCGACGTGGAGCGACGTCGAAGGGATGTTTTTTTCTCTGCCGGAACACTGTTCGTAACAGTGTTCCCTCTGGTGCCTTCTGTGGAGTGGCATGCTGGTGCAGTGGCCATGGTTTGGATAGATAGCCGCGTACCGGGTAGCAGTGCACTGTCCCATTTCTAGACTTTAGGTCACTCTAGGACTCTAGGTACCATGGTTCTATAGGGCATAGATTATGATTAGGATTCTTGGAATCATTGAATTTATATAGGCTGTGTCAATGCTATGCAGAAAATTGTTTGGGAACGGCCCAAAACAGTGATGTGATCGTGATCAACTCAGCACGCACACAGACTATCGTGTGATGCAGCGTTTGCATGACCCGACGCCGACACCAGGCCTGGCCACTGACATGGATCTAGGTAAAGTCCGAGAGCCTCCAAAATACCTGGAATAAGGAATGCACCTTAATTTGGAATAGGACTCCGAATAATCGAATATAGTTTAAGGTTTCTTGTAGTCACTGTAGTCACATTACTTATTTCAGGTGTTTTGGAGGCTCTGGGGAAGTAGTTCTCTACAGCGTCCAGGCAATGTGGTGCAGCGATAGCAGTGACGCTGTGCACGAGTGCTGTTCCAGCAGCTACACGCAAAGCCCAGCCTTATGCCTTGTAGGTTTTCACGTCTAAGCTGTAGGCCTATAGGCTCTGGGCCTAGGCTCATAAGCTTGTTAGTCGGTCATAGCAGTCCGGTTCATATTGCAGAAGCTGGCAGCCCATCACATTGCTAATGTGC
>CAJNDT010001978.1:0-38724 GCA_905221615.1 Symbiodinium sp. CCMP2592
TTATTTTGTTGCATGGATGCATGAACATGCATGTAGCTTCTTGGCTTCTTGGGTGTGTTGCTTCGTGGTCCCACGAGCCTTTGATCTCCATCATGGCATGGAATGGCACTGACTTTGTCAAGGAGCTAGGGGACATCGAGAAGCTGCTTGCTTTCAACCCAAACCAGGGCCTGCAGGAGGGGCTGGTCAAGGCTCTGTTGACAAAGTGTGATCACAGCCAGCTGACTGCTGGCGACTATTGTGCCATGCTTGAGAAGGTTGACCACAGCACCTTGACAGATGAGCTGAAGACCATATTGAAGGATTCGCTTTTGCTTCGTGCATCCACAGGTACGACAAACGAAGGTGGGTCTGCCATTGTGAAGACACCACAGACCTTGGTCAATCTCCCCGCCTATTTGACCAAGGCTGAGATGATGGATGTAATGCAAGGAAACTTGTATGACGTTCCCCATATCATCATCAGAAGGTTGTCTGCCCTCGGTGTGAAGTCTCTCAAAGAAACAACGAAGCGGGCCGCCGTCGCATTAATCGTACAGTCCATCATGTGGCACGGGAAAAGCAAACCCAGTGCCGACGAAATATATGGTCTGGCACAACAGTTCGGCCTCTTGTTCGCTGCCCACAAGCCCTCGGGCTGCATGGTTTCGGGCTTGAAGAAGTACCCACCCCTCCCTACAGACCTGGACAAAGATTGGCTGTCCAGAGCCTATCCCAAAGACCCACCTTCGATGGTAGATCTCCCACAGCTTTTCGAGCTAGGAGCCCAGTGCCCGATGCGATCCACCAGCAAGCTCCTTTCCAGTTGCTCGAAAAAGAAGCTTCAACCCTTGGTGGACAAGGTTGAGGACCGACTCCTCGAGTTGTTCAAAAGCTTGTTGGGTGGCAACTGGCAGGCCGCCCTGCAGGGTGGCAAAGAAAGCTCGAGCAGTGGTGCCAAGATCACTTTCTTTGACCATGTGAAGGATGGCAACCATGGGCCAGGCGACGGCATGCAGGGCTTGTCTAAGGAGGATGTAAGCAAGCAGCTAGCTTTGCCACTAACGAACCAGCCGTCTGCAGCTGCAGAGCAGCAGCAGCAGCAGCAGCACCCGTCACCGGGAGTGCAGGACCCGCCTGCTTTGCAGCAGAAGGGGCATGCAGCGGGCTCGGGTAACTTGTCGTTGGAGGAGTACGAGAAGCAGGCAATGATCGAGGTTGAAGAGAAGACCAAAAATGGGAGGAATTCCAACAAGCAGGGCACCGGCCAAAAGGACAAGAATCCCATGAAGAAGCAGGGCACCGGCAAAAAGAACAAGAATCCCATGAAGAAGCAGGGCACCGGCAAAAAGAACAATCCCGTGAAGAAGCAGACCACCGGCGACAAGGACAAGCATCAGACGAAGGCGAAGAAAGTGATGAAAAAGCCTGCTGCTAAGAAAGCTGCAGAGGGCTACGGTTGCAAGCGATGCCGAGGTACCGGCTGTGATGTTTGCGAGAACCCGAACTTTGCGGGGATGAGGTTGGTTGGTAGAGAAGCTTGGAAGGCTTATATGCACCAGCAAAAGCGAAAGCTTTGCTAGATTGTTGTTTTAGCTTGCTTGCAGAAACTGCATGCAGCTTGGAGTGATCGTACAGTTGATCCACTCATGGGGCAAGGGTGTGCACATACATGCATGCTGCGAAGTCAGGAATGACATGATCGTGCCGGGGACTTTTGCAATGCGAGGCAAACATGAATGCTTGCAGCTTGTGTTGCCATGTCTGCATGTTGCCTTCAGATGCTACATGAGCATGTCCGTGCATGGCTATATCAGTTCAGGCCGTGCATGCATGTGCAATCGGGCACAAGGAAGACTATAAAGTCTATCTGTAAGGTTTTTTTAGTATTACGGTTTAGTGTTTGCGGTTTATACAATGTTACGTAGGTTCTTTTCAGACTATGAGTGTTTGTAAGGTACATTTGCCCCGAAGTTTTTGTAAGAGTAACTTGCATGTGAAAGGTATGCAACCCTCTGTACTGCATATATGAAAGCGCTTTCGTGTGTTCGTGTGTCTATATGCATATGTATATGCAAGCATACTTACCCATATAGGTATACACATACAGGTTCCTTCGTTGCAGCATATATACTTGAACATACATGCATACATGCATGCACATACATACATCAGACATACATACATACAATCTGCAGGTCTATATACATATAGATACATTTATGTACATACATATCCATATATACTGCCATGCATGCATACATATATACATACACGTATATTTGTAAATGCATACACACACACAAGCTTACACATGCATGCACATATATAGAGACATATATTATACCTTCATCATAGACAGAACTGTATACACAAAGAGTGCATGAAGCCTTCTTTGTGCATTGTTTCGAAGCAAGATGGAAGCTGCATCGACATCTTCGGCACCTAGAAAGAAGCAACAGCGGGGGCACGAAGCAGAAAGCTCTCGCTCGGCCAAACTACAGAGATTGGATGGGTTCAGAAGGCAGTTGCCTTTTGTTACTTGCTCAGCTTTGAGTTGCATCTTGAGTTTGGTCGAAAAGGAAGGAATTCCAGAAAAGCATTCGAGGCATGACATGAAGCAAGCAGTGAAACAGGCCATTGCAAGTTGCACTGCCTATGGGGCCCTTGTGCAACAACTTCCGGCGAAGTCACTGGCCGGTGCAGACCTTAACATACCATGCATCAACCTGGCGAGTCTTATTCAGGGCATGTATGCAGCAGGTGGTTATTTTTACCAAATGTTGAATCATGTGCACGAAGCATCACCATCCAGCATAGGATCCCCCTGGCGGGGGGTCCTTTATTTCGATGAAGTACACCCGGGCAATCAGTTGTCCTCCCAAGGGCGAAAAGTCTGGGCGGTGTATTTCTCGTTTCTGGAGCTGTCACCGAAGTTGCTTTCGAACGAGCATCATTGGTTTACACTGATGGCGGTCAGAACCGAACTGGTGCAGAAGGTGTCGGCTGGTATAGGCCAATGTTTGAGGTTGCTGCTTGAGTCCATGTTTGCCAACGAGTTCGGAAATCCAGAGCATGGCTTGGCATTGAAGGGGCCGAGCAAAAGCATCAGACTATTCTTTACACTTGCTATGACACTTCAGGACGGAAGTGCACAGAAACACACATACTCGAACCGGCAAGATGCCGGTTCGAGAGTTTGCATGCTTTGTAAGAACATCTTTTCCCTACGGTCAAAAAGCTCTGAGGATGATGTCAAGATATCGGCAAAACATTTGACATGGGATGCATGCCATCAAGCTACAGACGATGGGCTCTTGGAATCGTGGGAACGAATGGAATCAAGACACCGGACAGAGTCCAAAAGCAAGTTCCAACAGTGGCAACAGGCTTGTGGGTGGTCTTTCTCGCCGCATGCCCTGATGATGAGCACTGTTCTACGAAGTCTGAATGTATTGCGGCCGGCTTCGCAATATTGCTTTGATTGGATGCATTCTTTATGCAGCATGGGAGTCCTCAACTGCATAATCCTGTGGGTGCTGGAAGCCACTGGAAAAGCTGCTACCTTTCATGACTACTTGCAACTCTGGCAATGGCCGAAAGCCCAGAAAGCAGCGGCACTGCACAAGCTGTTCAGCCAGGAGAAGATGAAGGCACACAGGAAGGCAAATTACATCAAATGCTCAGCCTCTGAGGTTTTAGCAATTTCAAAGCCTTTAGCATATTTTTTGCATACCTGCTGCCCCAGCCCGGATGACACTCTTGCAAAGGAAGCTTGCTTGTCTTGGTTGGAAGTCTTGGCCATCTTGATAGCTTGTACACTACAACTGCCTCCAGCAGGCCTTTTGTTGCAGACTGTCGAGCGAGCATTGTCCCTCACCGTCGCCGCCGGGTGGGGAGACCAGATTGCTCCGAAGTTTCATTGGTGTTTACATTTTGAGGCATGTCTGTCACGATTTCGATGCATGCCAGCATGCTGGACACTGGAGCGAAAACACAAATCAGTGCGAAAATACGGCACAGCTACCAGCAACACCACCAACTTTGAACAAGGGTTATTGGAGGAGACAAATGCTGAACAGCTTGCCTTGCTTTCGAGCGACACTCCATTTCGAGCTGGCCCTCATCTCCTGCAGCCTCACCCCGTATCCGCCAAAGTAATGGCACAACTTCTGCAGAGCAACATCGTGTCTGAGAGTGATTCCTGCAACTGCAGCAAAGAGTGCCGGCTAGCTTCTGGTGCTGTCTTGCATACCGGTGATGTTGTTTTGCACCATGCAGCTGCCGACAATGAATCACCCATCCCCTTTTGCTGTGGCCGACTCCAATGGCTTATCGAAGTGGACGGCTATGTTGCAGGTGTTGTGTCCAGATGCGAGTATGTTTCCCATGATGCAGTGAAGCAAGTGGCCAAGTGGAGGATTGCAGGTGAAGCCCTATCCATCATGCAGGTTGATGCTTTCCTGTGCAGTGTAGTTTACAATAACAATGCAGGCATTCTCACCACCCTGCTACCCCGCCACCTGTGCAACAGCATGGCTTGAAGATGTTGCCGGCAAGAAAATCGCAGCAGCCATGCTTATATATGCATGCAACTGATGCTCCACGATCTGTGTTTATTCTTGCATGCATGCAGCATGATTGTAGTACGTATGCATTCATGTCCGATGTTGTGCATAGCATGCATGCACGACATGCATCATGCATGCCTTCATGCTTCGTACACATGGCATGCATGCAGCATGCAAGGCTCCATTGACAAGCATCATGCAAGCCTTCATGTTCCATGTGCAGCATGCAATGCTCCATGCATGCCATGCATGCTCCATGTCATGCATGCAGCATGCAGTGCATGCAGCATGCAGTGCTCCATGGACATGCATCATGCATGCGATCGTGCTCCATGATGCATGCCATGCATGCAGCAGGATTGTAGCAAGAATGCCTCCATGCTCGATTGTGCATGGCATGCATGCAGCATGCAATGCTTCATGGCAAGCCTCATGCAAGCCTTCGAGCAGGCTCCATGTGCATGGCATGCATGCAGCATGCAATGCTCCGTGACATGCTGCCATGCATGCATGCAACAAAACAATACTCCATGTCATGCATCTCGCAGACGACGAATGGGATTTGGACGGTACTTTTGCAGGCAGGCATGCTTTTGCCGGAGCCAGTTGAGCTGCATGCTTGTTTGCTTCTCGAACAGCTAGTTGGGTTGATTCTAATTTTCAACCCTCTGAGATCTGTATTCTCGCTTTGTTAATTCTTTGATTTTTGTGCTGTAGACTTTTGTTTTCTTTGCTTTTAACTCGCAAATTACCGAAAACAGTTTTGAGATTTCACTTCTCAAATCTTCATGTTCTGTCATTACATAACCATAAATTTCACCATTGATATACTTAGTTTCCAGGTTGCTAACCCCTTAGCCTAACTTCGCAAAAACCCTGTTAATAAAGGCCCTAAGTTGCTTAGCTAACCCTCGCAATTGTACCAACCACTTATAACATGTTAGCAACACCCGAAACATTCAAGTACAGTTCCTTCGCCAACCTCTGGCGATCCGGCACGACTGCATTCGCAGCCAGCGTCGACGCACAGCGTGCAGCCGGCATATGCCTCTACCAACGAGGAGGAAGAGAATGCATGCAGTTCAACTACTATGTGCTCCACTACGCGATGTGCGGCGAGGACTTCGTCGCCAACCCTCCACTATCGGCCTTCGGCTTCGTCAACCGGATCGAGAAAGCGTGGGACGGCATCGGATCCTGGAAGGCTTGAGAACGGGCAAGGAGACGTGCAGACCACCGCACCCGATCTCAGCACTCCAGCGCAACAGGAAAACAAAAAGTTCACGAGCGAGGGTAAGTCGGAGTTTCGCAGAGCCCTTCCAGATCTTGATCCGACGATCGGCCGCAGCCATAAAAAAGCACTCAAGCCGAATCTCCACCAGAACAAGCTAGAGAAGGGGCAGCATGGCTCCTACGACACCGGTGCCTCGGACACGCACACACTCCACAGCGCAACCGAAGAAATCGCAGATAGTTGCTCCAGCCACCCGTAGCACCAGTGACGCAAGCTCAGCGCATCTCAGGAAGAAAGACCTGCGCCCGCCGACGCGGCGAGCGCAGAAAAAGCAGAAAGCTCGCCAGTCGAAACACAAGGAGCGGTACTGAGCTGCCAAGCCACGCAAATGATGACGGCGGTCAGCGCCCCAGACCAGTGCCTCAGCAAGGGAAACAGGCCGAGTGTCCAGCTGAAGCGACGCTCGACTGCAATCCCCCCCCCCCCCCCAAGACACAAGAATCACACGGCGACCAAGGCCACGCAGACAGACCAACAACAACCCGACGAAGATCCTGCCGCGCCAACCAAGCCTTCACGTCAAGCACCTCGATCAGCACAAGACGGAAGGAGTGACCAACAAACAACTTGCCCAAAGCTCCGAATCCGGCATCGACAAATGCCTGCATGCGAGGTGATGCCGCAGGAAGACGGCGCGGCACAAGCAGATGCCGACGGGATGAAGGACATGTCGCAGAAAATGCCGACACTGGGAAACCGGATCATGGTGCTGAAAGAAGGCTGGGTCGCGCTGATACTGAGCGGCACAAAAACCATGGAGCTGCGCAGCCAGCCAGCAAAAACAGGACCAATCTGGATTGGATTCGAAGGTCGCGTCTATGCCCACGCAGAAATTTCAGACTGCAGGCAGATGTCGCAGGAGATCTACGAAGAAACCAGAGCACAACACCGCCACATGGGCAGAATGAAACAAGGCGACTCGCTGTACGGCTTGGTGCTGACGAACCTCGTCCAACTAGCGCATCCAATCGACTACTACCAGAAGCCCGCAACGGTGCTCTGGGAGATCTTCAGGACTGGACCGGACGAAAAGCTCCCCCACCGCAGAGCTTCAAAGCGCGCACAAGAAATGCGGGCTTTACAAGATGCTCGCGAGGATGACGAAACCTCGGAAATCGACGAGAACCCCGGGTGCAAGAACGCAGAAGAAGAAGATCGGCGGGGAAAAGACGGCGGAGACGCCACGCGGCCAAGCACAGAGCGACAAGGAGCATCAACAAAAAGACGCCGGCCTCGCAAATCCGCCCTCCCGCCAATATAGACGAAGCCCGACCAGGAAAATCCGAGCTCCGCGTACCAGACGTCCAGCTGCAGCAAAAGTGGCGAACACCCATTGGGAACGGCGCCCCGAACACGCGCCGAGACCTAAAGCGGTGAGCCTCTGCACAAAGAAAAGGGAGCGCTGCAGCTCAGACCGCAAAGCATGCTAGAAGGGTATTGCAGAAACTGCCACCCCAGCCGATCGCCACTGCAGCTATTTTGGTTCAAGAGCCCTCGCCTCCAAGCACCGCAGAGAAGGCAGTCCAGCGCGAAGATGGCCAGCAAGGAGTCCAGGACACGGAGAATGCCACGACGGACGCCGTGGGCAGACATTCAGGACAAGAAAGGGGAACGACAAAGCGCCAGAGTCGTGTGGCAGCCCTGTGCTCGATCAGGACAGCGACTGCTCCACAAAGGCCCGCACCGCCGCTGTGCCGGCTGCACAGGCCACGCCACCAGAGAGCCCCCCCAAGAAGAAGCCTCGCTCGCCAGGAAGAGAGCACGTCAGCTGGCTCGACACGCCACGGCAAGGAAGCTCACAGACCCAAGCCGCGCAAGAAACCAGAACGAACCGCGACCAACAGGGCAGCTGACACTCATCCGACAGGAGCCGCACAACGACCACAGCACGCAAGCCTCGATGCCAGACGTCCAGACGGCAGACCAGAAAACTCGACGCGACCGCAGACGGAGGACCACGCAACAGCCAGGCCCCCAGATGGAACCACGCCATCGAGATCAGCCGTCTGGCTGTGCCCTTACACCTGAGGAACGCGACCACGGCCTTCGTGGATAGATGCCAGAGCCCAACAGCGCCGAAACCCCGCCCGGACACCCACGTCGAGCCAACATGGAGTCGGAACCTCAGCGTCCCAATGTCGACGGCCCCGCCTCTAGAGGCCCCTGCACAGTAACCACAGTCGCACGACAGGTGAGCCGCAGGAACTTGGTTGCGACTACACTCTTCAGGAAGAAGTACGCCAATTCGTCAGAGCAGTCATGTACCGCGAGCTGGAACAAGAACAGCTCGCATGGTGGCAGGACAGCCTGAAGGAGCGCTGCCGCTACCACCGCTTCCCATGCCGAACGTGGTTCGAGCTCGTCTACACATGGCGCCCTGCTATACACGCTCCAGAGCCAAGACCCAACGAAAAGGCGGAACGACCACAGCCGCAGGAGGTTCTCGCGGAAAGCTTCTCACATCCACGAGGCCCGCAGCCTCAACACGCCCCGACCTACAGCATCCCGTGCTACATCCCCGTCCTGCTGAGCTACGAACACAACGGCTCCTCTGCGCAAAAACCCGGCACTCACATCCACAGAGTTTGACGACGAAGCCTCCATCTGCGACAGGACAGTCAGACCACGACAGACAGAAAGTGCGACGGTAAAAAAAAGGCGTCGGGCATCAACAAGCAAAACAAGGAAGGACAGCATGGTCTCCGCGCAGCAACCCGATGTCCAAAATCCCAAGGCTCGCAGCGCCAGAGCAGCCACCGGTCAAAAAAAAAAACAAAGACAAACCAATCACCACAGGAAGCCTTCGACATATCGCGGCAATCAAGCCCTGAAACAACCACATCCAAAGTAGCATGCTCTGTCGGCTCAGCCACGATCACGGCAAATAGCAGCCATCGCGCCACGCCATGGACGAAGGTGTTGCGGTGGTTCCGCGCGGCGACTCATCGCAGGCAGACAAAGAAGAGACGTTCGCAGAACTAAACGACGAAGAGCACGAAGTAAGCCTCTTTACCGAAGGCCTGGACTACCTACTGCCGCTCAACTTGGCCAGAAGCCCCCAAGCACCGACGAACTTTCCAGTGCGCCCACATGGACCCCTACCCACCAACCTGCCAGAGAACTTGGTCAGTGACAGGCTACAGCACATCCACCCCCACGAACGAGACGTACACCTACGCTTCGACAACTCCACGCACACCTACTTCTGGCAAAACAAACGAGTGATGATATCGGTAACGCAGATGATCCACGGATATGCGGACAAGTTCGATCCGGACCAGACGCTGAAAAACATGTCAGAAGGAAGGCACTGGCCGCGGGCCGGGTATCTCAAAACCGACATCTCACCGGACATGGAACAGAAGATCAACCAGCTGCGCGCAGGCCCCCGCATCCTGGCCATGCTCCAACAAAAGAAAAGCAACGATGAAGAGCTGAACCAGCATCTACGCATGGCGCTGCAGCAAGCGAACCCCACGGAAGCAGCGACGCTCCGAGGCCTCGCAATGTCGAGCAGCGACGTGAAAAGAAAGTGGGAGATCGCCCGAGACGAGGCATCGCACGAAGGGATATGGATGCACGCCCAGTTCGAGTGCCTCCTGAACGGAGGAACTGTTCCGGCCATGACACCAGAGATAAGCCTGCTATGCAAGTTCCTCGAAAGACTGCATCATGCCACGATCTACAGGACAGAGTGGAAGATCTACGCCGACGACATCGACGTGGCCGGCAGCATCGATTGTGTCTTACAGAGAGCGAACGGTAGCCTGGAGCTCGTGGACTGGAAACGAAGCAGCAAAATAGCAAGCCGCGGAGAGCACTTCGGCCGCTTCATGAAGCCACCTCTCGACCACTTGGCGGACAGCACCCTCTCCCACTATCACCTACAGCTCAACGTCTACAGATGGATTCTGCAAAACCATTACCGCCAGATCGTGACAGAGATGTACATCGTCGGAACGCACCCCGACAACGGACACGAACCCTGGATACAACAAGTAGATATCCTGGACGACGAAACAGCACGGCTCGTCGCCGATGCAGCGAGAGAACGGACCACTCGCCGCAGACAGCCGAGCCAGCCCGAGCACGTGCAACCGGAACGCCCTGAGACACAACGGAGCCGAGGAGACATGCTCGAACTATGACAAAAAAAAAAGGGCGCGAAGGCCTCCATCGTATCCTTCAGCTCGCAACTTACGGACCATGCAAAACAAATCAGACGAAGTGTGCAGCCTACCGCAGCCTTTTGCCCAGGCGAGTCGCTAACGCCGTAGCTCACTCAAACCCCACGCTTGTGACATACCCAGCCCCGCATGCCAGTACAAAAATGAGAGCAGCATACACAACAACACATGCCCACGTACCGCTAACAAAAGCCAGTCTGAGAAGAAAACACGAATCAACGACCCAAGCTAGGCGCCTCGCAGAAAAAATGCCGGCCCTCCCCCCCCCCCCCTCCCCCGCCCTCCGCTTAGCAAGGAACACCAACAACAAGCCGATCGCCATCGAATCCAAGAAGGCCAAAGCGGAAACGCAAACATCCTCAGAACGACGGCCGGACAGCAGGAAGAATGTGACGCAGGCAACAGCCGACGGCCCTGCAGAAAAATAGGGCATGACAATATGAGACGCCCGAACCGCACGAAGAGTGAGACGCAGCCAGGGGCCGAAGGGCCTCCAGATTGTCACGGCATGACAATCTCAGCGCCCCAACAACACGAAGAGTGTGACGCACGCAAGCGCCGAAGCACCCACGATTGTCACGGCGCGACAATTTAAATTGTCACAACGCAACAATCTGACCCCATACCCCCATCCAGATTGTCACAACGCCACAATCTTCCCGCAACCCCACCCCCCCCCCCTCTTTCCCTTTCCTCCAGATTGTCACGACGTGACAATTCTGCGGGAGAAAGCCCAAGATCATCACGCCAGAACAATCTGGAAGAAGGCCACATTGTCAGGGCATGACAATTTGTTCCCCACACCCCCCCCCCCCACTCCAGAGTGCATAGCGTGACAAAATGAAGGCGACCGTGCCCAGATTGTCATGCCATGACAATCCTGCTCACCCATCCCCCCCCCACCCACCCCCCCCCCCCCCCCATCCCAGATTGTCATGCCATGACAATCCTGCCCGCCCGCCCCAGCCCCCCCCACACACACAAGATTGTCACGACATGACAATCCCCCTCCACACCAGATTGTCACGACATGACAATCCCCCCCCCCCCCCCCCCCCCCCCCCCCACCCCCCCCCACCCCCCCCCCCCCCCCCCCTTCCCAATCCTGCCCCCCCCCCCCCCCCCAGAGTGTGATGCAGGCGAGGTCGAAGGATCTTCAAATTGTCACAACACTACAATCTGGGGAAGGGAGGGAGGGGGGGAGGGGCGGGGGGACCAGATTGTCATGGCTTGACAATCTGGCCGCCGCGACCACACGAAGAGTGTGACGCAGGTGGAGCCCGAAGGGGGCCCAAATTGTCGCGAAATGACAATTTAAATTGTCATGCCGTGACAATCCCGCCCCCCCCTCGCCCCTCCCCCGCCCCCCAGATTGTCACGCCACGACAATCTGGAGAAGGAACAGGCCCAGGATTGTCACGAAATGACAAAGGCTTCCTTCAGAAATGATGCGGCCTTTTATGCCAGAGGCAAGCGTTCTGTAGCCTATCGCTGCACGGTGAGCCGCACTCCCCGAAAAGAGGCCTCACACCTAGCATCATCAGCATCAATGCGACTGGGGTTGTTTGAGGAAAGTCTGTGAGCTGGGAGGGCTGCTCAACGGCAGGATGAAGAAAACCCGGATGCAGGAAGATTCACCTCTTCCTTCGGGAGGTGGGTGGGGACTTGAAAAGCTTGAGGCTGGAAAAGGCCGACATGCAGAAAAGTCAGCCTTAGTCATGTGTTACATAACAACAAGGCTTCCTTCAGAAATGATGCGGCCTTTTATGCCAGAGGCAAGCGTTCTGTAGCATATCGCTGCACGGTGAGCCGCACTCCCCGAAAAGAGGCCTCACACCTAGCATCATCAGCATCAATGCGACTGGGGTTGTTTGAGGCAAGTCTGTGAGCTGGGAGGGCTGCTCAACGGCAGGATGAAGAAAACTCGGATGCAGGAAGATTCACCTCTTCCTTCCTCCACGTCCCCCTGTTCTCGCCGGGCGAGAGGCACGGCGGGGCTCAAGCCGAGAGTTCTTGTAAGCAGATACATACTGTTTAAGGGGATCGGAGGTCAAATCAAAGCGCAAGTCCGCCAAAAGGGCCATGGCATCGTCCACATACCCAGAGGCTGTCTGCCTCGACGCCCAGCGGCCTGATCGACAAAGAGTGTCCAAGTTTTGGAACACCTGAAACAAGTGCGTGGCTCCCCCTCTTCGCAAGCTGTACGGGGCAAAGCTCCAGGAGCTCAACTGCAATGCCTCCAACCCGGCACGAAAGTGTCGACGCCATGAGGAGGAAGATGAGTCAACAAGAAATGCCGATGATGACACCTGACGTTGCCAACTCGCAAGCTTCCTGCACGTGTCCCAATGCCGTATTGTGACAGATTCGGCATGCCCTTTACGCACGCCCATCTTCGTGGTAGGCAAAGAGAGCACCATGGACTGACCAGCCGGGGAGATGTGAATATGTTTGGACTGAATGAGGAAGATTTCTCCCGTTCGCAGAAGCCCATAAAACGCCAACAACAAAGAACAAGCGAAAGCAAAGTTAACATGCAGCAATGCCCAACCAACCAAAGCATGCAAAATGCCCTCTGGCAGGGGGGCTGCTTTACATGGTTCTTCAAATTTGTTCCAAGCATGAAGGAGCCTCCAAGCTCCCGGCAGATACCCTTTCAAGGAAGGTTGGGCATTTTGCAAAGCAGCCAACGTGTTGGATGCTAAGCTTTTGGGCTCACCTTCTGCCCAGATATATTCTAAGAAATCACACGCCAACGCATCCATGTCATCCCGCAATCGGGGAAGAACGACACGATGTCGGTCAAGGTATGTAAAAAACACCTGCAAGGCTGCTTTGTAGCGTAGCTGCGTTGAATGCTGCACAGTTAGCCCAGACAATGGCCCCAATTCACGTCTGCGATTCCGGCGTTGTTGCTTTAAGCACAGTACTTTGACTTTTGTCGCACCCATTTGCGTTTGACAGGTTGCCGTGAGGGCCTGTCCGCTGGGTTTCTGTCCGTAGCAACATAGGCCAGGACCGGACGCAAATTGGTGGCCAGAATCAGGGCAGAAATGTGCAGCATGATCTTTTGCAGCTTGCGGCTACTAGAGCGTCCACGCGTCACCACGTGCAAAGTGACGAGTGAATCCGTCAAATGCAAGAACTTGACATGGTTCTCATTTTGTTTGAGCACGCGCCAGCGCAACGACGTCAACAAGGCACGCAACTCCAATTGGTTTATGTGTTCTGTGCGAGCCCACTTCCAGGAGGCCACTGCCTTCCAACGCCACAGCTTCGCCGAGATGGATTGCCGAAGCCGTTGTGTGATCCCAGCTTCACTCGAGCTGTGGATTAGCAGGTCCTCCCCCTTGCAATGGACGGAACCCATGAGCCGCTGTGCCAAGTCAGACATTGCCAAGCTATCTCGTTCGACATTGGGTTTGCATGCCAACGGGGGGCGAAACAAGAAGCCAAGCAAAGAAGCACCTCTTCCAGGAGTGAGGGCTTGTTGCAACGATTGCACATCTGAGTACATCGAGAAGCCCACCGGTGCCATCAAGTGCATCAAGAGGTAACTGAGCACAAAGACAGAGCTTGCGCTGCCTATAAGTTGATATCTCAGTTGAAGCAAGTTGGCCGGGGACTTCTTCGCCTCAGACTTCGCCAAACACTTCAAGGTGTATTGCGCTGGGAAACCCAACATAACTTCACGTTCGCAAACAGTAGGCACTCGGAGGGTGCCATTTGGGTGAAGCAAGCAATGATGACGCAGATACTGATACGGAGGGAATCGGCGGCGGTCAGCTTCCCACCGCTCTAAAGTTTCCCGATCACACTTTTCATAACCCATGGGCCGCGGCTTCGGACTGTCCCAGGACATTCCCGTTAGGAAGGATGGGAAAGGTTTGAACTGATCCACCGGTTCCCAACCTCGCTCAACGAAGGGTTTCCAATCCACAGGAACGTCAAACTCGACTTTGCCATAAGACTTAGGGTTCAAGTTGGGAGGCAGGTAGAGGGCAACCCCATGCTCAGCCTTAAGCGACCAATCAAACCAGTACAGGCGGGGCCGCGAGCAAAGAGGAAATTTGCCCGGCATCAAGGCGATATGGCAACAAATCCATGCAGTTTGAGTACTCTGCTCGGGCAGTCGGTGTCAGAGAAGCCATGGCTTCCAGTAGAACATGAAGGCGAGCCCATGGAAAGCAGGTTGACAACCAGCTGCGCAACTGCAAGACAAAGGACAATGAAGGTAAGCCATCTGCTGAGCTCGGTCCGACTTGCAACAGCACCACGCAAGCTCGAGAAAAGCGACAGGCCCATGTTTTTACCAAAGCCAGAGTGACTTCTGCCTGACAAGCACAGAGCACGTTCGGGAACTGCGACATCAATACCCGCTGAGCTGGCTTAGAAGCCCCGACAGAAATATACCCTGCCAGAGGAACTTGCAACACATCAAGTGCGACACGACAGGATCCAATGTCATCGCCCACAGCAATGCCGAGGATCTGAGCTCCATCCCACAGTTCTGGAGTCTCTCCTCTGACTGTGTGTCGCGACGCTGCCAAGCCATACCCCGTAACCGAAACCGATGCAACGACTCCACCACCAGTTTCTGAAGCATCCGACGCGGTCACAATCGGCGAGATGCAACTTCTGAAGCGGATTTGCAAAAGAGGTGCCGCACCAATGAAAAGTGCAATTTCTCTGCGAACGGTTCGCGGGATGGGCAAGCGTTTCATGTCACGCGCTAATTTTTGCAAGAAGCGCCAGATCTCATTCAAGCAGCTCATGGCCGCCCGCCTGAACGATGCAAGATACACCATGCCGCCAGTCAAGATTTGCATCTCCTTCAAAGAAGCAGTGGGCGATTTCAACACAACAACGGCCATGTGCAAATATTTGCAGAACTTGTCTTCTTTAGCAAGAGCATAGCCGGTATCACCATTCACAAGAGCGCCCTGCATCTCACCCTCCAGATGAGCGAGACATGACTTTTTCTCATTGATTGGCATGCCACACTCGTTGTAAGTGGCTCGGAGGGCTTTCATCGAGGCTGGACGCTGTCCAACGGGTTCCAACCCTTTAGAATGTTTAGACAACTCATCATAGTTGTCCAAGTACACGCGCCATCCCGGATTGTGACATGACCAGAGCTTGTCTCGCCTTAGTTCGCCTTCTGGGCGCAGTTGTGAGAGCGGGTTATGCATTGATCTTCGCACGACATTCCTGTGGACATGCTGGGCCACGGCCACTGAACTCCCAAAGCCCATAGGCAGGACTCTCGACGCCAGTACGAAAGGCCTTGAATCCCCCGAGGGGTTGAAGTACGGAGAAACTACCTTGTTGAAAGCGAAGAACTTAGACCACGCATCTGGAACTCTCAGCGTGTAGAAGTAACACTTCAGGTCTTCGGACGACAGCAGCAGATTCTCGCTGGGGTCCAAATCCAACGCATGCAACTGAGATATGAGCGGCAAGGTCTGAAGATCGCCTTCAATGGGGTGAAACCATTCGTTCACCGGCACTAAATTCATGATCAGTCTCATAACTTCGACATCTGCTACCCATTCGTCCTTCGACACTCCAAAGAGGCCTGAAAGAATAGGTTGCTGGCGAGGGCAGAAGGCTTGTTCTTTTGGAAGGAGCTTGCAAAGCCCGAGGTCGAGTGGGCCTTTCCCCACTCTGTCCCAGTCAGAGGCCTCAACCCTGACAGTAGGGAGACGTGAAGAAGACTGGTGAACTTCTGCTTTCAAATACAACTCAGGATGGAGCATGAAATGTTTGACTCCTGCTTCACAAAAGTCAAGCACATCCACAGCTGCCACACCGTCGGCGGGTAAAGCATGCCGAATATTGTCCCACGAGAAAACCTTTGCCACTTTCACCTCTTCTCCAGCATAAGAGACAGCTCGCGATTTCAAGACATCCGTCCATGAGAACTGCCGCAATTTGAACTGAAGAATTCTGGAGGCTTTCACATCTGCTACAAGGGTTCTGGAAATTTCACGGCGAATCAAGGAGCTTTCCCTCCAGGGAGGCGGATGAGCCTCCGGCATCGCCCAAGCATTCAGAGACCGCAAAGTTATCTCTCCCCATGTCCCTGCAGCTTCTGGCGGGAGGGGCAAAGGAAAGATTGGATTTCCTTTAGCCGTGAATGCTGGCTTGCCTCTGGGCTTGTCTCCGGCCAGGACAGGGACTAGGAGACTAATGAGATCTTGCGCGACATCTTCAACTGTGCGCCCATCCAGCTGTTTCGGAAACAGCTGTCGCGCCACCGGATGAACCGTATCGAGAACATGCGGCATCAGGGGGACTGTGCAGCGGGGCAGCCACTTCTCCACTGCCTGATGATCCAAATCCTCCAGAGGAGACCCGTCGTGCGGGCCGGGAGAGGGCAACCTCACTTCTGCGGGCCGCGTGGGATCGTCTGCTCCGCTTGTCTCCCCTTCTTGCCTTTGCCCTCGGCTCCGTAGCTCTCTGACCCTTTCCCTTCCTTGCCTTTGCCATCCGAGCCCTTGGTCTCCCAACCTTTGCGCCCACCTTTGCCTTTCTCGTCTGCCCAGGGCGCCCGAGGCCACGGATTCGTGGCTACATTGCGAATCTTCAGATGCTGGCGCTCCCGTTTTCCCGCCTGCTCCAACTCCTTTCGGCTGGTCAACGAGGGCTCCGAAGGTCCTGTAAGCTCCATCCGCCGAGCAACATAAGGGCTGGTACCCTGCAGCATTGAAGCTTCCACGCTCTTCAAGCGCTGTGTGAGAAGGTCTGCGGCTTCTGGCACCTCCCCCCGGAGCAGACAGTCCACTGCCTGACACAGCGTCAACACCTCTCGCTCCGCTGGGCCTTTGAGGTGATCCTTGAGACGCAAATGAAAATACCTTTGATACAGGGGCACCAGCGTTTTCCCCTGCACGGGAGGTGCTTCCAAAACCTTCCCAATCACATCCTTCATCACTCGAAGTGTCTCGCGCGTCAGAGCCCCCGGTGCAGCTCGCGCCACTCGCTCTGCCAGCTCTGCCCCGTCGAAGGCCCGTGAGCTGGAACTCCCCCTGGAGCGGGAGCTGTTCGAGCTGGACTCCGAGGACGAATGCCTGCGCTTGGAACCTTCTCTTTGACGCTTCGCCTTCTTGAGAAGCTTTCGCAAGCTCTTCCTTGGGTCGAGCCCGGTACCTTTGAAGCAAACTTTCAGCGTCCTTTCCTTCCTTCCCTTCTTCGAGTCCGCTTTGTGTCCCTCTGAAGATGCTGACCTCTTGCCTCGATGTTCCTTCCTTTCCTTTTTTCTCTCTTCGCCTTCTTTGACTCCTGCTCCTCGTTCTTCCTCCGGCCAGCCCTGTCTCTTCTCCAAGTCGTCTGTCTGCTGCTCCTTCAAACGCCGCAACGAAGCATTCTCGTCCCTCGCCAGTTCGTCCAATGGACCCACTCCGGCCACGGACAGATTGGTATGCCAATCTTCCTGCTCCAACCTTCTCTTCACCAGAGCTGCGTGAAGTAGGTCTTCCTGATAGGCCCGGGGGCAGTTGGGAGGACACATGTGGATGGAGAAGGTAGGAGTTCCCATCTGCAGAGTCAAATTCTGGGCTGCTTGTTTGAGGCCGGGATGAGAAGTGCCTTTGAGCACCGCTCGCAAGAACATGCCTTGCGCCTCTCTCTGGCATGTTTCTACTTCGGCGAAGAAGGTCACATTCGACCCTTGGTAAAAGCCTTGCCCGAGGAACTGTTTCCCGGGAGCCCAGAAACTGAACCCCATCAGATGGCTGGCGGTCCACCTTCCCATCTGATATGCAGTCTCGGCTCCCACCTTCACAATGCGCCGCCTGACCTTTGGGCGAGCCCGGCTCGCTGCCGCAGGTCGTCTTCGAGGGGCCATTTCGCTTACTTCCTGAGCTGTCCCTTTCCCTCACCTTTCCTGCCTTGCTTGCCTTTACCTTGCTCCTTCCGTCGGGCGTTGCGATCTCGCTTTGTCCGACCCTTGTTGGCCCCCCAATGCCGGCGCTCTCGGTGAGGATAATCCTCCCTCCTGGTGGGCTGGTGGCGATCCGGCGCGTGATGTGGTGAGAAATCCTCCCGCTCAGATCGAGGAGTGTGACTGCCCAAACTGCTTTCCGAACAGCTAGGACTTGCCCTCCCACGACCAGGAGAAATAGACAAAGCGTCAGACTCTTCTTTTGGTCGTTTCTTTTTCTCCCTCTGTGCCCTGTGTTTGACGGGAGATGGTCTGACTTTGGCGGCTGCTTCAACCGCGTCGTGCCCTTGTCTACTCAAGGTAGGCCGCCAAGCAGGCGGAGCTTCCTGGCACTCGCGTGGGCCCGACGAATGCACGTGGTGCAATTCCAACCAGTCAGAAAGCTGGCTTTCCAAACAAACCAAAGCTGAGCTCACTTGAGGCCCTAACTCAGCCGGAAGGGGTCCGACGATGGTGTCGTAGATTCTGTTCAAGCTCCGACACAATGAACACGAACGGGAGGCCAGATCAAATCCTTGTGAGAACTTTCCTGAGCAATACTGGCACCTCCCCCCACTCATACAATGTGGAAACGGACGGATAACAGGAGGATGATTCCTCCCTGCACGGATCAAGATTCCTGGATCCCGATCTTTGGTCTCCTCAGGAGGTCTCACACCCTCCCCCTCGACCACGTTGTTGACTTGAAAAGCTTGAGGCTGGAAAAGGCCGACATGCAGAAAAGTCAGCCTTAGTCATGTGTTACATAACAACATCTAAATTGTCATCCCGCGACAATTTTTTGGAAGGCAGGGCGTGACAATCCGGGCGGCTCGGATACACACAGTGCGCTTTTGGGGTTCGCATTTGCCCCCGAAAATGGCGATGGTGGGCATCCTTGTGGAAGGGAGGGTGGCCCAACCGTAGCATGGCTGCGGCGAACCATTCTTCCGAACCGGCCTCCACATACCTAAAAAGGGCCGAGGATGTCTTCCCGAGCACTTTCGAAAGGCTGCGGCCACACTTTCGGGGTGCGTGCCACGGACGCGCTTTGCGCGAGGATTCGTTCCTAGTGGATTCGTTCCTCAGGGCCACGGGCCGGGATCTTCCGTCCAACCTGTTAAAGGGAACGCGTGTACGCGAGTGCACGTTACTACCGGGCTGTCGACTCCTCCGAAGTCGGCGAACCCAGCACAGGTGAAGCCTCTCTGCCATTCCAATCCGGCACGGGCTACGGAAGTAGGAGCGTGTACCGGGGACACTCTCTGACAAGGCATCCTAAAACAAGGCTATCCCGGATTCACCATGAATCATCCATCCGGGGGGGGCCTTCAAGGATCTTCACACTCCCCATGAACAACATGTTCGCTCTCTCAACATGTGCTCGCCAAGGTATAGCTCTGGTCGCGACTCAGATGCAAGCAAACATGTCCAGGTCGAATGCTGGCGCATGCTGAACTTGTGCTAAGCTCGCATCAGTTTTCCCTGCCGAAGCCAAGGTACAGCCAGCGTCGACGCCAGTGACTGGGCAACGACTGTCACACAAGAAATGCCATCCAAGGTTATGCTGTGGCCGCAACTTCGCTGCAAACAGCATGTCCACCCTTACAGTGCACTCGTGTCGTGTATGTGTGTGTGTGTCTGTGCCATACTTACATCGACTCTTCTGACGAAGCCAAGGCAGAACCTTCGCACTAACACTCATCTAGCATGCAACATAGGGCAGAGACCATGCGGGCCAAGCCGACAAGAAGTCTCACCGAACAGCAAACGCATCGGTCCAGCACACCGGGAAAAAACAATGCAGGCTGCTGCAGCACTCACTCAGACGCCGCTCCACTGCTCGACTTGACAAGCACAGACACTCCAAACGTCATACGCCTCCGGAGCCGTGGGCTCAAAAAGAAAGCAGACACTGTCCAGCACCCTCCTTCTCTTCCGAAGCACCTGCGCCAAGGCAGGGTCGTTGCAAACTCCGGCTGTAAACCTTGAATATCATCAGCACCCACTTTGTCTGCAGATGGGCAACCGCCTCGATGTGGAAGCAGAGTTCGACGGCACGCCGTTCAAAGCCAGGACCGAAACCTAGACGACGCACAACATCACATCCACGTCCTTGCTTCTCCCCTGCTACCAAAGGTGCGACAATCAGTGGTGGTGGCATACCAGCGGTCGCTGGTACCTTTATACTGCTGCTGCTTAGCCGCACACAAAACCGCCCACACACACACACACACACGCAAACGCACACACACACACACATACACACAGACACACACGCAGCTGCTAGAGTTTCCCAGACAGCCTCGACCGCAGGAGGAAACCTGCGACTGGGGGGCGGCAACCCTCGGGTGGTGTCGATGGACACCCGAGGGGGGCTTGGACTTCAACGCTCGAACCCGAGACATGCCAGTGCAGAACCGCAAAAGCCGAAACACAGCCACCGAGCGAAGTGTGCGAGCCCAGGATTTTTGGCCCGACTACAAGTACGTGTAGTAAAGGGTTCCGATCTCAGCTGAACGTATCCACAGTGCAACCAGATCAGGTTATATCCACAGGATGTTCAGATCAAAATCACGCCGTGTGTCCCCACCGTCGCCGAGGCCGGCCCGCTGCAGGCGTTGCGCGGAGCCTCTACGACACCACGGAAAAAAAAGGCCAGTGCATCGCAGAGAGGAGCCGACTGTGAGGCCATCATGTCGGAAGCACCAACATGCATATACAGACACTCCAAACGTCATACGCCTCCGGAGCCGTGAGCTCAAGCAGAAAGCAGACACCGTCCAGCACTCTCTTTCTTTTCCGGAGCACCAGCGCCGAGACAGGGTCGTTGCAAACTCCGGCTGTAAACCTTCTTCCTGCACGCAGCGGAGGCCCTCTCTTCAAAGTGACTCACAGCCACCATGACTACGATGTCGAGCCATCGTTGCTGGCGCTGGAGCGCCGACAAGCCCGGTCGATGGGAGGCCAGAGCCAATGCATGCCGTTTCTTTTGCACACTCGGTGCTGCAGTATGGCGCTACACAGGTGGGAGCCGTGCCATGGAACCTCGACTATCCCGATTTCTTCGATGCCTTCCTGACCGACCTTCCGGAGCCGCGCGTCGGGTTCCCATCTAGACCATGTTAGATGACACGACGACAACCAGTCGTGCATGTTTCCTGGAGTCAGGCCCACATCTGGGAACGCCACGAGGCACAGGAAGAACACTACCTGTGCTACGAGCGACTTCAACCAGGCAGCATAGCACAGTCATGTCCCTGCAGACTTGATGCCCGAAAAGCAACAGCGTCCCACTAACGACAGGTATGCCGACATACTATCACGGATGTCCTCTTCACTGCATCACGGGCATCCTGCGTTGTGGCCTGCTGCCATCGAGCGCGGACGACTCAATTTGCTGCGCCTGGAGTCACCACACCAACACCGAAGAAATGTTGTGCAGCCTGACTTACACAGGTTGCAGGACGGCACGAATTCTGGCGCGCGGGCATCTACGTAACGCCGTCGTTTGAGACGGCGTGCTGGTATGCCACGCCGACGCGGTTGCTTGGAATCACAAATGTCACGCAAGCGTCACTGTCCGAGCATCAGCGATCAGATTGTCAGCGAGCAACCTGCGCAGGTTGGGCCCCGTGCCAACGGAGGGCTACCCTCCATACTGCCGCGCAATACTTGTCGTCCAGCCCCGTCTACGAGGCACACAGACAACGACTCAGCACTAGTGCATCCTCCTTCACGCTCTCGCGACCGAGCAGACATCTGCCAGGCGATACTGCCGCCCGGCCAAACAAGATACGGCACAAAGGGGGCGAGCAGTACGTCTTCGACAACACGGACGACTTGTCCATCAAAGGCGCAAAAGCGACGGTGAGACGCTTTGCCTGCCAAACCAGGCACAAGCCCAGCTTGCGTCCGTCAGGAGTAATCCTGCGCCGTGGTTTCCACTTGCCCGACCAGAGCGGTGTCCTGCATATCGACAGCCACCAGGCCACAAACGGGCCCTGCTTTCAGCCGTTAGGTCCGCAAACGTTTCGACGCAGGACTTGACAAAGTTCTACCCTCCGGACTATCAAAACTTCCGCTTGGCAGTGGAAACCCATGGCTGCTTGACACAAGAGACCGAAAGCCACTGCGCATGCAGCTATCTCCTGCAACCAAGGACTGGAAGGCACGCAGAAGGGAGCCTACGAGTAGTCCCGCAGTCGGCTCAATACCAGCCGCAGGATACAGGTCAGTTGTACACGAAAGCCGCTGCGAGCGCTGCGCGGCGATGCCAACCCGTAGCGCGACGCGACCCAAAAGGAAGACTGTGCGCAATGGTGAAGTCCTCACACGTAACAGTCCGAGATCACGCACGAGCGAAGCAATTTCTTGCTGACGCCCGTAACCTGACAAGCCCAAAACTTACGTCTGTCCCAGACGCCTTAGACACGAAGCTGCACCTTCGACAAGCAGGCGGGCCTTGCCGTACAGTGCTGTCCTCTCGTCTCCGCTCCTTTTCCCTCACACCCCCCGCCCTTCCCCCACACTGTCTCTGCATCCCCCCTCTCGCTCCCTCTTTCCCCCCCCCCCCTCTCTATCTCTCTCTCTCTCTCTCTCTCTCTCTCTCTCTCTCTCTCTCTGTCTCTCTTTCTCTCTCTCTCTCTCTCTCTCTCTCTCTCTCTCTCTCTCTCCTCTCTCTCCTCTCTCTCTCTCTCTCTCTCTCTCTCTCTCTCTCTCTCTCTCTCTCTCTCTCTCTCTCTCTCTCTCTCTCTCTCTCTCTCGCTCTCGCTCTCGCTCTCCCTCTCTCTGTGTGTCTGTGTGTGTGTGTATGCCTGCCAACCCCCAAATCCAATCCACAGACCCAACGCCCAAACCCGGACCACCAAACATCTGCCAAAAGTCTTCAGCCGCAGGACGCAGCTCCAATCCTGATCCTTGGCCTCTGTCCGCCATGGCCGCAACTTGGCACCACCACGGTCGACGGCAACACTGCATTACCTCTGGTGTCACGACGATTCTGCTCCGCTGCTCCACAGGTCAGCTCGTCGAGCAGCCCAGTCCCGCTCATCGTGGCCACCCCCGACGCGACACGGCTTCAACCTTCGCGTGTCATCTCCACTGCTGCGACACAGCATCGACAACCAAGGGGACCGGAGGCGTGCAAGGCACAATCGCCGCTAGGCGGCAATGCCATTCCCACTACAAAAAAAAAAATGTGTGATGCTCCTGGCACCCTCTCCAGCCCGACACATCATGCTCTGAACAAGGACTGGAAAGCTCTCAGCCAGAACGCGAACGAGAACATCGCGGCTTGCATGCAGTCCTAATCACCTCGCTTCTTTCACCCTCGCTCAACGACAGAAGAACGTGGAGCCTCACAGCTCCGTACACCCGATCTGCAGCTCCGAAGACACAGGAAACCTCACTGCGGCACCCACATGCCTGCCTGAGACACGAGTGACCGAACCGAGGAGCCGACCAACAAGCGGCCGAAGACCAACGGCGCCTGCGAGGCTCGCCATGTTCCCACGCACCGGTGCCACGTTCCCGAACAACGCTGCGCACCTGAATTGTTAAGGAAGCCCCGCCGCTTCTGCAGATAAAGCCGCCAATGGCAATGGCGCGCCGCCAGGAGCCAACACAAGCGCTGGTGGTGACACGCCCGTGGATCCCGCAGATCTTCGAAAAAAACAAAACGTGGGAGATTCGAGGCACCAACCTGGCGAAGCGAGGGCGCTTCGCGCTGGGCGTCAGCAAAAGCTACCTGCTCGCCGGAGAAGTCGACTTCGTGGACGCCTTCCCCGTCGGCATCTGGCAAAACGGAGGCTGGCGACCCTTCAGTGATTGCCGAGAAGACCAAGAGAACTTCCTTCTCCGACCAGAAAACCTGAAAAAGCACCAGGTCGACCCCGATTCCATCCCATACCAAATCGCTTATGCCTGGGTGATGGCAAATCCCCAGCGCTACACCCCCGAAAGGCCATACCGTCCCATCAGAGGACCAATATGGCAACCTCTCAGCCACCCGAGCCAAAGCAGCCCCAAGGAGAGCGACTCCGTCGGCAAGAACAAACGCAAGGCTCGACGCCAGAACCACAAAGATGCAGCCACACAAACAGAGCAGCGGATCAGAGCCTCGGCAGGAACCCTGACCGACAACGCGCGCAAGCGTGGCACCTCGTAGACCCGTAGAGAGAGAATGACGCAGACAGACAAGCCAGACGATCGACAGCCCGCAAACACGAAAAAAAAAACAGCGTCACTGCCTATCACAGCCTGCATGCTCTGCAGACAAGACTTCGCCGACCTCCTGCGGCAGCCAGCTTAGCTTCGTAATCAGTCTCGGCTCAAGGGAAACAAGAGAAGAACTTACCGCCGAGAAAAATAGCAAGTCCTCCCGCAAGAGAACCGCAGCCATGTCGCCAAAAGCAGATGTCGCCGATCCCAACAAGGCCGACGATCTCGAGCAGACCCAGGTGCGACCCAACACACAGCTCTCGTCCCGTGCCTTCAATTCCCCGCTGCGTGCTGTTTGAATCGCCCGACAGGCTGAACGCACCTTCCGGAACCTGCGGGGCACCCTTTCCGAGCATATGTTGAAGGCATGGTGCGACGCCTACACAAGATCTGCAGTCTACGAAGACATGTGCAGCCCTGCGGATGCGGCACACGAAGAAAGCGAGCTGCCTTCCGAAGAAGTGATGCTGCGACTCTGGAACGAAACGGTCTCAGTACAGCACGGAGCAAGCAAGAATTTCGATTACGGCATCCTCGAGCTGCTCTGGCCCCGGCAAGACGCGTCCACTCTAGACGACCTCACACGCCTCGTGCTGGCCTTCGCGGCCTTGCAAAGTCGGGGCGACCGTCACACCGCTCGGCTGCACATCGACCTCGTGTGTTCCACAGAAGCTGGTGGCACGGACAGCCGACAAGCACGCAGCCACACAGCACGTCTGCAATACAGAAGCCGCCTCTGGGCGGCCAGTCAAATCGCCGACATCCTCATGCAAACCCTCTGAAACAGCGCTCAGCACGGCAGAGGGCTACAGAGCATGACCGATTCGACGCCGAGCACAAGACGAAAAAAAGAAAAAAAAATAAACACCAGAGTCCCGAGCAACGCTCCAACGAAAGAGCCCGCATGCCTCCACACCGCAAGTCGTTTGCGTGCTTCAAACGTCTCAGAGATCAAGCAACTACAAAAGCCAGCCACCGATCCGTGGAATGTGCATGAACAACCCGCAAAGCTACGAAAGAACCAGACAAGCATGCGTAGATAGCAGAACCACGAGTCCGGCAACAGCCAGAAATCGAAGACGTGATCCACCTATGGCCGGCTCCCCCGCCACACTCAACCGACACTTGTACGCCTTCGAGCTGCTCGACTGCACACGTGAGCATGTCGTTCACAGAAGCGAAATGCCTGCAGACAGGCCAAGCCAACCATGGAGCAACATCGAGCAGCGCAACGCCGGGCCCCGCAGCCGACTCAACGATCGAGCACGCCAGTTAACCGACGCCACGCCTGCAACAGGCATTGACCGAGGAGATCCGCATGACAGCGAGCCAACGACATCGGCCTCCCATCATCGTCTACAAGGAGGCACGGCCGACAAAAAAAAATGCAGCACACACCATGCATGACAGCAAGAGAACTTGACGCGAGCCGAGGCCATCCATATGGCGTGGCCGTCATCCATGGCACAACAAATCCAGCTCTACGAACATAGGCTCAGGCAAGTGCTGTAGCCCGGGGAAAAACAAAGTATGGCAACAAGCGAAATCCCACACAGCAAGCTAGGATGCTCCATCTACACGCGGACGTACTCGAGCTGCCAAGGGCGCCTGCACCCCAGTCGGCCCGCATGTCGCAGTGAAAAAAAAACATCGTCAGACCTGAAGGGACAGAATGACGTGGAAAGAAGCAAAGGACATCGTGCGCGCCACTTGCGTGACCACAAGCGCAGCACAAGTCAGAGCGCTCGCGACCCCGAGGTGCACCTTCTCGAGGCCCACGAGGAGCACAGCCAGCGCCACACTGACGGCACCTCGCAACGGCACTGCCCGCTGATCTGCAGTCGACTTGCCAAAGTGCTGTGCGAAATGCTCCAAAGGGCAGGAAAAAAAAGCCACAAGCAAGGTCTACAGAAAAAAAAGGACCCCACGAGACGCAGATTCAGAGACGCCGGCGCCCTCTTCTCACGTGGCTCAAACTCTGTGCAGACCGAAATAGACTCAAGCCCAGCCGACGGCAACAGCCACACAGTAAAAGAAAGCGAAGCCAGGAACAAGACAAGTCACCAAAAAAGCATAAAACAAAAAAAAAAAACTCGCGCCGCATGTTGCACTTTCGGGCCATCTCAGGAAGACAGCTCTGGAGCTGTCCACTGTCGGACTGCGCCCTTTCCTGCGAGGTGCCACTTGCAGAAGTGCTGCGCGCGTACCTGCACGACAGGATTGGCACCCCGCGCTACAGAACCAAATTCCTCATACACAATCGCGCCGTGGACGGCGAGGAGGACTGGGACACCCTCACCGCCTGGGCACACTACCACGATCACGTGGACATCCACGTAGTCATAGCAAGCTACACAAGCGGACACGCATACGAGCTCTCGGGGGCAATCGAAACAAAAGACATGGCTTCGGTGCAAAGGCTGCTCCAGTCCGCAGCGAACCCCAACCAAACAATTTTGGCCCGACTGCAGCACTACCCCACTGCGCAGATGAAACCCCTGCACTTCGCCGTCTGGCTGCAGGCAACGAAGATCGTGGACATGCTGCTCCTCGCGAAAGCGGAGATCAACAACATCGACAACGACACACCACTGACAATCGCGTGCCGCAACGACGACCTGAAAACGACGCGACTCCTGCTACGAGAAAAAGCCGACATCAACCTCGAAAACGCCGCAGGAAATGTGCCTCTGCACGTTTCCGTCAAAAGAAGCTCTGTACCCCTGACAGGACTGCTACTCAAATACACAGCCAACCTGGGCCAGCGAAGAAGCTTGGACGGACTAACGGCTCTGGCCGTGGCGGTATTGCACAGTCGACCCAAAAAGGCACGACTGCTCCTGCAGCTCGGTGCTATGCAGCACGAGCCGAGCACGTCCTGCACAGCCTTGCACATCGCAGCTACACAAGGCAACCTAGCCCTCATGCAGATGCTGACCCAAAAGGGCGCCGACATCAACGCCACTGACAATCAGGGACGCGTCCCGCTGCAGCTCCTGCCCAGAGGTACCACTTTCATGCATCGCTGCGGCTGCAAGCGGCTGCTGAACCGCCTGCACAAGGCTGGAACAGCCACAGATGTCTGCTAGAACTTTCAGACGCATGTCCCTCAGGCCGACGACGACAGCCGGGAGGAGCAGCGCGACTGAGACACTCACCAGAGCCGCGCGGGCACAAAAAGCAGGGCTAGCCTCTCATGCTTACGTGGAAGGGTCGACGGTGCATCCGCATAACACGCTATAAGCTGCTTTCACACTCACGGAAAACCCGACCTGCCGCAGCTTTCCACGCAGCAGGTGCTGCCGAATGCTCGAGTCGAAAAAAAGCACCCGGTCCGTCCCGCGCACGAGACAAAGACGCCCATGGCGACTCACTACGACAGCGACGTCGCGCAGAGCATAGCCAATGCCTTCGTCGCCGGAGCACGAAAGCTCCCGGCACATTTCGACATACAGCAACCAATGCAGCTAAGACACATGCCAGAAGAGACCGCAAGCCAGGTGCGGACGCTGACACACCACATGCAGCTCAACGAGTCAGACACGCTCTGGCTGCAGTGCCTCGCCTCGCAGCTGCAGCCGCAAGCAGGACACACGCTGCTGCCAGACTTGTGGCAGTTCAAACGACAAGTGGCCGCATTCGTCGAACGACAACAAGAAGAACCGCCCAAGCCACCGCCGTACTGGCTACCACCAGCAGCACTGGAAACAGAGACAGACCAGCCGAACCCCGCACTGACAGCGCCGACGAAACGACCAAGATCCTCAACGCCCGAGTGCAACCAGACCACCGCAGCAGCCGAGCTGCATCCAGCTATCATGACGACTGTAGACACGCCACTCCCCAAACCCACCCGTCATGCAACACCACAATGTCGAAAACAAAAGCCGCCGCGTTCCGAGGCGAAGCACGGCAAGAGCAAGAAGCTCAACGCATGAGACCCGGACAGACCAGATCACCCTTCATCGGCGAGGCGCTGCAAGCAGCATAGCAAAGAGGTCATAACGGGGCCCCAAACAGAAAGAGCTCACGACAAGGGCAACCGTAGAAGAACCACGAACTCACACACCTGCCTTCACATCAAATAAAAACATCAAGGCCTCACGCACGCAAAGCACCGTGCACTCGACGAAAGCAAAGCCTGGCCTTACCCCCCAAAGAACTCCAAGCAAGACGAAAGCAAGCACCGCAAAAAGCCCCAGCCGCCACGCCGCGCACACCAGGACCGCCGCGGCAGCGGGAAGGCAAGGTACCAATCGGCAAACCGCAGAAGAGAAGGCGCAGCAGTCCATCACCGCATGATGGCAGCAACGACGCCTGCTCGAAAAACTCTCGGCGACCCTCCGTGCTGCAGCGCATGGCTCAAAACATATAACCCGGGATGAGCCCGACTCCATCCTCGACCATCCCGATGGCTTCGACGTGTCACCTGATCACGGTGCTCATGGCGGCATCTGGCGAAAAGCTGACTGAGCTGCTGGTATCGCAAGACGGCAACACAGTCCGACAAATCAAAGCCCACCTCGAGCAGCAGCTCGGATTCCCGCGCTACCAACAGCGATGGCTACTTGGCACGTCAAACCACCACGAACTGCCAGAGGCGTACGTCCTACACGCCGGCATCAAACAGATATCTTTCGTGCTAGTCCCCTACATCACAGTGTCCGAAGAGCAAGAAACCGAGATGCTGAACGCGATCTACTGCAGCGCAGCGCACGCCGTCGAGGCCATCCTCCGACGACCACAGCATCCAGACGCATCCGCAGGGGAGCTATGTCCATGTTGCGGCACGGACCAGCTAACAGCGCTGAAACTGGCAGCGAGGCGCAACAAAACGGACATCGTGAAGATGGTGCTGGAAGCCAAAGCAGACGTCACACGACGCGGCAACTGCCTGTCCTTGCACGAAGCCGCCGCGAACAACAACACCGACGTGGCAACGCTCCTGGTACGGGCCAAAGCAGATGCGAACGTCAAGTGCCCAACGACGGGCAGCACACCCCTCCTCGAAGCCACCGGCAGGTACCACTGGAAAGTCATGCGGACACTCCTCGACGCAAGAGCCCAGCCACACGCGGCCGGCCCGGTCAACCGCACGCCCCTGCACTACGCATGCACCCAGGGCGACGTACAGCCGGTACTAACGCTCGCGCAACACAGAGCGAGCTTGGACGCCAGGGATGACTGCGGCTACACACCTCTGACAGTGGCATTCTGGTCGGGACACGTGCAGATGCTCAAAGACCTGAGGAGCACACTACAGACACCTCTGCCCGACTACGACGAATCAAACGAGTCCGAACACGCTTCCAACTTCGACCACGACGACGAGGACGAAACGCGCCCCGAGAACTTAGACGCTGAGATCGACGAAATGCAGCCGCGGGATCCACCAAGTCGCTGACAAACATCAGGCCGGGAACGCGAAACAGGCACCCGGGCACAAGACCAAGCTCCGAGCCTGGCTCCCAGAAAAGAAAAAGAAGGCGCTAGCACTTCGACCTGTGAATGCAGCATTCACGCATGCCATGAACCCACAGTGGAAATGAAAGACAGGTAAACAAGAAAAACAGAGAAGAAGCGGCAGGACCCCACCGGATGAAGCCAGCCGCAATGCCTGCTCGAAAGTCTCCCAGCGACACTCCGCGCTGTAGCGCATGGCTCAAAACAAACAATTTGAGAACAGCCTAACTCCCCCCTGAGCCCTCCCGATGGATTCGCCGTGCCACGTGGTCTCGGTGCTCAGGGCGGCGACTGGCGAAGAGCTGACCGAGCTGCAGGTATGTGAAAATACCAACACCATCCGACACATCAGAGTGCAACTCGAGATGGAGCTCGGATTCCCGCGCTACCAACAACGATTGCTCCTGCGCACGTCCAAACACGAACTCCCAGAGGCGTACGTTCTGCACGCCGGCATCAAGCAGATATCCGTCGTGCTAGTTCCCTACATCAAATAAGTATCCGACGAGCAAGAAACCGAGATACTGGATGCAATCTACCACAGCGGAACGCACGCCGTCGAGGCCATCCTCCGACGACCGCAACATCCAGACGCATCCACAGGAGCACCATGTCCATGCTGCAACACGGAAAAGATAACGGCGCTGCAACTGGCAGCGAGAAGCAACAAGACGGACATCGTAAAGATGGTGCTGGAAGCCAGAGCAGACGTCACACGACGCGGCAACTGCATGTCCCTGCACGAAGCAGCCACGAACAACAGCACCGACGTGGCAGAGCTCCTGCTACGGGCAAAAGCAGATGCAAACCTGAAGTGCCCAACAATGCACAGCACGCCGCTCCTCGAAGCCACTGGCAGGTACCACTGGGAAGTCATGCGGACGCTCCTGGACGCCATAGCGCAGCCAAACGCGACCGGCCCGGTCAACCGCACGCCCCTGCACTACGCCTGCACCCAACCCGAGATACAGCCAGTACTCACGCTCGTGCAACACGGAGCGAGCTTGCACGCCGAGGATGACTGCGGCTACACACCTCTGACAGTGGCGGCGCGGACGGGGCACGTGCGGATGCTCAAACACCTGACGAGCACGCTCCAGGCATATCAGCCGAAGCACGACGAATCAAGCGAATCCAAAGACGCTTCCAATTCTCGACCACGACGTCGAGGACGAGACGGACCCCGAAAACAAGGACGCCGAGATCGACGAAATGCAGCCAGGGACACCAGCACGTAGCCGACGAACCCGAGGCCCAGAACACGAGGAAAGCACCCGGGCACAAGACCAGGCGCCGAACAAAAGAAAAGAGTGATGTAGCACTTCCACCTGTCAGTGCAGCATCGACGCATGCCATCAACTTATGGTCCCGCTGGCAGACAACTCACCGAGCGAGAGCTGCCGAAATTCTGACACGCCCATCGCATCGCAGCAGCGGCTCGAAAGGTTCCCACAGCAGGCCAAGCCGTAGCGAAAACAGCAGCGCCATGTCGAAGCCCGTAAAGACGAGCACGGACGGTGCAAAGCGACGACGCTTTTGCGCGAGTGCCATCACCGCCACAACCCCGACGAGATCAGCCGGCAACGGCAGCAACGGAGACGGCTCAGAGCTATAGTGGCCACCGTGAGGCGCTGGGGAAGCACGTTCGGCGTCTTCGACGACGGCTCCAGAACGGAAACACTCTGGCAATTGCAGATAAGCCATGGCGGTCGGCAATCCTTCGGCTACCACCTGCTGACCGTATGCAAGCAAGCGCTACAGCACCATCCCAACGAAAAAGTGCGGGATCCAAACGCCCTATGGGCAGCGGCAACCAGAGGACACACAGCAGCAGTCACACGCCTGCTGGCGGCCCGAGCCGACCACAACTCTCTAGACGAATCATCTCTGCTCCACCTCAAAAACACACCCGAAATCGTGCAGCTCCTGCTGCAAGCAAATGCCGACACAGGAAACAAGCTGCTGCGCCAACTGCGCCGTCGCGACGCGACGCATTCCTTCACACCCGGACGGCCAAACAGCACCCTCCTGTTGGGCAACACGGGCCGACGACAAGTGATCATCAAAAAAACGACCTGGCCGCTAGGCCGTTTCGCAAAGCACGCACGAAGGGATGCACAATCCCGGCGTGTAAGGCGCCCTCGCGAGAAACAGCAATCGGGTCCAACGCCGGTGACCCGCCGGCCAGCACGAAAGCAGGCGCAGCAAAAGCAGATCACCCATCTGTCAGAAGTTTCACCGTGAGACACCTCGAGAAGGACAGGCGACAAGCAAAAAAAGTGCAGAAAGCAACCTCGACGATTCGACGCAGCAGGCAACCCCTGAACCCGACAAGGTCCGCGGCCATCCTCCCTCGAGCCAGCGTGCCCGATTAGAAAGCGGACAATCAAAAGCCGGGTAAGCAAATGCGACACCCGGAGGCAAGATCGTTATAACGTCCGAGGCAGATACCAAACGCAAGCAAGCCCAACCCAGCCGCAGTGCCACGACCACTCAAGACGAAGCAATCCCACGGTGCTAACAACGACACAACAAGCAGTCACCATTCAGAAAAGCAAAGGAATCCACATCCGACCAACAGTCGAAACGTAGAAGCCATGGATACAAACGTACCTGCCACAAAGGCCGCCCGCCGACCCAGGCCAGGCATCTTCGCCCGGCGAACCCGGCGGGAAGCCTCCGCCAAGCAGAAGCTATACAGAGCGGAAGCGCAAGAGCACTCGTGTCCGCAGAACTCTGGCTCCAAGATAAGACAAAGCGGTCAGTCCAGACTCCGGCCAGGCCGCACGCAACGCATGGCCCGCCACGTGCCCAGCACCGAGAACCTCGGAAGAAGGCTGCGCATCTACACCTTGTCCGGACAAGAGCTGTCCAACCTGCCGAGCCTACCAGAGGATGCAACCACCAAGCATCTGAAGCAGCGGCTGGAAGACACACACGGGATGCCGCGATTCCGACAAAGGCCCTTCGAGGGCAATCGCGCCCTGCAAGACCAAGACGAACTAACCCTTCCGGCAGATCTGCACCTAATGCTGCTCAACTACATTCCCGCCACACGAGAGAACGTGCTCCAGCTGATCCACGCCTGCTACCTGGGATACGATAAATGGATAGTGGAGATTCTGAGCCGACCACAAGCCGTCAACGTGCCCTTGCCACCACCACTCGTGAACATCGACCCAGACGACTACAGCGGCGGTGACAGCGAAGATCTAGATATACTCTGCACGGCCCTGCAAGCAGCAGCTCGCGGAGACCAGGCGTCGAGCATGCAACTGCTGCGAGAAGCCCGTGCCGACGTACGTGCACCCGGCAACAGGACGGCATTGTGGTGGGCAGCAAGAGAAGGCAGCACACGCGCAACGCAACTGCTACTACGTGCAGGGGCAGAGCCGGACAGCAAAAACAACCGCAACGAAACGGCACTGCTGGAGGCGGCCTGGCAAAACCAGGACAGCACCGCCTCTCTGCTGATCCATGCCCGGGCCAGCCTCGAGGCCCGCGACAAGCACGACAGAACGCCCCTAGTGGCAGCGTGCATCGCAGACAGCCACAACGTTGCGATCCTGCTACTTCGAGCTGGCGCTGATGTGCAACACCTCCTACAACATGAAAGCACAATTGCATCCGTGATAACAAATGCGACGTGTGCAGCGGCCGCTGCAAACCACCAAGACGCCCTGACGGCCCTGTTCGAAGCAGGCGCCAGCATGGACGCCTCGCTATGGCACGCCGCATATGGAGGATACACAGAGGCCATCGAGATCCTTCTGCTCTACCAGGCCGACCCGAACACCGACCACGCCGAAGAAGAAAAACGAAATGCCATATGGGCAGCGGCAACCAGAGGACACACCGCAGCAGTCGCACGCCTGCTGGCGGCCCGAGCCGACCCCAACTCCCTGGACGAATCATCTGAGCTCTACCTCGAGAAATATCCCGATATCGTGCAGCTCCTACAGCAAGCAAATTCCGACACAGGAAACAAGCTACTGCCCCGAATGCGCCGTCGCGACGCGACGCATTCCTCCAGACCCGGACGACCAAACAAAACCCTCCTGGCGGGCAACACGAGCCGACGACGAGTGATCAGCAAAAAAACGACCTGGCCGCTAGACCGTTTCGCAAAGCACGCACGACGGGATGTACAATCGCGACGTGCAAGCCGCCCTCGCGAGAAGCAGCAATAGGATCCAACGACGGTGCCCCGCCGGCCAGCACGAAAGCAGGCGCAGCAAGAGCAGATCACCCATCTGCCAGAAGTTTCACCGTGAAACATCTCCAGAAGGACGGGTGATAAGAAAAAAGAGTGCCGCATGCATCCTCGACGATTCGCCCCAGCAGCCAAATCCCTGGATATGACAATGTCCGCAGCCATCCCCCCTCGAGAAAGCCATGCCCGATAAGAAAGCGAACAGTCAAAAGCCGCCAAAGGCAACGGCGTTATGGCGTCCGAGGCAAAACCGAACGCAAGCAAGCCCAACAAAGCCGCAAGGCCACGTCCACGCAAGACGAGACAATCCCACAGTGCTGACAACGCCACAGCATGCAATCGCCAATCAGAAAACCAAAGGAATCCACATCAGACCAACAGTCGAAACGCGGAAGCCATGGATAAAAACGTACCTGCCACAAAGGCCGCCCGCCGACCCAGGCCAGGCCTCTTCGCCCGACGAACCCGGCGGAAAGCCTCCGCCAAGCAGAAGCCGCGAATCTACAGGTTCAACGGAGAAGTCCTGCCGCAGACGTCAACACGTCGACATCCCACGCCAAAGGACCTGCTGCGACGCTTGGAGCACACCTGCGGCGTTTCAATGTACAGGATCAGGCTGATACAAGACGGTCAGATGCTTCGAGCGCGCGGCAAGCGACCCTTCGCCTCGGCAAAGAGCATTCAGATGCTCCTCCTACCGTACGTGCAAGACAATAGCAGCAGAGACGTGCTCCAAAGTCTCGAAACAGCAATCCGAACGCAAAACACGGCGGCATTGAGAGAACTGATGTGGCGACCCGTGGACCCAAACACAGCCTTCCCTCGCTACCTGCCGCGTCCAATCACAGCACTAGAACTGGCGCTGCTGAGCGCAGGACCGCGCACGGAAACGATCCTTTCCACACTGCTAAAGGCAAAGGCAAGGCCTAATGACCCGAGAAACCAAGGCATGCTCTGCCTGGCCGTACAACAGAACGACAGCAAGACGCTGCAACTGCTCCTGCGGCACCGGGCAGACCCGAACAGCTCCACCAACCGAATTATAACCCCCTTGGACATAGCGTGCCAACTGCCGCATCAGGAGCAGGAACCTAAAGCAGCACTAATGCTGCTAGCAGCGCGAGCAGAGATACAGGGCATGCTCCAAGACGAAACCAGCTGGACGTTGGAGCCAAGGCGGAAAGACTATCTGGACTACGCGCACCCTCGGTCGCTCGCAAGCACAGTATGCTTGGTGCGTGCTGCAGCAGGACTGCCAGACCACACGCACCTGCAGCAGATCATCGAGATGGCCAAGACGAAGAACGTGCGCATCCTGCCCACATGCCTCTGCAGCGCAGCCGCCAACGACAACCAGCATGCCGTGCAGTGGCTGCTACACGCACAAGCGCCAGTAGACTCGCATGTATGCCAAATGGTGCTAAGAGGAGATCACCGCCTCGTGTTCCGCAGCCACGCTCGCCGCACAGCACTCGCCCTGGCTGCCGGAGAGGGCCACTGCGCCACCACGAGAACGTTGCTCCGAGCCAGGGCGGACCCAAACAAACAACTGGACGGACAGACGGCTCTGCTGCACACTGCAGCAGAACGCAAGGCCTCCATAACAGCCGTGCGCGCCCTCTTGACAGCTGCCGCAGATGTCAACCAAGAGGACAGCTTGGGCCGCACAGCTCTCAGAGTGGCTCTGCAAAACCCAAAGCCGGACGTGGAGCTCATTCAAACACTGCTGCATGCCAAGGCCGACACCCAACACAGAGACCACGTCGATGACACGCCTTTCAGCTTTGCAACCCGGAGATGCTGCGCCACTCTTCTCGATCCGGAAAGAAGGCTCGCATGGATGCTCTCAAGAACAAGAGAATCAAGAAGACTCTCGAGGTAGCAGAATAGCTGCACGGCAAGGACTATGCTTGGTGCACGGGTCCAGCATTCCGGTCTGCACGCAACAAGCTTGCCAAGGGCAATGCGGAACTCGTCCTGCGAAGAGAGGGCTCGGAACCGTTGCTGCATAGCTAAAGGACATACAGACGACTGCCACAGCACCTATCTCATCTCTCAAGATAAGAACTTAAATCTCGCTGCATTCACCAGACCAGCACGGCCTTTTTGCCTCTGAGCACCTCGATGCGCCCGCACAACTGTTGCAGGGCGCCTCCAGGAGCATGCAGAGACGAACGGCTCGCTGTACAAGCCGCACAAGACCGCAAACCTAAAAGGAACAGAAACCTGTGCGAGCAAAAATCCGAGTCGTGCCTTCTCAAATGCAACGCCGTGATAACGATAGAGCCAGTAAGTCCATTTTTTCGAGTCCAGCTTGCATCTATATCCTTGTCGTGCAGCATCGCACCGCAGCAAAATCCCAGCTCAAAAGTAGCAGCAAGCCTACCGGACCGCCGCAAACGGCCAAGGTGCGCCCGGCGAGAGACGGACCCGCAAAGAAGAAAAGGCGTACTCGCCTGCCCCCCACGCAGGTCGCGCCAACATGCAGCCCAGCAAAACCAGGCGCCGATGGGCGGACAGGACGGACGAAGAAGATGACGCAAGACACCTAGCGCACGTGGACACACGCAATAACCAACCCCGCACAACTTGTCAAGGACACCGGCTGGGACTTCGAAGCCTTCAAGAAGCACTACCTGGCCACGAAATGCAGTCTCACGCTCCTGACGCCGGCGCCGCCCTGAATGCTTCCCGGGAACAAAAAAACCCACCAACGAACCCCGTGCAGAGAACGGACGCGCCCCTTCGTCGCGCGCCTAGGCCGGAAGAATCACAATCGACGAGGCCCAGAGCACGAAGCAAGACCCGGCGTCTATTGCAAGCACGCAAGTCCACCCAAACATGCCCGTGACACACGTGCCGGCTCGCCGAAGGCATGGAAGCCCACCCCGACGACGGCACCACGCCGGAACACTCGCACAGGCCGCAGCGCGAAACATGCAAGCCAGCGAAGGAAGCAGGCCCGGCGACCAGCAGCAGAAAAGGACGGCAGCGACACGACCCCGAAGCCAAGCACGGCAACAACCAAAACCAGACGCTCTGCCGCAGAATCCCCTGCAGGTTCCAAAGCCGCGAAAGCACCAGCAAAGATGGACGGCCGAGAACGAGATTGAACTGGAGCAGGAGTTCCGCCGAACAGAGGCTCCGACTGCACCCGTAAAGGCAGTAAAACGCAGCATGACCAAGAAGACATCTAAAAAAAAAATGCCGAAGGACCAAAAAACCTTGGCGGCGGCCGCCACGCGACAAAAAAATGCGGAAACGCTGGCGGCGAGAAGCCAAGGACAACGCAACAACATGCCGCACGCTCCACGAGGAGGCGGCAAACTCACTTCGGACGGCCAGCCGGAGCTGGACACCGGCATCGAGGCAGGGCCTTCCGCTTCGGATCTTCTGCCACAGCCTTGCCCAACAAACCCACCCGAAAGCAAAAAGCCCAAACGCCAAATCCTCCGAAACAGACAGCCCACGCTCGCAAGGAGCACTTCCACGGAAGGCTGAAGTTGAAAAAGATGAAGGGCGACGGCAACTGCCTGTTCCACGCGCTCGCAGACAAAAGCCAAGAAGAAGGGGAACACGTGCGAACCCAGATCATCCAGTACCTGCAGGAGAACGCAGCCTCTCAAGAAGACGAAGAACAAGTAGGAGCCTGGACCGAAGAGGCCGAGTATATACCTCGAAAGCGACCCGGGCCACTGGGGCGGAGACACAGCCATCGTCGCCTTCAGCCTAATGAGACAGCAGCGCGTGATCCTACACTGGCGCGAAGACGACGGCCACATCCAGACCTACGAACGCACGCACATGGAAGTGCGGGCAGCTGCACGGCGAGTCCAGCTCGCGGAGCAAGACGACGCCGAGGCCATCCACCTCTGGTACAACGGAAGAAACCACTACGACCGCCTCGTCCTCAAACAAGACCAACCGCCCGATCCGGGCCCAAGCACTTCCCACCATCCCGGCGGACCACAAGATGCCGAAGAGGCGCCACCCCTGCCACCGCCGCCGGCACCCCACCCGTAGCCACGCCCGCCCAAGCGCCAGAAGACCACAACCGCCCAAGCGAACTGCACACGCCCGACCCAGTCAAAGGAACTCGCGGAGCCAGCAGAAGCAGGAACGCCCGACGAAACCCAAGGCGGTGAGCCCAGCCTCCTCGAGGAGCTGACACGCATACCCGTTGCCGCAAAACCCCCAGCCGCTGATACCACCCGACGCCAAAGCCGAGAACGTGGACAAGGGCGAAGCCTGGCCGCGGGTCTTCTGCGCATTCCAGGAATGCACGTGGTCCTCGTTCTCAGGAACGGAGCAGGAACTGCACCAGCACGTCAGAGACGCTCACGAAGAAGAGCTGAAGTTGGTCGCCCAACACCTTCCCAGGCCCCTGCCTAGCGACGCCATCACCAGCATCTACAACGAAGCCATCGCACTGCAATGCCGAGAAGCCGCACCCGTCGCCGGCAGCTCACGAGACAGAAGCGCGCTGCGGAGCTTCGCCGAGGCCACCAGCAAGGACAACGTGGAATCGCTCATTTGCTTCAGCTGCGCCTGCATTCACCCGCGCACAGCCGACACGACGGCCAACAGCCGCATCGGGTGGCGCAAACTCATCCAGAGCCCCGCCAGCAACGACGAAAGCCACGCCGAAAGCACCGCAGAACTGCACGAGCTGCTCAACATCGACAAGTACCTCAGCTACTACGACGACCTCGCCGGGGACGCAAAGCTCACAGACGTGGCCAACTTCGACGACTGGACGGTGACCATCCCCGGATTCGGCAACATCCTGTGCTGCCCGGAGGACCATCGATGCCAAGCCCGCCCCGAGCACCCCAGCCAGCACACACTCTGCGAGCACTGCGAAGTGCCCC
>CAJNDT010001979.1:0-146713 GCA_905221615.1 Symbiodinium sp. CCMP2592
CTTTCGTGTTGTTACGTATGGGGAAACACAACCGAGAGGATTGGCTCCCAAAATTTGGTCCTATCCTTTTGTTATGTTACCTATGGGGAAGCGCAGCCGAGAGGATTGGACCAAATTTTGCCCGCTAAAACTTGGTCCTATCCTTTTGTTATGTTACCTATGGGGAAGCACAACCGATTGGACCAAATTTTGCTGCTGAAATTTGGTCCTGTCCTTTCGTGTTGCTACGTATGGGGAAACACAACCGAGAGGATTGGCTCCCAAAATTTGGTCCTATCCTTTTGTTATGTTACCTATGGGGAAACACAGCCGAGAGGATTGGACCAAATTTTGCCTGCTAAAATTTGGTCCTATCCTTTTGTTATGTTACCTATGGGGAAGCACAGCCGAGAGGATTGGACCAAATTTTGCTGCTAAAATTTGGTCCTATCCTTTCGTGTTGTGAAATTTGGTCTTATCCTTTCGTGTTGTAAAATTTGGTCCTACCCTTTCGTGTTGTTACGTATGGGGAAACACAACCGAGAGGATTGGCTCCCAAAATTTGGTCCTATCCTTTTGTTATGTTACCTATGGGGAAGCGCAGCCGAGAGGATTGGACCAAATTTTGCCCGCGAAAATTTGGTCCTATCCTTTTGTTATGTTACCTATGGGGAAGCACAACCGAGAGGATTGGACCAAATTTTGCCTGCTGAAATTTGGTCCTATCCTTTCGTGTTGTTACGTATGGGGAAACACAACCGAGAGGATTGGCTCCCAAAATTTGGTCCTATCCTTTTGTTATGTTACCTATGGGGAAGCACAACCGAGAGGATTGGACCAAATTTTGCCTGCTGAAACTTGGTCCTATCCTTTCGTGTTGTTACGTATGGGGAAGCACAACCGAGAGGATTGGACCAAATTTTGCTGCTAAAATTTGGTCCTATCCTTTCGTGTTGTAAAATTTGCTCCTATCCTTTCGTGTTGTTACGTATGGGGAAACACAACCGAGAGGATTGGCTCCCAACAGTTGGTCCTATCCTTCTGTTATGTTACCTATGGGGAAGCACAGCCGAGAGGATTGGACCAAATTTTGCCCGCTAAAACTTGGTCCTATCCTTTTGTTATGTTACCTATGGGGAAGCACAACCGAGAGGATTGGACCAAATTTTGCCTGCTGAAACTTGGTCCTATCCTTTCGTGTTGTTACGTATGGGGAAGCACAACCGAGAGGATTGGCTCCCAACATTTGGTCCTATCCTTTTGTTATGTTACCTATGGGGCAGCACAACCGAGAGGATTTAATTGGCGGACCAATTAAAATATAAGGATTTTTAAAATATTACTTGCCCAAAAATCTTTAAAATCCTGAAAATTTAAATGGGCCAAGGTTTGGGCTTTGGAAAAGTTAGCAAACCATTAAATTTTTAAAAATCTTTAAAATCTTTAAAATTTAATTGGCGGACCAATTAATTTTTAAGGATTTTTAAAATTTTAATGGCCTTAAAATCTTTAAAATTCTGAAAATTTAAATGGGCCAAGGTTTGGGCTTTGGAAAAGTTAGCAAACCATTAAATTTTTAAAAATCTTTAAAATCTTTAAAATTTATTTGGCCGGCCAATTAATTTTTAATGATTTTTAAAATTTTAATGGCCTTAAAATCTTGAAAATTCTGAAAAAATTTTAATGGGCCAAGGTTTGGGCTTTGGAAAAGTTAGCAAACCATTAAATTTTTAAAAATCTTTAAAATCTATAAAATTTAGTTGGCCGGCCAATTAATTTTTAAGGATTTTTCAAATTTTAATGGCCTTAAAATCTTTAAAATCCTTAAAAATTAAATGGGCCAAGGTTTGGGCTTTGGAAAAGTTAGCAAACCGTTAAATTTTTAAATATCTTCAAAATCTTTAAAATTTAATTGGCCGGCCAATTAATTTTTAAGGACTTTTAACATTTTAATGGCCTTAAAATCTTTAAAATCCTTAAAATTTAAATGGGCCAAGGTTTGGGCTATGGAAAAGTTAGCAAACCATTAAATTTTTAAAAATCTTTAAAATTTAATTGGCCTGCCAATTAATTTTTAAGGATTTTTAAAATTTTTAAGGCCTTAAAATCTTTAAAATTCTGAAAAAATTTTAATGGGCCAAGGTTTGGGCTTTGGAAAAGTTAGCAAACCATTAAATTTTTAAAAATCTTTAAAACCTTTAAAATTTAATTGGCCGGCCAATTAATTTTTAATGATTTTTAAAATTTTAATGGCTTTAAAATCTTTAAAATCCTTAAAATCTAAATGGGCCATGGTTTGCTAACTTTTCCAAAGCCCAAACCTTGGCCCATTTAAATTTTGAGGATTTTAAAGAATTTAAGGCCATGAAAATTTTAAAAATCATTAAAAATTAATTGGCCGGCCAATTAAATTTTAAAGATTTTAAAGATATTTAAAAATTTAATGGTTTGCTAACTTTTCCAAAGCCCAAACCTTGGGCCATTTAATTTTTAAGGGTTTTAAAGATTTTAAGTCCATTAAAATTTAAACGTCTTTAAAAATTAATTGGCCGGCCAATTAAATTTTAAAGATTTTAAGGCCATTAAACTTTTAAAAACCATTAAACATTAATTGGCCGGCCAATTAAATTTTAAAGATTTTAAAGATTTTCAAAAATTTAATGGTTTGCTAACTTTTCCAAAGCCCAAACCTTGGCCCATTTAATTTTTAAGGATTTTGAAGATTTTCAAGCCATTAAATTTTTTAAAAAACCTTAAAAAATAATTGGCCGGCCAATTAAATTTTAAAGATTTTAAGGCCATTAAAATTTTAAAAATCCTTAAAAATTAATTGGCGGGCCAATTAAATTTTAAAGATTTTAAAGATTTTTAAAAATTTAATGGTTTGCTAACTTTTCCAAAGCCCAAACCTTGGCCCATTTAAATTTCAAGAATTTTAAAGAATTTAAGGCCATTAAAATTTTAAAAATCCTTAAAAATTAATTGGCCGGCCAATTAAATTTTAAAGATTTTACAGATATTTAAAAATTTAATGGTTTGCTAACTTTTCCAAAGCCCAAACCTTGGCCCATTTAAATTTTAGGGATTTTAAAGGTTTTAAGGCCATTAAAATTTCAAAAATCCTTAAAAATTAATTGGCATGCCAATTAAATTTTAAAGATTTTAGAAGCCATTCAAATATTGAAAACCTTTAAAACTTGAAAGGCTAGATATTCGAATACGGATCTCTGTGTCAAAGACTTATAACAACGAAGCCGAATGCCAAATAGAGCATAAAGGTCCTACGTACATAATACTATATATACGATATATACCATATATACTATAGATATTATATATACTGTCTATATATATATATATATATATTTATTTATTCATTTATGTGTGTGTATTGGTGTACATGCGAAAAAATGTGAGTAAGACATGTGTAATCTATTTCCTAGATGTATGTACGTACATAGGCATGTGCATGTGTACATATATATAGACAAAGCCCAGTAACGAAAAAACGTATGTTGTTGCACGACCTCAATATGGAATGTTGGGCTGATGCGAGCGACTGGAATCGGGCATCAGAGACCCCGTACAGCAGGTGACACAAAAAGTACAAGCGATATAGTAACTATAGTAATTATTCATAAGCTCATAAACCTGAAAATCTGAAAGCTGATAATACATGGTACACCTATTTCAATCGATCATGGTGGGTACATGCGTGCGGATGGCGCCGAAAATCTGAGACCCCAAAAAGATATGAGATATGGGACTCGCAGAGGCAAGGAGACCCAAGACCTCCGAAAGATAGACTGGTTCCTAAACACCCCAACATGAGATGTGGGGGAAAGCCCTACGCAAGCAGGATTGGATGGCTAACCCCACTCTTGGAAGATGTGGCTCAGTTCCCCAAACCTACAACGTTCAACAGGGTATGGTTTTGATGCGCAATCACGTGGCAGACCGTTAACGCTGCGGATGGGCGCCGTCTTTTATCGAACCCAAAAATCAACCTTGGCAACTCCACTGGCTTGAAAGGAATAGTCGGTAAGGAACCGGTTCCCAAAAAATCGGTTCCCAAAAACTCAAATCCCTGACAGGAGTGAGTGGTGGAGATTGGAAGTTGAACGCTGTAACAGGACATATTGATCGTTGCAAGAAAATAGAATTACCATCAAGGGCTTGGTGCGCGGCAAGGCAGCAGTGAGAACCAAACCCTAAGAAACTTGACGGAGCCTCCCAAACCCGACACAGTCGGCAATATTGTGTCGCAGACCAACCGCCACAGGAGACGATGAGCGGCAAACCACGTGTTCCCAGAAAACGCAAACAACAAACTAGTAACAGACGATGGGTGGCAGGTGCAAACCCCGAATCTTTAAAAGAATATCCCCACATGAGGGAGGGATGAATTGCTCGATTCGCCACCACGATAAGTTGCGCCACTGCATCATCTTGGCTGCGATGCGATCACTGCGAGCTATGTGTCCAGCGAGCCCCCATATCATTCGGAGGATGTATGTGCTCCAACGTTCGATCTCGCAGCGGTGCAGGGTAACTCGGGCTCGTCTCATCGACCGTATGTGCCAATCAGCCCAAGGATCCGCATCATGCTCCGTGCATGCAGCAGTTGCATTGAGTTGGCCGGCTTTAGCACAAATTCCACACAGAGCCATGTTTCGCATGCCCAGAGTGCTGACTGCCTGACTAGGATGGTATGCATCTGGAGCCTGCTCTTGATGGCCGCGTCAGACATCAAGGTCCCCCTGTGCTTCGCGAATACCTGCCGTCCACGACTCTGCATTTCGGCCACGAGGATGTGGGGAAGCTTAGTGGGTTCCTGATGTAGGTGTCGTCCATGTAGCTGCCCATTGTGGGGGGGTGGTTCCCCTTGTTGGGGCCGACTTGCTGGCTGCTTCATTCAGGGCCTTGTCCAGGGTGCGTGCAACGGTCCTGCCAAAGGCTATTGGGCTATCTGGAGAACCTTGCCGCACGCCGTTGGATTGGTGAACGGCAAAGTGCTCCCCTCGGAAGACAATGTGGATCTTCTGCGCGTGAAGCAGGGACACCCAGAAGGTTGTCCCCCTGTGTCCCCCACATCGCGGGAAATCTCCTCTGCCAGTGCCTCCTGGTACACTGAGTCAAAGGCTTTCCGTATGTCAAGTTTGGCGAGGAACATCGGTGGGCCGTACGACAGACTTTGCGAAGGATCAGTATGAGTTCTACGCCTTGACGGTGTCGTCGACTCCATTGCAATCGTGACGGAATCTGCACATGATGGGCGACACGTCGGATAATCAACTGTGAGAAGGTCCAAGGTTATCGGTCGTGTGTCCTTCCAGTCGGCTGGTGTCGCTTTCTTCGCCAAGAGCACCGTAATGCCTCGTTCAACTGCTTCGGGTAACTTGGCAACGTAGAGAAGGTCATTGAGAATGTAGAGGAGCTTGTTGGCCCAGATTTCTGTCCCCCCACGGCCCTTCAGTGCTTCGTGCGATATGCTGTCCGGTCCACACGATTTCCCATTTTTCCACTTCTTTCTCACAGCTTTGAGCTCTTCATGGTCAAAACGGATCCATGGCGTCTTCTTGCATTGCACGGTCAACCGATGCCATACCTCGTCTATCTTTGCTTGCACGGTGTCCATGGGCTTTTTGTGGAAGATCTTGTCGAAGTGGTCGCGGAGTTCCTGTCGCCATTCGTCGCGAGCATACAGGCTGAGTTCCCGATTCCCAGGAGTTGTTGCCTCCGTCCCCATCTACATCCTTCTTGGACTTCCAGTAGCCCTTGCCGGCCAGGTTGAACTTGCATGTCTTCCATTCTTTGTGTTCTCGGCGTCGTAGTTTCTGCATTGTTTTCCAGGTTTGTTTGCGTTCGTCCCCTGGGGGAGTTGCAGGGCATGTCGGCGTTGAGAGCGTGCTTCTTCACTTTCTCGGAAAGCTTCTGCACGTCGTCCCGGTCTGGTGATGGCGATGGCGACGTCGGCGATGTGAGAGAGAGGGTCCATCGATGTATTCACGTAGGTCTCCAGTATCCGATCTACTTCTTTATGGTCACGGAGTTGTCTTGTCCCCCAAGGCTTTGCTCGTGGAGCTGTGCGTTGCTGTCGCTGCCCTTTCGTCTCGATCTCGAGGACAAACCGGTTCGTGGTCACTTCTGGCGAAGTCCCGGAGTTGCAACACGTCCCCGTTTCTGTTCTGGAGGTTCCGCGTGCAGACGTAGTCGAGGCGGCGGCATGGCATCGCTGTATTGTAAGGGAAGAAGGAGTGTTTTGCCAACTGCTGCTCTGGGACTTGCCATCCAAGCTTTGCCAGCCATAGCAGTAGTTGTTCCCCGCGCCCAGTTGTAGAGTTAGTGCAAGGTCGGTGGAGGCCCGGCGTGAAGGTCTCGTTCACGTCCCAACCAAGGATTGCCTTGTCATACTTGAGCACATGAGAGCTCCAGGCTTCGGTGATTGCCGCTGTCAGCAGTATGGTTGCATGGTGGGGTGCCCGGACAGTGCAAAGAACTTATTGTTCTCGTCACCACACGGCAACAGCTTATTGTGGCTGCGGCTCAACTGCGAGCCATGCACGACGGCTGTTCCTCGCCAATCTGTTTCTTGTTTGCCTGCGAAGATCGGCATGTCATCCTTTTTCGGACACATGCTTGCCAGCCGTCACTATCACCTCCTGGAGGAGCAGGACAAAGTCAAGGTGGAAAGGTTGAATTCGTTCTCGGCGTAGGTCACATAGAAGTTGGAGGACTTGGTCTGGATTGAGTCCCCCTACATTCCACGTCAAAACATGCATGGTCCCAGCTTCTCTGCAATCGCTGGGGTGAGACTGCGACTGCGTTGTGCTCGGTCAGCTCAAAGCTTTCCTGAGCTCGTCCCACTTTGTCGTGAGCGAGCTGTCGGAGACTCCCATCTGGCTAGCTATGGTGGCAAGGTGCACCCAGCCCACGCGGGTAGAAGCCGCCCCAATTGGAGCCGTACTGACAGCGGAAGCAACTCGCACTTGCCCATGCCAGATGTTGCCTGTGCCGAACTCGACGTCTAGCTGTCGCTTGTCTCCATCCAGTTCAAGAACAAGACGTTTCACTTTCCCGGCAAATTGTGCCCGCTTGCGGCGCTCGGGGCTTTCGCTCATTGCCGCCCCTGAGGGCGTTCCCCCGTGATGACCTTTGCTTCCCTGATTTTTCGCAAGGCCTCACGAACTCGGCGTCTGAAGTCCATGTCACTTTCCCCGCTTCTGTTGTTCACCGGCACAATGGCGAAGCCACGTCGAAGCCCTGGTACAAAGGCCTCTTCGGTGTCCAGGTCGATCTCGAGGCTTGCAATGTGCTCTTTAGCCATGCGAAGCGTGTCACTTGCACTTTGGTCAGCATCCCATCCACCGACCACGACGGCGGGGCGGTTATTGGAATCCGGTCCCCCACCTGCCGTCGTCCGCGTGCTGGAGGAGGTCGAAAACGTGGCTGTGGCGAACTTGCCTTCAAGGAGCTCGAGATGCTTGCGAATGTCCGTGACCCTTTTGACTGCGTGTTCCATGCTGCAGTGGCGGTCTGTCATGATTCTCACGGCCCTCCTCCAGTGAGTGAGCCTCACGGGCTCGTTTCGGCCCACCTTGTGGCGAACCTGTGGCTTCTTCAAGGTTTAACGACATTCTGCTGCAAAAGGGCGGGCCACCACGATCAAGCCGAAGTCGCCGTCGTGCAGGTAGTGCTTCAAACTTGCGTAGGGGAGCAGGATCCCCCAACGATGGTCTTGCGGTGGATCGATTCGGCAGACTTGTCCCCCTGTCGGGTCGCCGATTGCCGCAATGGTGAGGTTTGTGAAAGTCCCGAAAGAGCAAGCCAACTTGTACCCCGGCTCCGTTCTCACCTATGTCGCGGAACCGAACCTGGAAGGAGTACACGCAAAGTACAGCGAGGCCCCCGTACTCGGTGTGGCTGCAGAATCGCGCAGCTCTCTCCTGCTTGCCTCAGTCCCCCTCTGACTCTCTTGGTTGGAGGTCCTCTATGGTCTCGGACCTTGAGCACTCGCGGCTTGAGCCAAAATGGCTACCTCTCTCTCTCTCTGTCTCTTGCTGTGCCCGACGAGCCAGGCTCTCCTGCCGACACGTCCACCAAAGGGACACAGTCTGGCCAATCTCCCCGAAAGCCACGTAGCAACGGGAGAAATAAAGGTCCAGCATTGTGCCAGCCCACCAACCTCGGATCGTACACCCTGTCAGACATGTCCGCGCAAGTCTCACCATTTGATTTGGATGCGACGTTGTTCGACCTGAACGGTTGATCAAGCTGGCATGCCACTACCTGGAAACATTGTCTACTGCTGTGTCCATATCGCAATCGACAGGTTTGTTCCGGATGAGGGACACCTATGTCTGGAGCTTGTTGTCACATCTCTGCCAACCCGTTGACGCACCTGCTCTTCACCGACACGGCGACCAGGTTACCGCCAAAACCCTGGAAACTCATCACTGATACGGCCACCAGGCTAAGCCCGGAACCTTGATCATACTGCAACTTAACCACCTATATGGCTCAACATCTTTACCTCTGCATATAGGTCATATAAGACAACATCAGAATCAAGTCGGAGGGAGTATTGCACAAGTGGCGCGTGCCTGAAGCTGAACCATGCAAGCCTGGATCACGAAGCGAACCAAACACGGTAAGTCCCCTACTAGATGACTTCCTTTCAGTCTGGCAGAACAAGAATCTGCCAGCAATCTACTAGCTCCTGACCCTTCACCACTTCAGAGCCAGGGCAAGTGCCGTTGGTGTGGATCAGCTCCTCAAACTCACGAGAATCCTGTCAGCAAGTACCACGAAAAAATCCACGCTCGGCACATAGCATCTGACCTGCTCCAGCGCTGCTGCAACGTTTGCTTCCGTGAACTCTGTGGAGCCTGCGACGCAAGTCGCAACTCCGAAAGATTGCAGAGAGTGAGAGCGCGACAACTCGATGCTGAAAGAGGCTCCATCTTTCAGGCAATCCAACTCCTCAGAGCAACGGCTCACCCCACTCCCAACTCGAAAGACCAAAGCATGCCGGTCATAGCGTGTGTGCCGTAGCTTCCCAACTGCAAGCATACGCAGCACACGCAAAGGCAACGGCTCACCCTACCGGGCCTTTCCCGGAGCACCTGTCGCCCTTCTTACAGTCTTAAAACCTCTTCTTGAGGCTTCTGGACTATCTAATCCTCGCGAAAGAAAGCCCGAAGGCAGCTCGGCTTCGTCAAAGGCCACTCGCGGCTGCAATCTGCCCCCGCGAATTTCCAGCACGGCATCCTACACCCCGCCCAGCCCCGCCCCTCAACCTTCGCCCCGACCGGCACCACCATGCCAGCTAACCAAGTAAGAAAAGCAGCATTTTTTGGGTCATCCGGGTCCCGTGCCGCTTGTGTCGCTGCGACGAGCTCGTCCGACTCTGCCGGGTCACACTCGAAGCTGATGCCTCCGCAAAAAAAAAGTGCCAAAACATGCGCCTCTTTTTTGATCCTTGACTTCACACCTTCCCGTTTTAACGCACTCCGAGAGGCTCAATGTTCCGTGGCGCGGTTTGCCCATTTGCGGTGGCGCCAATGAAAGGTCGGTGCCCACGGACACGCTGTAGACCTGCAATCCACCAGATTGACCCAAATCCATGATTGTGAAAAGGATTATTTGGGGCCTGGGATAAATATGTAACTCGTGTCGTCATGTCTGTGTGCGTGTCGTTCCCTCGCAGATGGGGGGCAGGTTGAGGACCTGCAAATAATCCGAGCTTTTGCTTACTCATGACCCCTATATTTAAAGGATATATTCCGGAAATCCTGGCTTTGCACTCTGCAGACAAACCCCCTAGATTTGAAGGAAAAGAGAGGCCCAAAAACTTACTTCCTTACTGCAATTAGAGGCCTAGTAGAAGCTTAAAACTTACTACTTTACTTGCAATTAGAAGCCTAGCTGAGGCTTAAAACGTACTACTTTACGAAATTAGAGGCTCAGTAGAGGCTTAAAACTTACTACTTTAAAACTTTACTGCAATTAGAGGCTTGGTCTTGCTACTCTACAGCAAGTAGAGGCTTAGTAGAGGATTGAAACTTACTTCTTTACTGCAACTAGAGGCTGAATAGAGGCCTTAAACTTACTACTTTACTGCAATTAGAGGCTTGGTACAGGCTCAAGCCTTACTACTCTAATTAGAGGCTTAGTAGAGGCCTAAACCTTACACTGTACTACAATTAGAGGCTTAGTAGAGGCTTAAAACTTACCGCCCACTTACTTATTGCTTATACTACTTACTGCTTACTACTTAGTCTTACTACTTACTTACAACTCCACACAGGAAACGAGCTCAGAAATCGTCGGCCGGCAGAATGCAGGCACCATGCTCCTCTTTGTGGACAGCATTTGGTTCTGCTAAGCCGTGAAGCGCGAAATCGATCATCAATCCATCATGCTTCCCTCGGAACTTCAATGCACGCATCAACGATGGACTCACGAAAAACCAGCACCTGCTCCTATTGAGAAATCTGTGGGTGTTCGGTCTTGCTCTAAAGCACCCTGCTGATGAGTTTCGTGACCTCCACGTCGTACGCCTGGCCCCCAAGCCCGGGAGGCCCGGGAGGCCCGGGAGGCCCGGGACACTTGACGTTGACCCTCCAGAGGGCACACGAGCCTGCGCGTACCGTGAGCTGGCAGTGTCGCCACGAAGAGGTTGCACCGCCGTGGCCTCGTGGGTTGGCAATGGGCCTGCCAAACGACTGCTGCCTGTGCGCTTGCATGGTGGCGACGGTTGCCCGGCCCTGGGCTTTGGCAGGGTCACTGCACAGGAAGACGTGGGGCCGTGTCCGCGTTTGTGTGGCCAAGCTCTGCGGGGGCGTCGGCTATTGCTGGCCCCGAGTTTGCCAAACCAAGGGCTGATTAACCCGCATCGCGCAGCTTGTTGCTGTCCAGATGAGTAGTTTAAATCCCTTCCCCCTTTCATTTACCACCCCCCCTTAAAGAAAAGCAGACGCATTGGCCCCTGCCCTTTTAAAACCTGTTCTGAATGCTTTCGGAGGGAGGGTTTGGAGGCTCCAAATACCCTCAGAGCACAGTAAGAGCGAGAGCAACAGCAAGAACAAGAGCAAGACCGGGAGGTAGAGCAAGAGCAGGAGCAAGAGCGGGAGCATCAGCAAGAGCAAATCAAGAGCAAGAGCACGAGCAAGAGCACAAGCGGGAGCATCAGCAAGACCAGCAGCAAGAGCAAAGCCGAAGCAAGAGCGGGAGTAAGAGCAAGGGAGCAGGAGCAAAAGTGGGAGCAACAGGAAGAGCAGGAGCAGGCGCAAGAGACGCAGCAGAAGCAGGAGCAAAAGCCAGCGTGGGAGCAAGAGCCGGAGCAGTGCTGGAGCAAGAGCACGACCCCTCAACAAAAGTAGCAGTAGAGATAACAATTCCCCCCCAACAATAAACACGCTTTCCGAGTTTCTATTGGGGGGGTTTAATATCTGCGTGGTGGATAGCCACCGGCAGTTGAAACTTTGTCTGGTTCGAACAGCTCCGGCACTGCTACGCCTAATTTGCGTTTGGTTTCGTTTCATTGCATCAACTAATTAGCTGCTAGCTGCTGCTAGCTGATCCTCATCCCCAGACGTGCAGGATGCATCAAGTTCCATGCCTGGCCACGCTGGAAACGAAGGACTTCCACCAAGCGGGTCTCCAGGAGCCGCACCATGAGCCTTGAAAAGACACAGCGGCGGGCATCCGCCACTGAGGTGGAGTGACGAAAGGCAAGCCGAGCGACTGGAGCCGCATGAGCTCGCGGAGCTCTTCGGAGCAAGCCTCCACCGACTTAGCCTCCGATACCTCGTGAAAACAAACCCGCGCAGCAAAGTTAGGACCGCTAGGACCTCGCACCGCCACAGCGTGAAAGAGACTTCCAGTCCAAATAGCCGACACCATCTGCAGTGGGAAGCACAGAACCGTACTGCCCTGCAGATCAAATTTGGATGCATGCACATGAGCCCGACTTCGAACATCTTCGTGCATCTTTGCCTTTGGCTCAACCATGTGCAAGTGCACATCTTCTCGCACTGATTTGGCTGGAAAATCGATTTCCTTGCAGGACACCATGTTTCAGAATGATTCAGAATGGTTATGATGCTCCAACGTGCAGCCGGGTCGCTAGAGGAGTCACCGCCTGCCGCATCTGCAGATCTTCGGGGCGCTGGCTGCTCGCGCCGCTCCTATCGTCGAATCGTGAAAGCAAACATGAGCTCTCGCTGCATAGTAGCATTTCTTGCCAAGACACTCCCCATTCGGGATGCTGCCCAAATAAGTCTCCTTACATTGAAGTTTTGGCAACTTGGCAACGGTGGCGTCTCAGAAAACAGCCCCGCTGGTCAGGAATGGAACCAGCAGCTCATCGCTTCCCCCTAACAATCAACCCCCTCCCTAATTGAAAACCTCCCGGTCCCTGGAATGTCACGGTTTCGGGCCCACAGTTGAAAGCTAATTGAAAACATTAGGGGGCCTAGCATTGTATTAGTTTTAATAAGGCCAAGACTACAATAGTACTAATGAAACCGAAAGGACCAGAGCGCTAGGGTAGAGGGTTTAGAGCTTCTGGATTAAGTTTTTTTGCCTTAGGGCTTAAGGCTTTAGGCTTTAGGGCTTGGGGGTTTAAGGATTTGGGGCTTTTGACACTCACACTCGGACAACCCTGGCGAGGTCTGCAGTAGTAGGTAGGGTTTAGGGCTTTACGCTCTCGCAACTCGGACAAGCCAGACGAAGTCTCAGGTGCGAAGTGCTTTGACTGGTTGGTGTCGTAGCTGACGATCAGTTATGCACAACCGTGACGCAGGGCCTTAGGGTTAAGGGCTCAAGGTTTAGGGCTAAGGGCGGGACTGTCTGCTCTGCAGCTGGAACGGCTGCGTGATGGGCGCTCTTTGTGTCTGGCTCATCATTACTCTCAACCCGACTCATACCCGGATGCCCCGAAACCGCCCCTAATATCCGAAATCAAGGTTTTATGTTAGAGGGAGGGGGAGCATGTCACATGTTACCCCACAGCTCTCGCGCCTACCCCCCCAATAGTATGGATCTCAAATACAAGGGTCTGGAGCCTTAAGCTCAAGACTGGGCCCGCATGAACCCCCATGAGAGAAGGTCCGTACTGGGGTTTTGAGGGCGAGTACAAGGATTCTTCGGCTTTCATAGGGTCTAAAAGGGGGTTTTAGAGAGTTCAAAAATAGCTCCATGAGGGCTTCCATAGAGCTCCACATGGCTCAGTTTATCCCCTCCGGTGGAACGGGACAGCCCGTTTCCTCGGTTCTGTGATCCTCTGTCTGTGGTCCAGATGAGGAAGGAGAACCCCCGCCGCCCCTGTAGAACAGGATTGAGTTTCCTTTTCTTCGGCCTCTGGTGCTGTCCTGTTAAGGAAGTGGTATGATCGCGTGGGAACTTCGTTTCCAATATAGGGACGCACACACGCACACATGTGCCTCTGTACATATGGTCCCTCGACCGCACAATAGAACAAAATCCTGGAAGAGGGTGGGGGCCCGCCGGGGTGCAACCATATATATATATATATGATAGGATATACAGATATACATAAATATATACATGCATACACATGCTTTACTATCGTATGATTCAAAAGAGATAGCACAACGTCTGTACAAATAACTATATCTAAATATTTCTGTTTCGGACTCGCAATTTTTTGAAATGTATTACAAGTACGCTCAGCAATTTTGAGTCAATGAAAAGATGCTCCCACGCAAAACAGATTTCGAATCAATTTTGGGCCCAAAGACAAGAACGATCCACGCGAGAGCGAATTCAGCTCTGTTCAGTCAGAAGTGCATCAACGCGGTTCTCCCCGCGACTTCTTGGCGCTCCGACGCTTCCCCGCGCAGGCACGTCGGCGAAACACTGCACGTTCCCGCCAATCGCCAATGGCCCGAGAAGCCGGTTTAGAAGCATCATGACAATGGCTTGCACTATGCTGGCACAGTGGCACCAAGCGACAATTGTCTAGCAGCCCAACCACCATTGAAGCTGCTTCATACACGAAGTCGAACACAAACAACAGTAACGGGAAAATGCGAACTCAGGCCGAGAGGCCAAGAGCGGCAGCAGCTCGCTTCGAGGTGGCAGTCGGCCCACGAGCACCAAGGTCCACTCACGGGGCATCGACGCGCGCTCGTTGAAGATCTCACAGGCGCAACGCTGCAACTGCAGCTGCAACTGCTGTCGTCGCCTGGGAGGCGATCCGGAAGTTCAAGCGCAGGATCCGCCAGAGACCTGCGGCGTATGCAAGGGGCAGCGGACTGCAAATCCTGCCGCCAAGTCTCACGGTTTGTCACACATGGGCGCAGCATTCTGGCAAACCCTCGTACGCTGCTATAACTCCCAATGCTACCGAATCCTGCAATATGTGATTGATGGGTCCTTGCAAGCGTCTCGAAAGTTGCTCAGCTGGGCTGCTGGGCTTAATGGGGCGTCTGAAAGCACCCACCGTATCCCACCATCAGCTGTTCAGGGTCATTCTCACCGGTCTCTTCAGTGCACACCCAGCGGCTCGGCAGCCAAGTATACCTGAAAGATGCAAAGGGAAAGCTAAACGGCTGGGGTGCACAAGGCAGACAAGTGCAGCGAGTCAGGCCAGCACGGATGGTTGCCGGTGATGGCACTTTGCATACGACGGCGGAACTTGCCTTTGTCACGTTGTGTCATCTGACACGGGGCCCCTTGGGGCCTGTGGCGCCGCTCGCTACTCCGAGCTCATGGCTCTGCGGATCTCGGTCTTCCGCCAAGCGCCAAGCCAGGAGGCCCAGCTTCACCAAGGAGAGCCTCCAAATGGAGCGGACGGCCCCTGCGCCCCGGGTTGGGTCTGGCCTGACCCTGGCCTCCCGGAGGTGCCCTGACCTGGCGACACCGGCTTCAAGAAGAGCAGCGCCAGCAAGGTCAGGAGCACCTCAACAAAAAAAAAAGGCACGACATGCACGACGCATCGTGCTTGTCTGTGACCTGCCTCAAAGTCAGCCGGAGAAGAGGATGCATCCAAGGAGGTGGTGTAAGCCTTCGAGCCACAGCCATGGGATGCCGTGGCCACCATGGCCAAAGTAACCCCTCACTTTGCCTCCATACTCGGTGGGCTCGGATCAACTCGCCGACCCTCAAGGCACTCCTGCTCAGGCGCAGCGAAAGCGTGGGGGGTAAAAGGCAGGTCCTTAGGACCAACACATTATTCATTGCTGACCTCAGCTATTATTTCAAATCCTAACACGCCCTCTTCGTTTTCATTATCATCTTCACCTTATCCACTTTTCGCAGGCCGGTTCTAGGGGTTATTCACCAATATTGCACTTTTACCGCCGGTTGTCAGAACTTTTTCATCAATTCATTCCACCTCATTCATTTTTTACATTCACCCCCTAACATTCTAACCATAGCTCATACCACCGCGCCTAGTTCATTGCTCATATTTTCCTACCTATTTTCCAAGCTCCCTAATAATATTCTTACCAAAGCTTCTATTACTTGAAGTCTCTGAAACCTCCTTTCAGAGACCAGAGAAGCGGACAACATCTTCAGCGATGATTTCTTCAAATGGTGCGCCTTACTCGCTTGAAGGTTTCTTCTGTTCTTGAAAGTCAGAAGTTGCGTTGATTGGACGACATTGTCTTATTGATTGCCGTAGCCGTAGCGGTTTTTATCATTCAAGATGGCAGACCCCGTAGACTATCGCGATGTTTATGTTGGGCTCTACAACGACTTCATCAAAGACCAGCAGTCAGTGGCAGTTTTGAGAAAGCAGAGCATTGTTCTTGACAAGGTCTGTGCGTCGGGTTTCCTTTGCAGTGAAGACGACCTGGAAAACACAATATCCAAAGACATTGAAACAGCCTTCCTCGGCAACCTTCCCGAAGACAGAGATGACGGCATGATTCTTGAAGACTATGACTTGGAAAAAGAAGCAGAAGATTGGAAAAACTATTCGAGCGAACTTGTCCGAAGTGCTGACATTCCAACTACGAAAGAGGGGTTTGACGAAGCGGTCTATCAATACCTGTATGCTAACTTGTGGAACTAGCAAAGGGTCTTTCCAGCGAGGCTTGAAAATGTCCTGCAAAAGCGGTTGCCTTGATTGTCAGTTGCCTGTCTCTTGCTTCTAAGCTTGCGAAAGACACTTTGAAAGCACCTTGTTTTGCTTCTATAGCGGTGTCCAGTGTTCACGCAATTCGCGAACCCCTCTTTCAAAGCAATGGCTTCCTCTTCCAAGGATGCAGGTTACAGTGGCTTTCGTGAGATTCCGATTGAGGAGTTGAGTGAGCAGTCCGACCACGACACCACCTCTTCCTCGGAAAGCGAAGACGAAGATGTTGTGGCATCTCCCCACGACCGAGACAGTGACCCTCGCGATGATTTTGACAAAGAGCCCGATGCCGAATGCTGATGGTTCCGCATCTCAGACCACCACGAAGACAGACTTCTTGATGAAGCCTGATGAGATTGATGACATTGAAGCCTTGGAGTTGCTCTACAACGAGCAGATGAAGAAAGCGAAGTCCGTCGTTGAGGACTACAACTTGGTCCACGCAAAGCTCAAATACATTAAACAAGAAAAGGCGAAAGAGGAGCGCGAGGCCAAGAAGGCACAGAAGTTCCTTGAAAAACGGATGGCAAAGAAGAAGGAGATTGAGACCACCTTGACACTTAACATCAAAAATACCTCCGGCGAGACCTTCACCATCAGCATCACACCCAACAAGACCATGAAGGAGTTGAAGTTGCTGATTGTTGAGACCATCAAAGTCCCGAAGAGCCACATCAGGACGATGAACCTTCGCTTCAAAGAGAACCCTATGACGAAGGATGAGATCGGTGCCTTAGGCTTGAAGGATGGTGATTTGCTCGCGAGACCGAGGGATCGATAGACTCGGCACTCTGGCCGATGTCCATGACCGTTGCCGACCCGACAACTGATCAACACACATGCTCAACCTTGGTGCGTTCGGAGTAGGTGGTGGCACATCCAAGGTCATCAAAAAGGCGGTTTTGAAGAAGAAGCCCGGCACCTTGGTTCAGACACCGACCAGAACACCTTTCAGGTTGCCTTTGACATTGCTAAGAAGCTGTCAGAGAAGTCCGACCTCTCGTTTGATGAAATGATGAAGACGATGAGCCCCTCCGAGCTGACATCTTTGAAGAAGTATCTTGACGACGACAAGGCACGCCTTGAAGACAAGTGCTTCAAAATTGACGAGTTCTCTTCCGACTACAAGGCGATTTCGGTTCTCATCAACAAGTTGGAAGTGGTGGCAGACCACTAATTACAAGGAGCAGATGTTCAACTCAATGCTTGAAAAGTATGAGATGGCTGGGTCAGTAAAGAAAACCCTGATTACAAGGGACATCGAGATTGCTACGAAGATGCGTGAGAGAGATGAGATGGAGTTGTGAGCACCGGAGTGCTTACACATACGCCTTGAAGCACCGAAGCGATGGCATTTTACCTTGATGTTCATATGGTCATCGTATCATTTTGCTCTTAATCTTACAATACAACGATAGGTGATTAATAGGTCATTCTCGAATGATTTCCTGGTCATTCCTATATGGTTTTGCCGTCATATAGCCTCACTGTGCCAAGTCATTTGAGCCCTTGTTCTGAGCAGTGCCTGATATAGGCATTCCATCCTCTTTCTTCAAGGGTGGCGGTGCTATTCTGGTCACGAAACCATGTGTGCGGTGGTCGTTGAAAAACTCCTCCTGCGTCCGAGTGAATGCTAACTTGTGCAAGTGCTTATCAATAAACCGACAAACATGTTTCACGCCAGGATTGAAAGACATCGCCTTCATCACCTACCAGAAGCCCGGCGCCCACTCGGTTTTCGACGCTCACACTCGCACAAGGCAGGCAAGGCCCCACTCGGTTTTAGGATAGGGTTGTTTAGGATAGGGTTGTTTAGGAAACTTCGGGAAAAGGATTGGCTTTTAAGGCCATCTCGGAACTGGAAGCAGATGCTTCGGGAAATCCCACTGTTTAACAGTCAAAAGCATTGTGACAAGCCTCAGAGTGTCGGCGCTTTCAGGGTTTTTCAGTTTCGTTCAGGACTTTTAGGTTTTGTTCAGGATTTTTAGGTTTTGTTCAGGGTTTTTAGGTTTTGTTCAGGGTTTTTAGGCTTTGTTCAGGGTTGTTTTGGTTTGGTTGTGGTTGTGTGCTCTGTTACCCTGAGGGCTCAACCGCGCGAGAGTCAAAACCTTAAATGCCCCCTAGTTTCGGTTCCCTATTCCCCCGCAGCCATTTTTGTTCAAGTTTTTTCGTTTGGCTCAATTTTTGAGAAACTAGAAATTTTCCTTCGCAAACAATAATTAAAAGAATACACAAAAAACAAAACCATAATGATCAATACAAAATTCTGTTCAAGATGTTAACACGTCATTCCAAGTAAAACGTTACAACCAAAATCCGAGAAATCCTGACCGCCAACACCAAACCTAGCCCAAAATCACTTAAAGAAAAGACACCTTACATTGTAATGGAGTCAGGGGGGCTACGATTCAGTGTTAAAGTTCTCAGTTTCAGATAAACAAGCAAACATAAAACGCAAAGGTACTAGAGAATATAAGAAGATATTTAAAATGATGTTGAATATCCATATAACAAAGAAAAGCCACTAGTGAACAATTAATATCAAAACTAGAACAGGGTTCCAAAACTCCACAATACAGACGCTTCAAAATTCTTGACAAAGCCTCAAAAGGAATTCTAGTTAGAAATGCTGTCAAGAAATACGCTATTAAACAAAAAGCCACAATTACCCAAGAACAATCGGCTTTAAACTCTTACGCCAACACTTATTCAATCTCAAACATACAACTTCCTCATGTGAAAGGCTTATCTTATTTCATACACCAAAACGACAAACTAAACGAATATCTTAAAAACACAAATCAATGAAAGTTATAGCTTTCGTTGAAATTGCTTTTGACGACATAGAAGCAGAAGATGAAATAATACACTCAACAAAATCTAGACAATACAACATGCTCAATGAAGATAATAAGGCTTTACATAATATGGGCAAGGATCTAGAAATAACAGTAGCAGAAAAACAAATAGAAAGGTCAGGATTAAGAGTTAAAAAGTTCATACAATCACAATACGTTATGACAAATATGACCCTACACGAGCAGGAAAATATGTTGAATTACCCGAATGGATTTATGAGAAAGAAGGCTTGTATCAACATGAAAACGACGATGACATGTGTTTTAGATGCGGCGTCTCATGTAAGTTTTATGAAATATATAAGAAGGACCACCCACAACGAATGTATCATTATAACAAACATATAGACAACGACAGTTTCATAAAATGGAATTTTTGCCTCCCGCCTGGCTAGGACGAACCTACGATGCAGGGTTAATCATTGGCATCACGTCAGCTGTACACTTCAAGAAAACAACTCACTTATTGCAAGTTCAGCACCAAGATCATGTGTTACACACGTCTCAGTCAGCATGCAGGTATTCTGCTTCCACAGCACGACACTACAAATCTTCACAGTACGACATCCTCGCTCACCCCAAACATTTCGCACCAATCCACTCCAGGAGAGATATCAACTCACCAACTTCCACTTCTCCCATGCTGTGCCCATTGCAGACAGGACGCCCTCTCATCTATTTGCCACTCCATGCAGATCCGTATTCCATGCATCATGCTTGCATGCATCGTGTTTTGTGCCATGCTGTCCATGCAGGATCACATACGTCACGTGTCGTCGCCAACACAATGGTGCACACAGTCATACGGTGTCAAAGGCAGCTGTCAAGTTCAGCCACCGCGCACGGCACCATGACGTAGTGTACTGAAGTGTTTCCTCCATGCTTTCCATCATGGCCCTGCATAGAGCATGCAGCAACTCGGAAGGTCAGTTGGGGCAGTGTGCCCGGGGTCCTGCTTGCCTCGCATTATAGAACACCGAAAAGTGTCACTCACAGCAAGCAGAAAGTCGAGCATGTTCCACTCCGTGCAGTCGGAGGCCACCTGTACCCAGAATCCATGTGTTCCAGAAGTATCACGTGTCTCTGTTGAATTCCAGCGTGCAGTCGGAGGCAGCATGTACCCAGGATAACTCAAATGTTCCACGAGTATCACGTGTGCCAAGTGTTGAATTCCATGCCAAAGTAAATTCAGGACTCCGCTTTTGCCAGCTGTAAGATCCTTCCTCAGTCAGTTGTGTGACCAGGGCTTTGGCCACTGTGACCAGTTGCAGATTGCTGAATTCCAAATTCCAAAAAAATTCATAAATTCACGACCACTCATCAATAGCTCTGGCCTTGTTCCCAAACACATAGTGCTTTACAGCTTCAGGCAGATCATTGCAGTCCGGGCACAGGGTCCATGGCTGGGCTGCTCCAGCATCTCCAAAAATCCTAAGAAAGTAAGTGACCCCAGGTCCAGAATCCCAATTTTATGGAATGATATGAATTATCCTGTATGTAACGATGACATTGGCCATTTTGAAGAAATAAACGGAAGAACGATATCAATAAATGTTTATACCGATTTATACCATAGATGAAGAAAAGAAAACAATAAGACCAGGCCGAAGAACAACAATTTCAAAGCCAGTTTGTCATGCAAATCTTTTTGCGAATAGACCACGACGACGCTTTTCATCATTATGGTTTAATACAAGACTACAAAAAACTAATGGGTTCTCAGACCAATAACAACCAAGAAAAGAGATCTCACTGTATGTATTGTCAAAAAGGCTTCCAACAAGAAGCGCTTTTCACAAATCACATGACAAAAGGTTGTCTAGCTAATGGAGTCCAATCAACACAGATGCCAAAAGAAGATGAAATAATGGTGTTCAACAATCATTAAAAATGCTAAAAGCTCCTTATGTAATATATGGTGATTTTGAATGTTTACCAGCACATTCAACAGAAGGAATAAAGGGAACTTATCCATATCGTAAGCCTTCTGGTGTTATGTTAAACGTTTTAAATTCAATAACAAACGACATGACACCTTATATATACCGCGGAGAAGACTGTATGAATAAAGTTTGTGATACAGTGAATAAAATGGGAGAAGATGTTTTCGATAAGATGAAAGATGTCAAACCACTAGGTTTGACAGATGAAGAAGAAGCTCAGTTCAAAAAAATCTACCCGTTGTTTCAATTGTAATCAAAAATTCACGGAAAGCAAAAAATCAAACCAAGGTTAGAGACCACTGCCACTTTACAGGAAAATATAGAGGTGCCGCACATGTAAAATGCAACCTTGATTCTTGTTTCAGAAATTTCAAAACTCCTGTTCTATTCCACAACCTTAAAAACTACGATGCCTATCTGATTATATCAAATTTAGAAAAGCTCAATACAAAGGACGACCAACTAAGCATCATAGCACAGAACAGCGAAAAAATCGTAACTTCTGAACTTAAACAACTGCAGATAGTTTCAGTTTCCTATCTTCTTCACTAGACAAGCTTGTAAATTGACAAAATATGAAAGAAACGAGAAAAGAACCAACTGGCAGTAGTAAATATACAAAATCAGATGAATGTCTTGACGTATTAACTGGCAAAGGTGTTTATCCATATGACTATTTTGGTAACGTCAACAAGTTCGACGAAAAAGAATTACCACCGATAGAAGAGTTTTACAGCAAGCTTTCGGAAGAACATGTAAAACAAGAAGAATATGAAAGGGCATAGAAGATATACAAGCACTTTAACATTCAGAACTTAGGTGAATATCACGACCTTTACCTTCAAACAGATGTTTTATTGTTGGCCGATGTAGTTGAAAATTTCAGAACAGAATGTTTTCACAATAATCAGCTTGACCCCGCTCACTACTTCACTTTACCTAATTTCGCTTGGGATGCTATGTTGTTAGAAACCGGAATATGTCTGGACATCATCTATGATGAAGAAATTTGTAAAATTGAGAATGGGCTTCGTGGCGGAATGTGTCAGGTATCACACAGAAAGGCCGAAGCCAACAAGTATATGGAAGAACTTTATGATGAAAAGAAACCGTCTTCTTACATCAACTACCTTGACGCCAATACTCTTTACGGTCTGGCGATGTGTCAGAAACTACCTTACAAAGATGTAAGATGGATACAACGTCAATTTACAAAAGACGACATCGAAAAAAAATCCGACCTCTCCACTGGCTACATTTTGGATGTTGATTAAGAATATCCAAAGAGTTACACAACAAACATTCTGATTATCCACTAGCACCCGAAATTATCAATGCTACTGCTGATATGCTTTCAGAAGCACAAAAAGACATTTACAGAAAACTTATACCAAAACCTACAAACATTGTGAAGTTGTAGGTGTAGATCCAAAAGACGAAAAGCCCAAGAAACTAAGTTTAAATGTAAGTGACAAATCCAATTATGTTCTTCACATTAACTTTTTAAGATACTATCTAAAACAAGGGCTGGAACTGAAAAAGGTTAATAGAGCTATAGAGTTCAAACAAGAGCAATGGCTAAAACTTGGGTTGACTTCAACACAGGCAAGAGAAAACAAGCTACATCGGACATTGAAAAAGATATGTATAAATTAATGAACAACGGGTATATGGAAAAACAATGGAGAACGTAAGAGAACATATAAATGTTGAATTGGTTGATACACCCGAAACATTTCAAATGTGTCATTGATCCCACTTACAAGCACAGACACATTATATATGAAAACTTAGTTGAAGTTCACAAGCTAAAAGAAACAGTTAACATGAATAAACCTATATATGTTGGAATGTCCATTCTTGACTTATCTAAATTACATATGTATTCGATTTATTGTGATGTTTTAAAACAACACTGACACAGACAGCTTCGTTATACACACAAAAACGGAAGATATATATGATGATTTTAAAGAACTTTCAAAACATATGGATTTCAGCGGTTATGACAAAAATCACAAATGTTATGACCTGACAAATTCAATTGTGAAAATAAAGACGAACTTCTACACGAGAGGGCTTTTATATACAAAACAATGATTGTATCAATAAACAAATTGCAGGTCGCTCAAGGGAGCAATGGGTTCAAGATAATAAGGAGCACTTACAAAAATATAAGAATGAATGGCATAAAAAGAATATGGAACTATGTAAGGAAAGAGTGAAGAAACATAGAGAAGCAACAAGGAACCTGATGAGCAAAAGAAAAAGGAATACCACGAAACCCATAGAGAGGAGATGTTACAAACACCTAAAAACGATTACCAACAGAATAAAGATAAAATACTTGAACAAAGCAAAAAATTACTTGTTGTTGTGGTTCTTTGGTAAGAAAATACGCCATTACAAAACACGAAAGAACCAAAACATCATCAAGATTACCTTAATAGTCAACAATAACACAAAGGGACTTAAAGACAAAACGCCCCATATAATTAAGAACCTAACATTGGCAGATAAAACACTCAAACAGATTACGACATTCGTTAAGAAGAACCCTTTTCCTTCTTATGAAATCATTAAAGGTATGTTATTAGAAAAAGCCAACAAGTGGAAGCAACAAGGCGATATGGAACTTAAGTTTCATTATCGATGGGAAGTATAACCATAAGAAGCTAAAAGAAATCTATGAAGACATTGAAAATGATGAGCTTTTAAAAAAGAATCGTAATTCTATAAATAAGCACGGAACACAGACTATTTTAAAACTTAATCACTTCACTATGTGTGAAATATTACAACATTTGATAAACGACCAAAATTTTAATAATGCAAGCGCAATATATCACAGTATTGAGCTTCAACTTGAAAATAACTGGGAAGAGCTTTCAATACAATAGTTAACATTACCTCTTCTAAAAGACTCATCATTGTCGTCTGCAATATTGTTATTCTGTATCATAATAAAGCTTCTCTTATGATATCCACAAGACCTATCCAAACACCTTCTACACGCTTCATTAATCCTGCCGTTTTTCTTCTTATGTCTAAACTGTCGCAATTCGTTAAATCCGTTACAAACGCTACATTGTTTATGGATTTTCCTTCTTCTCCTGATATTCTAGGCTTTTCACTAAAATCAGTGTTAAAATCTTCTTTTTTCATATTACACTATTTTACAAACCTAATATTTGCTTTTGTAATCTTAATTCATCAACATCTTTCTTGACTTCTTCAACCGATGTTTCTAATTTGTCAATTCTCTCTTCTAGCTCTTCCGGTGTGATACTGTTAGAACCCAAGCCCATATCATATATTTCAACACTTCCATGTTGCAAGGCACTTTCTGGCCACAATAATACATCTGGGCTAACATTTCTACTGCTTCCGAATTTCATGTTTCTTCCGTCTTGAATGGTGTTAGTTGTAGTTATGTTGTTTTGCGTTGTTGTTTTGGTTTCTTTACGGTATGACTGTTTTTTACATCTACACGGAAAGCACGATATACCTTTTGTATCGATACGAAATCCTCTCTTACTGGAACTCTTACTAGTATCACTCATTATACAAATAATTGTTAGCAATACCATAGGGTTATGCTTCTCCAAAACGAATTCTGAATTCTTTTGTTATAATATCTTACTCTGTTCGCTGGGAAGTATTTATAACCTTCTAGATTATTTCACTGGCAATACAAGGGGCACAAAACACAGGGACAAAACCTTTACCCACTACTCAATTGAAATTAGTTTCCAAATATTCTTAATGAGTAACATTCCGATAGTCAAACTTATAAATGTGAAGGTTTACGATTTTAAACAATCTAAATATGAAGTAGCACCTAAGTTCCCGTTCTTCATGGTTATAACAGGACCATCAGGAAGCGGTAAGGAATTCTCTTACAGCCGCTTATTCTAGACATTTACAGAAACGTCTTCCCAAGAGTTTATGTCTGGTCTCCTTCGGTTTCAACTGACCCTAACTGCACACCTGTTAAGCGATATATACAAACAGAAATGGAGGTGGATACCGAAAAGGAAAAAAAGTGATGAATACAAGCCCGACGAACTAAACGCGGTAATAAATAGACAACATAAAACAACCGAATACCAAAACAACGGACATAAACAATTACACTTAATATTAATCATTGCAGATGACTTCGCAAACTCAAAAGAATTCTCAAGAAATTCACCTTTACTTAATCAACTATAGGCCAGAGGAAGACATAAAGCCTGTTGTAATATAACGGTTACTCAGAATTCAATTCGTTAAGTCCTTTCATACGCGTCAATTCAACACAGGCATTTTTCTTCCGATTAAGAAACTACGAACAATGGTAGAATCCTGGTAGAAGAATTAAGCGCCGTCTTGATTAAGAAATCAACGGTCGGAGATGCCAAAAACCTAGCAGAAGCTAAGAAACTATTACTTGAAGTCTATAATATAGCCACGGAAGAACCTTATAGTTTCTTATTCATCAGTCTTATGAAACCGGATGTAAATGATATGTTCTACAAAAGATTTGATGCTAAGTTGGTGGTTGATTCATAATCGTATATTACGATAATATTTTTTGAATTGCTGTCGCGTTTATCATTACCCTTCATTGTGCTCTTGATTTTTGTTATTTCACCCTTCATTGTTTTCATTTCCTTTTTCATTGACTTGACCAAATCTAATAAATCATCTTTTTCGTTTCCAATTTTCTCAATTTCACTAAGAGCATATTGTAACGCAGACCAAAGAAGGGGCGTTGTCATACTATAATCAAATTTTAAATATCCGTCCTTTTTCTTTCCTTCTCTAACGATGTTACTCCATTCTTTCGGAAATCCTTTATGTTCCACCATCTCGTTAGCAATATATTCGCAACAAGAACGGTCACCGTATTTTTCTTTATCAACAATTTGCTACCCCCCCTCAGGTACCCAGGTTTTCGTCTTTATGCTGATAGCACGAAGGAAGTCGGACAGAAAAGGCTGCAAGTGCACGCGCATGGTCGCGATAAGCCGACATATAGTACGCGAGTGTGACAATTTCGAAGCAGGCCTACTGAAACCCACTAAGACTTCACAAAGAGCAAGAGCTTTGCACGGCATAGAGGTCATACTGTAGCATCCCCAAGGCCATGTGCGCAGATTTCGGATCAAGGTGGATAGTGGCTAGGTTTCACTGGCTGTCGTTATGGTTTTTCACACGCAACAATGTCATTGCTGTGGTGGGTTTTGCTAACCCTCACATGAATTGCTGTGTTCATCGGTTCATACAGCCATTTATGGAATATGCCTAAAGCAATGTCATATAGTGTCAATATACCTGTCAAAAGCCTTTAGTCTTAGCAACACTGTACAATGATTCATGCGTGTCTGTCAAATTAGCAGTCAAGAGCGACAAAAGTATGAAATCGTGTTTCACGATGGTGTGTGTAGGTTTCGCAATTTTTACTGGAAGTATAGTCTCCATTGCCTTAGGAATCCGATCTCCGTTATTTGTCTAAGTCACGACACTGCAACATCATTTGTTCTTCTATACCGAGTTCAAGATAGCAAGTGTGGCTTTAGTATTACCTCTCACAATGCTGTCACCACATCTTGAAAAATTGCCATTATTCCTGTTACTGTGGTGACCATACTTCACCAATACCATGCCATTTAGCCCCATGCACCACCCGGCTTCTTCAATCTCTGCATCAAGTTTTGCTGTGTCAATTACTGCTTTGATTGTTCATTCAGAGTACTTCGTATATTGTTCAGGAACCTTGCTTAATCGTAGCCAAGCATTATGAAGTAAATGTAATACCTGCTGACTGTTGTGTTTTATGATTTTTGCTAGGTTGAGTATGAACCTATCAGAGAGTACCACGTGAATGTGCTTTAAAAACTTCTTGGTAGGATGATGGTTAACCAAGTCACACGTTTGCTTGCTTTTACCTGCTGAGAGTGGGTTGTTAGTGTTCCAAGTCAAGCATGATCCAGCACGCGTTGGCTGCATATTACACTCTAGTTGTTTTCACGTCAGGCGACTTCGACATGTTTAATGCGAATTCAGTTCATCAAAAGTGTGTGCATCATACAGGTACGGTAATATGCATTTTATTGGTAGCAGAATCGTTTTCGAAATTCTGCGCCTACCGAATGATGACAAGTTGACAGCGATGTATGTAAGAATTCTGGTGCAAATGGTAGTCTTTTGACTGCTAAGTTGAGTATTATAAACCTATCAGAGAGTACCACGTGAATACGTACACTTGTGCTTCAAAAACTTCTTGGTAGGATGCTGGTTAACCAAGTCACACATTTGCTTGCCTTTTTACCTGCTGAGAGTGGGCAAACACCGAGCAACATAATAAAATACTTTCTACATGTATCTTAAGAAGTGGGTGATTAAGCCAGCACGAGCATGTTCGTGCAGCAATAGCTTTCCTATAATAAAGTCTTGAATCTTCGACATGGAGTATAGCCTCGTACGTGATAAACAGAAAACCCATGAACTCGTGTTCGCACCGTAGCGTTTTCAAGCGAAGACTAGTAACTGCCTAGCTTCGTGTTGGACCAATTAGTGAGTTTAATCAAGGATGCAAACACCTCACCGGCTTCTTTGCAAAACACCTCGCCCGAGTACGCAAAATCTGCTCAATCGCAAATTTCGGTAACAATGTCTTGAAAGATGTACCTGTGGACAATGTTGGCGAAACCAACATGTTCAACCATTCCCATTGATCTGGAAAAGCTTTGGGAGCCCGAGCCATAGTTGGAAATGTTGGTAAAACCAACAATTTCCATGATTCCCGACAGACAAATCATGGAAATTGTTGGTTTTACCAACATTTCCGAAAATTTCATGAATTTGGAAAAACTTCGGGGGCCCGAGCCATAGTTTCGGGAATCATAGGAATTGTTGGAAATGTTGGTAAAGCCAACAACTTCCATGATTCCCGACAGACAAATCATAAAATTTGTTGGTTTTACCAACATTTCCAACAATTTCCATGAATTTGGAGACACCTCGGGAGCCCGAGCCATAGTTTCGGGAATCATGGGAATTGTTGGAAATGTTGGTAAATGCCACAATTTCCATAATTTCCCACAGACACATCATGGAAATTGTTGGTTTTACCAACATTTCCAACCATTTCCATGAATTTGGAAAACCTGGGGAGCCCGAGCCATAGTTTCGGGAACCATGGAAATTGCCGGAAATGTTGGTAAATCCAACAATTTCCATGATAGCCCGTTCATGTCTTGTAGAGTTTGGGATGTGCTACCCATCATCGCATTATAAAGTTACGGCAGGATCCAACATCTGTCATTTGTGTAGTCGTGAACCTAGGGCGATTCTTGTGGTGTCGGCCTCTTTCACCTTCTTGGCCTCGGGTTCCCACCTTTCACGTACATTGAGCTTTGGATTTCTGCACAAACACGTTGGACGAGAAGTGCACTGCTTTATCCAACTGATTTTGTCACCTACTCTGTTCTATAGTGCCAGGGTTTGGATTCCTTTGGCAGTCCCGTGACTTCCAGCAGGATTCAGATCTTGAGACATCGTGCCAGTCTTTAAAAATACGAAAAGCAACAGTTTTACTTGTAAAACGCGGGCCCGTATTCCGTGGCACTCTCTCAAAAAAAAAACCCAAAAAATAGGTTCCCTGGTTTCCACTTTGCAGGCCAATGGTCGGCTGGGTGCGTTGGTGGTCGTATTGTCTCCGCTTCTCCTTTGAAGGGGTACTCCCCGACCAGCACTGCAACCCGCTTTGCCGCTTCATGCAACAGGTTGCGGAGTGTGGCGTCCCCCATGGTAATGAGTGTGTGCAGGGGTGCTTGCCTCTTCTGCTGCGTCTTCGGCCCAGTGCGTCTGTTGCCAACTGTGGCTTCAGACAAATCATAGAAATTGTTGGTTCTTCCAACATTTCCAGCACGTTCCATGAATTCGGAGAAAGCTCGGGAGCAAAAATCCAGCAGACGCTACACTTAGAAGCCCCGGGAGCCACAGTAAACGAAAACGTGCTTTCCCAGAGACGCAACGACCAAGGAACACAAACAAATATTGGGGACAAGGCGTCTGACTTGAACAGGACACAACCTGGGTACCGGGCGGGGCAGTACCATAAATTTGTATGTTTGGGGTTTATGTTCTTTACTAATTCAACAGCCTTTTCAGTGTTTAGAGTTTTTATATCTTCCTTTAAACGTTTATCACTGCTTGGTCCAATACTTCCTGAATACGAAATATCACCGATAACATCAATACCAACATCATTTACAGTTAAGACATTTTTAGTTCCTATTTAAGTCATTGTTTCACCGTTTGTATCTGGATTTCCAACAAATATTGGGTCTATTGGTCCGGCTAATTGTGTATATGTACTACTACATTATTCAACTAAATTAACGCTACTGCCTCATACTCTAAATTCTGGCGTTCCTGTTGCTCCGATATCTGCATTAATCTGCATCAAACTCACCTTCTGATGTAAATTTACCAATTGTAAACTGTATCATTAAATACAGTTGGTTTATCTAATGTTATACCGTTAGGTGAAGTTCCTGTCAGGTCTGCACTTCTATTACTTTGAATACAAAAATTTTGCTCAATCGTTGCAATAAAATCTACTGAAAAATTCCGCGATTGCTTGTTGGTATAGTCTACCTCTACTATTCATCAAAATACTGTTATTAAATGTATTATTAGAACCGCTAAAACTACAATCACCCGAAAACTTAGCACTGCCACCACCGGCAACATTTAATCTTGTTGCTCCTCCTGCAATTGCTCCAATACTGCGCCAATGCCTAAGTTAGTACAATATACCGCTCCTCCTGCGGTACCCGTATTCAGTAATAATAAAGATTGACTGTCATTACATGTATTATAAACATTATTAGTAAAACTATGCATTTTGATATATCCTTGTGAGTTCTTTACAGTTAAACATTACTTGCATCTGTTGTACTCTTAAATACTTCAATACCATTACCATTTGCTGAAGTTATTGTATCTCCGCCCATTGTAATATTATTTTCTACTTCTAAACTATCTAGTTTTGTGGATCCTGCTACTGGTAGAAACTAGCAGCTTTCGTTTGCTTTGCCTATTCCTAATTCCTACTTCTGCGCTTCGTAAACTTCCTAATCTCATTCTATTACAATTCTTAACTGCACAAGTATCATTTAATATCATAATATTACCGTCTTCTGCAGTAGCATTCGTGCAAACTAGGATACTGTTAACATTAATATCCATTGCGCGGTTCCGTCTCTAATTCTGTAGCGTCCGTGTATCTTTCAATACTTGTGTTACTATCTACGAGTTCAATAGGCTTAGTAACACCTCCGCCACCACCTGCACCCGCTATTAAGGTATCTACCTCGCCTTTATTGTAATAGTTGGTCGCTAACTGACTATTGGTTTGATAATTTGTTGCTAATGTTGCCGTTGTGACACAAGGTGCCAATGCTGTAGCATCAACCCAGTTGTTAGCGCCAATTTCCGTCTTATTGTAATATGACGTTCCTTTTTGTGTAGAAGTTAAAAATCACTTGTTAAAGTAGAAGTTAAAGCGTAACCTGCCAACGATGTATTATTAATCCAATTATTAGCGTCAATTTCTGTTTTCGTGTAATAGTCATTAGCAAGTTGTCTAGTATTTTTTGTAGTAATTGTCAGTTCAAGTAGTATTAGTAGCATTTGTCGCATTGAAATTAGCAAGGCTTTTTCCACCAACAATGGCTATTGCATCATCTACCTCAGTTTTATTGAAAATACTAACATTAACTTGTGCTGTCGCTTGAAAGTTATTTGAGACATTATTGTTTATATCAGTAATTACTACATTCTGCCTGTCATTAACTGCTATAATCGGATTTATTGCATTATCAACATCTGTCTGACTCACGCCACCTATAAAAAACATTCAAGGCAGTTCCATGAACAACAATATTATTAGCTGATCATGTGTTTGTATTATTCAGTGTTAAGATCATTATTAAATTAGTTTAGATGATTAATTTAGCAATGCTAAATTCTAATCGTATACTTTGAGAGCAAGGTCTTTTATTAATGGATCTGTTCTGAAAGCATCGTGATGAACATCTCATCCGGCAAATCATCTACTGGAATACTTGCTCCTGCTAGTTTAATCCTAGTTAACATTTGTTGCCCGGCTCTTGTATTAATTCCTGTGTAGCTACTATCCGGCACCTTTTCCAAAGAGAAACCAAAAGCAAATTGACGGTCACGATATTGCTTCAAATCAATTGAAAAACTATAATGATGAAACACGGGTAGGTTTGATGCTTTTCGGAGATGATGAAAGCACTGAGTTAAGGAATTGCAAGGATATTCTGGATACAAGTTAGAACCTAACTGAATTTGAAAATCGAAATCTTTGTTAATATATTAAACTCCTTCTTCTATTGAGTTGTGCGATTGATGAGGATGATAAAACCGACAAAAGTGCTTACTAGCATATTCATAACCCAGGCTGGGGTCATCGTCTCTGTAAAAAGTGCTGAATGAAGCAACTAGTTCTGAAACGGAGCGAATAACTGGAACACTAATGTCCGAATAGCCCGCTACTGATTGAGACTGAGTAGAAAAAGTTGTATAAGTAATTGGAAATCTTTCTCCTTCTAATAAATGTTTGACATATTCGTTGTTGAGATTACTATTGTCCAAGGAACAAATATCACAAGAAGCGAAGGCGTTGCTTATTTCAAACAAATTAGAAGTATTGGAAGCATTGCCTGCTGGAAGTGCTACATCAGTTGTAAAGCGGTTTCCAATATTATTGTTTTCGGTGTTGTCATCAGGGTTAATAATACAATCAGTATCTTTATCTACAAATTCAAGTTCAATTGTTAAATTACCCATGTATTTCAAAGCCAAATATTTAAATTGTGAAAACAACCCACATAATGGTTTGAAGCAGACCATTTGATTTTTAAAACCGGGGCAGTTATTAGCATTAATTTCATTATCTAACTGAGTTCCGACATTATTAACCAATATTTTCATTTCATCATAACGATAACCAAAACCTTCATTTGATTCGTCTTTTCGTGCTCCTTGTGAGATTAAAATTGAAAACATCTGATGAAGTCGGTTGTACTTATCAAAATCTTCAACATTTTGATTACCAGCAATAATACGCATACTTCTGAAAAAGGAATGTGGCGGTGCTAATGGTCGCAATTTTCTGTTAAAGTTTTGGTCTAAATTTTGAACGGTGAAGCATACGCGGACCGATTGAGGGTCTAACCAGCCGTTGTCTTCTGCATTTAGTGAACACTTTAATACACGGTTTCCCGATGTTGGTCTATACACGATAGAATAAAATCTGACGCTTCTTCGGTCAGTTACATTACTTGAACCCTTGATCGGTTTAAGCGAAAGGTTATCAACTAGAAGATCTTCTGGCGAAAAAATTTCAATGGACATTTTCTTATATATCTTGGTTAGAAAAAATTTGATGTAAAAAACCCAAATATATATTTAATCAAACTATTTTTAAACTATGTGTGGTTTCACTACTGTTTTTCTTCTTGTTCTTGTTCTTAACTATACTATTCATTTCTTGTCTTTCCACATCACTTTCTTCAACTAACTTCCTTATTTCTTCATAGCTGTTCTGTTAAAACTTCTTCTCTGGCTTCTGTTTTTCAATCTTCTCGTAAGTCTGCGCTTTGTAATGAAACATTATTGTTATCTATGTTATTCAGACTTATTTCTTGTACGAATTCAGCACATTCCGTTGGAATGCGCTAATCGCTCAGCGAATTCAGCTAATTCCGATTTCATTGGAGTGTGCTAATTGCTCCTCGAACTTCTCTGTCGTTAGTGGTAACTTGCCTGGTTTGTTCTTGACGTCAGCCCTTCCTTCAAAGCTGTGATTACAGAAAATTTCCAATCCACCGCCTTTATCCACCGTGGTGGGTGCATTGTCGAAAGCGCTAACAACATCGTTTTTACCACGTGTTCTTATGTTCGTTCCGAAATCTTCCGTTCTCTTGCTACTCCAATGTGGTGCTCCATAACTTCTGTTTTTACAGTCGTTTTCAAAATCTTGATTAAGTTGAGCGGAAACCGCCGAGCCTAAGCTGTGGCTTATGATGTCTGTGATGCCTAGATTCTCTTGAATTTGTTTATTAGCATCCTTGAAACGTTGTGTCAAGCGTGTTTTGTGAAATGGTAGTTTTGAATCGTCCCAAACATCTTGCGCTGAATTTGGTCCTGCTTTGTACAATATAGAACCATTCTGATATAATCCGTCGGGGCTTTCATATGCCAATCTTAAACCCTGAGCATCCGTTAAACGGCTTCAGTTCCCGCTAATTCTTCTTTAACTTCATTATGCATCTTGCTTCTTGTGTTGGGCGCTTCGTACAAGATGCCTTGATTTCTTCTTTTGTTTCTATGCATTATACAACAACTTATACATTGATTTTGCTAAATAATTATAATGCCTGAAGTCGCGAAGCAACTTGAACATTATAATACACATTGCGAAATTTACAAAATGTCATAATTCATTAAAGCATTTAGTATTAATTGAACAAATTATCTAAGATAACGTATATTACTCATGTAAAAGTTCACAAAGATATATATTGACAGTAGTTATAAAGTCTCTGGAACTTCATCTGACTTTACTATTGACTTGCCTGAAACAGTTCAACTAGAAGATAACATAAAGTGTATAATACATGAAGTCAGCATACCGCATTCATGGTTTGCAATTCGACAAGGTTTTAGTGACAGTCTGTATCTCTATCAGTTAGACCATAACGGGGTAATTGATGTTCGCAATTATTCCGGCGCGGAACTTGCCGAACGAATTGAATTTTGGTTGAGTGAATATTTTGATTCACGAAATCCGGCTGTTGCCAGAACCGATGCTTACACAGTTTCTTATAATACAAAACTTAACAAAATTCAAATAGCCGTTAATTATGCTAGTCTTATCTTCAATGTTTTTACAGAAGCAGAAGTGATTTTTCAGAGGTCGAGAACTATCTAGTTAGAACAATATACACTACGTTAAATAATGGCAAGTGAAGATGTTGATGAGGTTGAAAAGAAGAAGTGCCCGCGGTTGCTAGTAATGAAGTTAATGAAGAAGCCAATGAAGCTTTACCTGATGAGGTTAAACCCGAACAAAATGAAGAAGTCGTTAAAAAGAAAACAGTGAAGTTATAGCAACAGAACCAACAGCAAAAGCAAAACCGAAAGCAACACCAAAGAAATTGGCGAGAACAGTTAAAGTAGTTGAACTGATTGAATGTCAGGCTTGTTTGAAAAAGATGACACCAAAAAGCCTGAAACGTACACATCCTAATTATTGCAAAGGACAGCCGGGAGAAACATTACCAGTAAAGAAGTCAAAGGCGAGTTATGGTTCAAAGGTTGAACAGAAATTAAGAAAAAAAGCTGAAGAAGAGATGAAAGCTAAATATTCTAGTTCTACTAAGGTTGAACAACACGAAGTTGCATTTAGTTCAGCTACGCTACACGAACCTGCTGAAATAAAAACAGAAGCACTTGGGTTTGCTTCTCAGAAGCAAACCCAAGTGTGCCAAGTGTTCAAGGTGTGTGCCAGTTAGAATGGAAAATATACCACCGCCTAAGCAATTATCAGCAACAGAGCTTTTACAACCGCACTTTAATGAAATGAGGAAAGCTAAGCAACAAGAAAAGATTGAAAAAAGAATAATAGATTCAAAAGCAGTATGTTTTAATACCAATATTGCTGTTTATCTAAATAATATTAATAATCATAATGTTTAAAAGTAAGCCAAAGTTTAAACGTGCTCCACAATAGACAAATATTATGATTTAGAAGAGACACTCGGTGTTGCGTCACCAAAAAAAGAATTAGAAGATATGCAGTTAAGAGTTGAAGAAGCGGAAAACAGAGCCAAAAACATTAGGTTAAGGAATGACCGGGTGGAACATCAGAAGAAAGCAATTTATCAAGGTCAGTTGGATGATGTTAGTAGACAGTTAGAGAGACCCATGATGCCGTTCAGAACAAAGGAAGAGCTACAAAAACGACAATCAGACCTAAAAAATATTATTGCAAATATCATCTGAACAAATGTGATTAAAACGTTGAGATCTGAACTAAAATTAAGACAAACTTATAACGAAATGATAGGAATGATTGAAAGTCAAGGCGACGCTCGGCACAGCCTCGCGAGCTATCGCGACCCGAACAGACCTTCAATTGAAAGTGTCATTGACAGACGAGCAACGATATTTAGAAACAATCAACACGGAAGCCAGTTTGATAATGTTGGTTTTCTAGGTTTGAAGAAGCAGGAAGAAGACAAAGTTAGAAACGAATTTGGACCAGCGCAATTAAGAGAAAAGTTGGCATTGAAAAGGGCACATCAACGGGTGTTTTAGCTGTTGGTTCAAATGGATTTAACACCCTCTTGAATTGAACTTCTTGACTGAAAAGAACTAAGCAGCGATGAAATAACAAGAATACAGGCGGAAATGGAAGCACACAATCAGAGAATGAAAGAAGCGCGAAAGGGTTGTCAGTAGTGCGAATAGCGAATAAGCCGACGTTCATTCACGATCATTACCAGCAGGTGTTCCGGTTCATTCAACGGCTTCGGCTTCGGGTGTTGACGATGAAATGCCAGAACTAGAACCAGTTGATGGAGCAGATGAAGAATCGCAAGAAGAAGAAGAAGAGGGTGGGGACTTTATGAATAAAGTTGGTTTGGTAGGTGATTTCGAACCGGATAATTTACTTGATGATCAAAGCATTAAATCAAAAGGTTTGATGTTTCAGTTGTTTGTTCGTGATTTGTTGTCAGATGAAGTGATTGACTTAGTGGACAGACTACCTACTGAACAGAAAAACAAGCAGTATTTAGCTTCAATCATGAAGGTTTGAAAGAAACTGCTGAATGGCAACACTCAGGCTTCACGGGTAAGACCGTTAAAACAGAAGCGAAGAAGTTTAGAGAAATGAGAAGGAACATGAAAAAGAAACCTGTAAATCAAGAGAGCGCCTCTTCTTCAAGTGGTGGCATTGGTTCTGCTATCGTTAGTGGTGCTAAGGCGGTGGGCGCCGGTAAAGAAGTTGCTAAGGATGTAGCCCTCGCAGTAGCGCAAGATGCTTTAGCAAGTATTTTTAAATAAGTATATAGAATGCTTAAACTTCGCCCTACGTGTGAACACATGTTAAAGGAAGCCAGAACTAGAAGGTTAAAGATATTACCAGAAAGGCAGATGCGAACACAGCAAGGTATGTTGTTAGATGATGTTGATTTTGATGAGTTTGAGCTGAGTAAGTATGACCGGAAAATGAATACTAGCAATAGTGATAATCCGGATAAAGCAACACAGACGGATATTGATTTAGCTTCATCTTCACATTCTTCTGTTCGTGAAAGTATGAGAACGCCAGAAGAAGCAGTTAAAGAAACAGAAGAATAAGTTAGTGAAGCATCTAGCATAAGAAGCGTTGAGAAGACCGTTGAGAGGGAAGAAGCACAAAACCAAAAAAGCTCAGTGAGAAGACTATATGATAGTATGTTTGAAAAAGTTGTTGTAGATGTACCGCTCAGTGGAGCGCTAGGGTCGGAGACCATACCACAAAGTAGGCAAGTAAGTGTAGCAACGGAAGAAAGCGAAGCGAGTAGTTCTTAGTTACCGATGAGTGTTTAAACATCTTATGAACCCTCATCATCTTCATCAAGTTCAAGAAGAAGTTCAGAAAGAAGTGCGCTACTGCCTGTTGAAGAAGGAGCATTGAGTAAATACGTTCAATCTAGCTCTGCGGAAACAGTTCAAAGTTCAGTGCCTTCAAGTGCTACTGTTGAGTATTTACACAGATCCCCGCTGTTAGTGTCGCCAGTTCCGAAAGGACTATTGAATACATAAGGTCAAGGAGTTCATCAGGAAGAAGCAGATAAATAAATATTTCTCTCAGATGGTTTTACCCTAAAAGAAAAATCACTTAAAGAAATATACCCCATTTAATAGATAAGATAAATGAATTCTTTTCTTGTTGCAGAAATGGAGACAAATTATGTATTGATGAAAACTTGTTTGATGCGATGTGGAACTCAATTGCGTCAAACGGAGAATTACAAAATCAAAGGAAGTTGAAGAAGAAAACTCATAACGACCGCTTAAACGCTAAATACAGAGAGGAAGGTTATTTTAGGAAATACTTTAAAAACAACATCATGAATACGAATGTGACAGATGTGGTAGTATGCTATCAACAAACACAATAAGAAGTAAGCAGTACAAAAGCTTACAATGTCAAAGACTTTCAGAAGAAAGGAGACAAGCAGAATTAGGAGAAAGAATTGTAAGAAAGGTGTTGTTTGGATGATTTAATTTTAATCTAATGAATATTGAATATGAGTAAAAACGAAGTTCTGGAAAGGATATATTATGATTTAGAGCGTGGTTATGGAAGTGTCAGAAAAGCGAAGAAAGATGGTCTTGTAGTAACCTTGGAAGAAGTTAAGGAATCGGTCAAAAAACAAAAATTCAAGCAGTTATTCACCGCCTTTTGCAAGAGCTGTATATTCTGTTGCAGAAAATAAGACATTACGGGCCCCATATTTTCGACACTCCTTGTTTGTAGTCAAAGCATATCTAGAATAGTTCGGTTTGTATTTCGTACTTTATTTCACAACATTTCGTAAACTGACCTCTCACTTGTCCTTACCGTCGCTGCTGCTCTGTTATATATATATATATATATATATATATATATATATGCAATGCTTTCTTTTAAGACTTCTGTTGTGCGCAAGGGCCGAGCCTGCTGTGGTGGAGAGGGGGGGGGGGGGCCCTCCAAAAAAAAAATGCGCGCGGGGGGGGGGGGGGGGTTGGGTCAGCCAAAACAAAAAAAAAACACCGCCGTCCGCACCACCCTCAATTTTTTTTTGTTTTTTGGCCGACCCCCCCCCCTGAGATGTAACCTGGACGTGTATCCCCTCGCTAGGCGTACAGGAACACAGGCACTCAGGTGTCTCTTTTGCTACAGGCGCACAGCTGTAGTCCACTGCACTGCTGACTAGAACCTTGAGCAACAGGCATGGATACATGCAAGTGATACGTGAAACAGACAGGCACCTGGATGTGTAACATTCAGTGTTTCAACCAGGCACAAATTTAAAACACGTAGAACTGCATGGCCGTGGAGTCGGCATTCTACTAGCCTGTTATCGCTCTCGGTCGAATTAGCGGAGTATTGAGCTACATCTGCGACTTGAAGAGAATCTATACATCTCTAGCCTGAAGACAGCTTCAATGAAAAGAGCAGAACACGCACGAAACGCAAACGGATCTTCAACTGAAAACTCTTGCTTGAAAGTTGCCCACTTGTGTTTCAGTTCCCTCTCCAGGCGGAAAGCATACTGTAACATGAAGGTGTAGAGCTTGGCTCTACTTGATGCCAGCATGACATCTTGCGGCATGGCAAATGAAATAAGGGCATTAGAAGTATCTTATCTTGCGATAAGTGTCTTCTTGAAAAAGAGTTCTTTAGGAAGTCCCTTTTCCTGAGAAAAGCATCTCCCTCTGAAATGACGAATGCTCAAAGTGGATACCTTCTTCTGACAGAAGCATTCCGTGAAACACTCTGCCAGTTCAGTCGACGAACTCTATGTCATCATCCCAGTTAGTGTCACGCCAGTGATTATCACCAGGCCACCGGTAGATGTCAACTGGGTAAATTGGCATCGGTGGAGCATGGCGAACTGGATCGTAACCACGGGGATCAGAAGGATGTCTAGGTAACGAAATCTGTGGATCAGGAACAACGTCTTCATTCTGTTCCAGAGGAACTTCGTAGAGACCATCGTCCATATCCACATCCGAGAAATCGGAACCTAGTCAGTTTTTGCCCTTGGCTTTGCCCTTGGACTTGCCCTTGTCGGCGTCCTTGCCTTTCCCTTTGGAGGACTTGCCTCCTTTGCCGCCTTCTTTGCCACCAGGAGGTTGTGCGGGTTCTGGAGGACGTTGAGAGCCAGAAGATGGAGCACCGGGAGCTGCCTCTTCCTGAGAAGAGCTTGCCCCTTGAGGTGCGGCTGCTGTAGGACCAGTAGAACCAGAACCACGCGCCTTGTTCAACTTCTGTCTCTCTTTTCTCCTATCCGCTGCTTCCTTCACGGTGTCGGGATTGCGGTTGAGCGCCCTCATCCTGCCTCCAACGTACTGGTTCGCGTGAACCTCGATGAGGAGCGGAGTATGGGCGTCACAGTCCCGATCGTTGAGAAGGTACGCGGCGCTGGTGGAATTCAACAGCCACTCGGAGACATGGATGTCGAACTCTTTCTTTGTAGCTGGAAATTCAGCCCATTGATCGTCCGACATGCTGTGTCCCCACTCCATGACTGTCGCCAGAACAGGATCCAAACCGGGAAAAGTATTCCAGTCTGGATGCTTGATGTCCTTGTAAGGCATCCCCAGCGTGTCCTCATACTGCTTCAGAAGCCACATGGCATTTGCTGACACGTGTCGAGCACGAGGCGTGCAGAGGTGTGGGCACTTCGGGCTTTCTGACCAGGCCTCCAAGAAGTAATCGAGAAGGCTTTGGTACATTCCGCCCCGAATATCCATTGACTCTTGCCTTCTGCCAGTGGCCCTGTACAGGGCCATGTTGGCGTCGCCACCAATGAGGTCGACCTGGTAATGCAAGCAGTCAACGAACATGTTGCCCAACACTTAATGAGCCAACGCCACTTTGTCACCTGCTGCGTCGTTACGGAGATGGAAGCAACAGACCCTTATACGGTCGGAACCAGCACGTTCCAAGACCTTGGTCAATGCCTCATTTGGAAAGTCACCTCGATTGCCCTGAAGTCCGACGGGTAGCGTCATTCCATACACGATCTCGACGATCATATAGGTCAGAGGAAGAGACTCGTGTGCGAATCCACTGAGAGTGGAGCCAGCCAAGCGGGTGATCGCAGATTGAACACCATTGGTACGACTCCCCACCATCAGATCCTTGGACTCGTTGCGGAGGAATTGCCACCCACGTGACTTGAGGAAGGCTTCCTCGGATTCATCGATCTTAGCCGCTTCGCACAGCATAAACAAATGCGACTTCGACTGTGCAATCGATTTTATCAGGGCTCCACGAGATGGTGTAGCATCGTCCCAGTCAATGTGGCCAGAAACGGAGGAAGGTGCAGAACGCTTCCTTCCCCTGCTCATATTGCCGAGATTGACGATGAGCGCGGCGTACTTGGTCTTGCTGGTGAAGATTGGGACAGCAGCGTCCTCAGCCAGACCAAAGCGATGAATGCAAGGATTCGGCATCTTCTCAAGAGAGAGGTCCCCGATCTCCTCTTCATCGACTCCGGTGCTCAAGAAGTAATGAAGCATAGCATTCAGAAGTTCTTCTCGAGTTGCCGGATTGCCGCTTGCATTGAGGGACTTCAGCTTTTCCAGGAGTGCTTCCATAACCTCCAGCGCTGATTCTCGGATGTCAGAGGCTTTACCCATGAGCTTGTCATCCAAGGTGCTGCGGACATCCCCTGAGCGAAAGACAACTTCGCTCTTGTCAGGACGTCGCTCATAGATGGGAGACATCCTGTTGAGCTGGTCGAAGAGGTCTCTCATAGAAAGAGAGTATTTCTGACCCTTGTGTGGTGGCCAGTTAACCCTCCAACTCATATGCTGCACCTTGAAAGCGAGAACGGGCTCGTAATCAGAATCACGCAGTCCTGTATGATACAAGCCGGAATAGCCATATCCACGCAACTGCTTGGAGAGCAGCCACATAGGACATAGGGCTTTGGCGTTCGATAGAGGTGAGCTCGTAGTGGAAACGTTTGAACTCTTCGGTGTCTTTGAGCTCAATCTTTTCCTTGGCTTTGCCCATCTTCTCGAACGCGTTCTCGTTCTGTTCCTCTGCATCCTTCACCTTATAGTACTCAGGGTCCGGAACAGTCTTGACCTTTCCCCAGATGCCTTGATCGTGAAGTTCACTTTCGTCATCTTTCTCGGGAGAAATGTCAGGCATGGATTCATCACCAGGTGATCGTTCCTCAGCCATTTCACTGTTCTCGACCTCACCTCCTTCTCGACCCATGTGCTCATCAGCTTCGACCTTAGTCTCGGATACGCGGTGGAGAGCCTTCCGGAGCTTCGGTCTTTTGCTGTGGGACATCTGCCCCAGATGCCTCTCCCTGTGGAGAGCTTTCTGGAGCTTCCGTCTCCATTGGCTCGACAGTAGCCCCAGATGCCTTTCCCTGAGGAGAGCTTTCTGGAGCATCAGTCTCCATTGGCACTTCGGTCGGCTCGGTCTTAACCGGATCAGCCTTCTTGCCCTGTGGCAAGTCCGCGGATCCAGTCGCCGGTTCAGAGGTGTCCATCTGAGTAGCCGCGGAAGGTTCCTCGATCTCCTCGATCTGTGGACATGGTAGTCGCTCGATGAACTCCTCGATCATGATGTCTTCATATGGTCGAGAGAGGAGCTCATTCAGCTCGGACTCCTTCTTCTCCTTCAAGTCCTCATAAGCCACCAAATCTGCTCTCGCCTTACGAGCGAAATCCGATTTGAAGTCTCGAAGATCAGACTCAGAGAAGACTTTGTCCAGAACCGCCAGAATATAACGGCCGTTGAACGGCTCTTTGAGGGTACTGTCGTAAAGACCATATCCCTCAGGGGTTCGTACCATGTACTTCCGACGAACCTCAGCGTTATCGGCGCGGCGCTGGATGTAGGAGAAGAAGTCCACTCCGTATGCCTCGTTGATGACGCGGACGAGCATCTGAAAATCCTCTCGCACCTTGAAGACCTCGTCGTACACATACCTTTCCCTGAGGAAAGCATTGTGTGTCGCGAGCTTGTACGAGTAATTCGGATCTTCCGTCTTCGGCATCTTTGCACGAGGATCAGCGTCACGAGGCCAGTCAAAACCGATTTGTCCGACGCTGGGCCGGAACTCGTTTTGCGCGGCAATGGTGACATCATAGATCATATCAGCAAGGCCTCCGGGATGACGCTTCATGTTCATCCATGGTGAAGAATAACCGTTGGAGTAAACCTTCGGTTTCTTGTCCAGCTCGACGAGGTAATTTCCTTGCAACTTCCCCATCTCAAAGGCTTTCAAGAAAAAGTGCAAGGAATACCCCGACAGGGGATGCTGAAGCCAGGATGCCCAGTCGTATTTGTCACCCAAGGACTCCCTCATCGAAGTAGTCAAGGTGTGCGAAGGGGTGACCTGAACAAGGGCATCGCCGTAGGCGCTTCGCATCGCCTGGCCAGAGGCGTCCACCATGTGAAGCTTGCCGTGGGCGAAGAGGTGCCATGGATTGGTTCTTGCCTTGCGCAGAACCTCATTTAGCTCCTCTTGCTGCTGGGACTTGTGTGCATCAACCTTGCCGTGGACGGTGTCCCCAGACTGGTAAGCATACTTTGTGTCCCCTTCGGAGGCTGTGGCTTGCCGCTCCCGCTCTTCCTTCAGCTCATTGTCGCGAATAAGCTTTTGAAGAGCCGCTGCGTCCAAAGTGGGTACCTTCCCCTGAGGGAAGCCTCCCGTCGACGCTTGGCCTTCATCCTGAGATGTCTTTGGCCTCTTCTTGGGAGCTGGCTTCGAAGGCATTGGATCCGAACTGCTACCCGGTACCCCTCCATGAGGAGAGCCTCCGGAAGCTGAGGCGGAAGCAGACGCCGAGGTTCCCTCTTCCTGAGAAGAGCCTACCCCTGCATTCTGCTGATTCCTCTCGTGGCGAAGGCCACCCGGATCCTGCTCGTGAGGCGGACGATAATGGAATGTTAAGTACATTGCCGGAATGTCCTTGTACGAGAGCACCACGCCGTTGTCTGTAAGAAACAGCTCGTGGCCGTGGTTGAGGTAGCTCTCGAAATCGAGCTTGGCGTAGAAGACGTAGGAGCCGTACTTAATGACGGTCCCAAGCCCAGGAGAAACCACTCCACCCGCGTAAACGAAGTGGATGGCCCGCCTGTGCCGCTGCCACGCCGCCTTCTTTGCCTCCAGCAGCAGCCCCTTCTCCCGGATGGACTCATAGTTTGAGTTGTCCGAGGCGTGGAAGATTGTCCCGAGCTGGTGGCATCGATCCATCGTGAGCTTTTCCCCGAAAGCAACATCATCAACCTCCTGCGGCATCCGTGAGTGACCCTGGACCGCGGAGACCCCAACGTAGAAGTCGAAGTCGAAGAACCGCGACAACTGGAGAGCCACCGGAGCCACCCATATGTTGAACCTGCCCTTGCTGTTAGCTAACAAGAATGCAAAGAACTTCTTGGGCTCCCAGCTGAAGGGCCTGATGGGGTGATTCTGCAAGGTCTCGAGGGGAATCTCCATGTATCGGTCAGGCGTTACAGAGGGTTCGTGCCGAGTCAACCGTGACAGCTGCTTGGACGACCTCACTGCCCAGCCAGAGTGATCGAATCTCATTTTTGAGATCACATAGACCTCGCGGTCGAGAGCGATCAGCTCCTCCTGGGTTAAGCATCCCAGGAAGCAGCGCAAGAACTCGTACTTCCATACGAGGTGCGGCTGCAATACATGGGTCCCCGGGTGACACTCCTCGTAGTCGCGGACGTGTGACAAAAATGCCAGCTGTCCTTCCAGGATATTAACCGCGGCCATCTCCCCATGAGGGAAGTACGCCGTGGTGTCCTGCTGACCAAAGAAACGAGGAACACCCTCAGGAATAATCTTGAGGGAGGCCACCGGCGAATCACGAGGAAAGGCTCGGCGATCCCTTACAGGATAGGCAGCAATACCGTCGCCATCTCCAACTGTTCGGAGTACACGACGGTTTGCCCAGGACGCGCTCTTCTGGTACGAGGACAGGTCCGGAACACCAGTGCGGAGGTCAACCTTGAAGTTGCATCCAGTGGTAGGTGTCCAGAAGACCTGAACCGGTGCCTCCTCATGAGAGGAGCGTCCGGCGTCCATCGAGGGTCCTGCCGCAGCCATGCTGGTAACAGAAGTAGAGGAAGTTGTGGGCTACTTTCTCACTTGAGTTTTGAACCAGCTGATTTGAGCAATGCAGGCACAAATTTAAAAAGAGACCAACAACTCTTCATGAAGCACATGCACTGAATTGCTCTGACAGCTCACACATGAAGCAGACATGACTCACAAAAGCTCCTGCATGAACATGGCATGTTGCACTGCACTCAAAACCGCATACTCCTTACGGAGCCAGGCGTTCAAGAAGGCTTTGTGCTCAATCATAGAACGAAAAGGAGGATGTGAATCAATTTCCTTTAACCACCCCGTTTGAACAGAGTTGAGGAGGTTTCTAGGATTAGCGCTTCGTTTCGTGAGACAATCAGAAAGACAATGTTCGGTTCGAACGTGAGAAAGATCAGCAATAGCCCCTGAGCATGCTTGCTTCTTCGGCATTTGAATCATGTGAATGGTTTCCTGTTGTTCGGGTGAGTGAGTGGTAGAAGCGGTAGACACGAGATTGTTAGCATCGGTACGCATGTGTATCTCGGCGTCCAAACCACTAATATCCTTCCACAAACCACGAAGCATTTGACAGGTACCAAAACACTTCATCAAAGCATAAAGTTCAGCGACAGTGGTGCTGAGGGTCGTTCTTTTGATGTTGGTTGATTCGAAGAAGACCAATGAGCCTCTGGTGTCCCTTCGATTCTTGACCCTTTCATCAGCAATAAAAATCGTCATTGCCCTCTGTGAGGACTTGTCGCTGTTGTTACGAAAAGCTGCGTCAGGAATTCCCAGAATCCTTGGAGATCCCTTGACTGGCCACACCCGCAACTCAACCTCTTCACTGCGTATCTGTCGACACAACTTGTTCAACTCTTTACAGTGACCGACGGTCGGAGCAGCAGATGCTGATGCCAGACGAGAGAACTGATAGCATGCCTGAAATTGCGTCCTAGACTGAAGCCAGTTGATGCTACCAAGCAGGGAACGATAAGAGGTATGAAGAGCTTTGTCACACGCATCTGCATCCTTAAGATGCTTCGGTATGACGATCTCCTCAAGCTCTGACACGCAAAGTTTTTGATCGATCGATATATACTTCTTCTTCCCTTGTGCATCAAAAACCCAACGAACACGCTGTCCCGTGAACGTAAGGTCGTTCTTGTCCTCATGGCCAACAGTGAAGTGTTCCTTGATTTTCTTGAGAAACCAAGTGAGGAACTCAGGGGTTCCACTTATGATGAGATCATCAACATGAAGACTCATCACTCCTACTGTCTTGCGGCCTTTGCTGGGACTTCCATGCACAGGGTCAACGAAATGTTCAAGAAGCTGATCAACCAACTCGGGAGAGAGCTCGGATAAGCTCTCGACCTTGTATGAAGCCTTCTCGGGAAGGAACAAGGAGACAAGGACCTCAGCTTCTTCTTCAAGGAAGCAGGTCTTATCACTCTTGTCCAACCTCATGTCATGGGCCCTTTCGACAATCCACCATGTACCTTTACGAAGGATCATGGAGACTCGATAAGGGTAGTCCTTGACTTGATAGACAGGTGCAGGAGTACGAAGAGCCTTGGCCCTGTGGGAAACGAGAGCATGCCCGTTCTCGTAAGGGAACCAACCTCTCTTCTTACAAGCAACACTGCCCAAGAATCCGAGAAGCTTATCGTCAGTGACAGGTCTCCAAGCATAGTCAACCAACTTCTTGGTATCGGTGTTGAAGCACTGAGCGATATCGGGACACGAAAGATAGGATCTCTCCTCCGCACGGTCGGAGGAAGAACGGTTTCCTTCATCGTATGCGTAGCATGACATGGCATGAAGGGCAACCTCCTTGAGGTAGGCAGGTTCCACCTCTAGAGAGGTGCTTCCTGCTTGAGGTTCCTCCTCCTGAGAGGAGCTTCCTGCCGCACGGTGGCTTTTCCCCTTCTTGCCTTCGATGCCGTCGTATGCGACATAAGTGCATCGGTCAGCTCTGGTCGGTTCCATGCCTACAGACCTGAGGAATTTGTCCAAACGATTCCACCATCTTCTCGGTGCATCGTTCAGACCATAGACAGGTCTGAGACAGAGGCCGACCATCCAAGTAGGCAAACCGATGTCAGGAGGCAACTGAACCACAACCATGCGAGATGACAGATTGTAGTGTTCCCCCTGAAGGAAAGCGGTCTTAAGATCCAAATGAAAAAGATCCCAATAGTGATTGGCAGCGCACTGCGCAACCAAACGGAAACCATACCGAGTAGCCGTAGGGCTGTCCGTTTGTTGATCCCAGGCAAACTTATCCTGAAACCCACGACAGACCCAACGGGCTTTGAACTTGGAAAAGTACCCGTTCTTGTCAACCTTCACCGTCAGGACCCAGCGTCCGGTAAGAAAATTGACATCGCTTTTAAGCTTGCGGCGGTCCGTCAGCCGAATAGCATCGTTGTCCAAGTAACTTTTGAACTCTTCAAGCTTAGCCTTCCGAATCTCGGTGGCATACTTGCGCTGCATCTCCGGCGTCAGGGTGCCAGCCTTGATTTTGTCCTGTTTAGTCAACCACGACGCAAAACCATCACCATCCAACGGAACAAAGGACGGAACCTTGAAGTCCGACGGAAGGCGAATGAGAACGTCGTCGTCGCCAACAGCCAAGGCAAGCAAACTCTCATCACGATAGTCAACTGTCGCATCCGAATCGGTATCCTCACCAGTTTCCGGCACCGGCGGTTCCGGGGTGGGTTCCGGGAGTGGGGTTTGCTGGATAGGAAATTCCCCCTCAGTCACCGGCAAACCAGGAACAGGAGCCGGATCCGAAGAAGAGGAAGCAGGTTCATAAGAACCCGGAAAGTCACCCGATGGATCGGGATCCTTCTTTCCCGCAGACTGCCCAGGCAACAACACAACCGGAGGTCCCACGACAGTACGTGACTTGGCCTTTGACACATCATCAGGATGTGCTCCTCTGGCACGCGTCTGAGAGACGTTGCGAGGAGAAGGCGGTCTCATACTTTGCGGCACCGGAAAGTGAGGATGCGGCGGAATTGGAACAGGAATAATAGGTGAAGGCGGTGCCGGCCAAGGCATCGGTGGACTAAGAACCTGATCCGGGTTCGCAAACTGCGGCGGAGCCCCAGGAGAGTCTGGGGACCTCCAGGAGGAGGCGACTCCTCGTGAAACTCCATCGGAAGAGGAGGCTCATCCGGTGACGGACCATAACCAGGTCCCGGTCCCTGAGGACCGCCTCCTGGCGGAGGTCCACCACCGTCCTGATCGAGATCCAGGTCTGAATCATCATCTCCCCCTGGTACCGGTACATGAGTACCGCCTCCAGGAGGTTGTGACGGAGGATCACCACCGACTTGCAACTCGACAGGATTATCATCCAAATCCTGCTGCGGATGCAGTAACGGCATGTCCTCATCATCCACAGGCATATCACCATGCGGATCATCGTATCCTGGATAGTCCACATCGTCGTCAGTGGCCGGTGGTTGCGGTGCAACCGGAGCCGGTGCTGGCTGGTCCGTGAAGTCCAAACCAACATCAGGCCCGCGTCTGGAAGTATTGTTCTGTGACTCATTCCAGAACACTATCATGGACCAATGAGTGGATTGCATATCCTTGAGACATGGGATCAACTGTGCCATCGTCACAAAGAAGACATGATCCATATCACCCTTCTGCCAAAGAATGACAACAGCATCCGGATGACGATGAACCAAAGGAAGTGTCTTCCCTTGAGTCCCCCTGTAAACGTTTCAGTACTCAAATTCCAGATACGGCAGAGTCAACACTCGCACATTCTTGATCATGGATCGCAGAGCGACCGCCTCTGATGATGTGGTCGTGTGTACCTCTAACTCAGTACCCGGAAGGAGACTGTCAACATAAGACAGGGTCTGGACTAAGGACGACGTAACAAAACGCTGCGGCGCAACAAACCTAAGAGGCTGCGGAAGCTTCCCTTTGTCATTAGTGGAGAGTAATGAATACTCTTCTTCTGACGGAAGTACCGGTAATGTCTCAGAATTTCGGTCCGATCTCAAACACAGCGCACACAGTGTTCCATCATCAAAATCCTCAAAGATATCTTCGAACAAATGGGATTGTCGGAGATCTGATCGTCCATCACCCACAAGACACTGCGAAAGCAGCACAGCAAACCTTGGATCAAGAGCGTTATCAGAGTCATATCCTTCTTCCAACGACTCCAAACGGCCAAATGATCCCTCAGGCAAATTGGTGAGAAAGGAAAGCTCACCATGCTGATGTTGACCGTGGTCATCTCCCCCAGAAGGAAGTACACCACAGTTCTTGAAGGTGAGGAATGAAAGTCCCTTTCTCCACTTCAGTGAGCGACTGCTTTGCGAAAGCCAAAACCCACAACATGAAGGATACATGATAGTCACGAAGTATCCATCACCCTTGTCATCTTGCCAACGGCAGACTTCTGCACAAAAGTGCCAGAAGGCGTTGGCGGCCTTCCTCGACCAGCCGTCAGGAATGACAGGATGAATAAAAATGTGATTCGGCTCTGCATTCAGGATCACTTGCCAAGCATGTTCAATCGAAGATTGTATAGTCTTGGCATTCCATTCACCAAACAACACAGGTTCACTCGCATCAAGTCCAGAATGGACAGTGCACGCAGTAAGCCCGGTGAGGCGAGGTGTGATCTCAACGAAATCGCTCTTCCCTGAAGTGAGAGTGTGGTAACAGATCTCGTGTTCATAACAGAAACCAGAACCTGCACGTTCAAGAATATTGTCGCCGATGCGGTCGAGTTCCTCTTCCTGAGAAGAGCGTCTCGAAACCTCATCGGGCTTCAGAGGGATAGCAACGTCATGCCACGGATCTCCATCACGCCTAACCTTCGACTGATTAACCCGAAGAACGGCACGATGAATCTCAACCAACACCATGGCACCTTCTTGCGACACAACTATACCTCTGACCCAGGTTCCTTCCGACTTCTTCTTCGACTCATCCTTATGCCAAACAAACACGCGATCTCCCTTCGAGTATGGACCATCAGACGGCATCACTCTGCGCGCCAGGTCCTTTCGAAGGTCAAGCGACTGTCTGGCTTCCTGATGAGCTCTCATGGCAATTCTCTGGAGTTCCAGAGTGGTTCGATCCTCCTCAGCAGGATCAGCAGAGAGCTGTTCAGGGGAACTGTTCTCCACGTCAAACAGATCTGGTGGCCGCCTTCCTGTGGCTATCTCCAAAGGAGAGTAGCCCGAGACGGTAAGCTGGCAATTCCTTGCCCATGCCACCTTCTTGATCGCCTGACGAACAGTGACCTTCTCTGCATAACCTTCATCGGCTAAGGCCTTGGCCATAATGGCCCATGTGCGCTTGAAAAGACGCACTGCGGTCTCAGCTCGATTAGGCCAAGGAGTTCGCGGTCCACACGGATACGGAGTAATGCCATGGAACTTGTAATAGGACATGAACTGTGGCGTGAAAAATGCTTGATCTCCTACGATTCCCTTAGGAACGCAGTTGTTCTCCTCTGTCCATTGTCGAAAAGCTCCCAGAGTCTCTGGCGCTTCCAGGCTTGTTAGAGCCGTAGCCCACAGGAGATTCGAGGCACCATCAATGATGACCAAAGCCAGGTAGGCTTTGGTATTGAACTTGATCTCTTCGTGATCAACAAAAATGAGATCACCGAAGGATGATGCTCTCAACCCTGCAATTCTGGCTCGCGGAGGCGTAGGCACGGAGGTGCTACAAACACGACAGCCTTTGACGATGCGGTCGTACTTGTCATAGATTTCTCATGGCAGCCCAAGCATGCTGGTCCTGCGTCGAAACTGAGCAGGACTCATGTGGTAATGCTTCACATGCAACTTGTAAAGCTCAACGTCATTCTTCAGCTTTTCCAACATGCGCTGGTACTGCGGAGAAGCCCTAGAGACCTCGTGGCCTGGCAACGGAAGCGATCCTCCTAGGTTCTAGCGACTGTGGCTCTGGGGCCCGAGGAGGAAGCAGATCTGCATCCCCCGGTTCGGAAGGTTCGTACTCTTGAAGATCCGGGTCATCCTCAGGAGCAAGAGGAGGAGGAGCCGATTCCTTGGGTTCCTTTCCCTGTGGAAAGCTTCCCTTGGCTCGAATCCTTCTCTTTGCCGGTTCCTTGCCTGGAGGAAAGCCTCCGGATGCCCCTGGGTTCTTCGAGCTGTCTTCAGGCTTACCTGCGCTAACCATGTCCTCTGGAGATCCTACCTTACCACGGGTTGGATCCTTGGACTTAGCGGGCACCGAGGTTCGACTCTCGATACCACCAGGCAGAATCTTGAAAATGGTCTTGCCTTTCCAAGAATCAGTAGTCCTTGTTGAAGAAAGCTCAGAAGAACGCCAGTCATCTTCTTGAGTAACGATCTTTCCCTTGGAGAACTCCATGATCGTTTTGCGCTTCTCGTCCAGATACTCCAACGGAATCGGCACGAAGCCCGCCTTGGGTTCGTACTTGACTCTTCTCATCTTCTTGTGGATGCGAATCATCTCCATGCCAGCTTCGTTGATCACCCATTCATCATCTGTCGCCAAAACGAGATTGTCGGGTACCTCCTCCTGAGAGGAGCATCCCTCGGTCTTCTGGTGGAAGCCGTACTCGTAGTGGGAGAAGTAGGTGAGGAAGCTCGACTTCTTATGCTTGTTGAAACGCACATTCCACATTAACTGACTGAGTTCGAGAAGGTCAAGTACCAGGTGTGAGCTCGGTGCTACCTTCAGCTTCACATCCTTGATTCCCAGCACAGGGCTGCTGAGCAAAGCCTTTTCCGGATGGAGTTCGAACTGGAAACGAAGATTGCGCATCTGCGGTAAGGACATGAGAATGGGAACATGTCCTTGCTCCACGATGTCAAACTCTGTGGATTGAACTGCATAATCCCGGTCGTACATGCAAATGACCAACTTCTGGTTGCACTTGGTCGACTCGGAATTGGCAAAGGTAAACTGAGAAGTGGTCTCAGCAATGGTGTACCATATGCCACAGTTCTGGTTCTTGTCACGGAACTCCATGAGGTCCTGTGCGGCCACTCTCGAAGCCATTGCTCTCGTGCATCCCAAGTCCAACACCATCGCGGTTGGCGTCAAGGGCTGAGAGATGAAGGCCTCTTCGATCTCATTGATCTTCTCTTCGGTGGCCATGAAAGAAAGGTTCGGAGTGTTGAGGTGTTCAACGAAGAAGGTTGTGGCGGCTGTGGTGCCGCTCGGGGCAGCATCAGCAAGCTGGCTCTGTCCATCTTTTCCGGACTTTCCATCTTTTCCATCCTTGCCGAACTTGCTCTTTCCTTTGCCCTTCTTTCCTTTCTTTCCTTTTCCTTTGGCGGCGTAGGACTCCTCTGACTCATACCAGGACCAGTCATCCCAGGACTGATCACTCCACTGGTAATCTTGCCATTGTCCTTCTGCCTGCCACGCGTCGGAATCTTCGGCAAGATGAGATTTGCCTTTCTTCCTTTTGAAGAAGCGCCTTCCTTTGGATCCTTTGCCTTTGCGGTGGCCTTTGAATCCGCGCTTCATCTTGCGGCCTTGGAAACGCCGCTGGAACCATGAGTAGTTCTCGTCGTCGTAGACCCAGAAGGCATCCTCATCCGCTTCGAGAAATCCTTCTGTGCCATCCTCCTCGTCCTCGACCCAGCAGCCCTCGTGGTTGTCCAAGTATCCTTCGTCGATCACAAGGAACGTCTTGCGGCCACCGTGGCCGGAAGGAGCGAGGAGAGGATTGTCGACGGTAGTCTTGGTCGTGCAGAAGATCTCCAGGTAAACCTCGCGCAGCTCGGTCGTGTTGTAGTCAGCGAGAACTCGGTTCCGATGTGCCATCAATGATGTCAACACCTGCCGCTGATCCTGCGTCAAGTCGGACAGTGAGACAAAAATCAAAGCAACGAGGTTGGCAGTGATCGGAATGGTCCGAGCATGCTGATCTCTGAGCCGTTCGTTGGCTCTATCCATTGCCTGCTGCGGCGTGATATCTGCTTGTTCTTCTGGAGGTAGTCCTGCTATGAAAGCTCTGACTTCTGCATTGTTCGGGTCCTCAATCGGCAGATAGGTATCGTTCCACGCTTCTTGCATTCTCTGAACAGAGAGTTGAAACCTGGTAATCCAACGAAGCATGTCTCCGTTTCCGCGGTGCAAGTTCATGAACTGTTGGAAGCGGTAGAGGAAAACATTCGCTGCTCCCTTCACGAAAAGCGGCCGCAGAAAACTCTTGAAGTACTTCACTCCGTTGGTTGGGTCCTTCAGGCGATCTCTGTCGAGAAGCCTCTTGTGGATTGCTGCTTCACCTTCTCGCCGATTTCTCAAAGCTGGTCCGCGCTTATCATTGTCTGGCTCAGTAATGTCACACCAGTCATCGATCGCATCTTCGTCGGCAAACCAACTGCTTCTACCATCATAAGATGGAGGTACTTTGGTGGTCACCTGCTGGAAAGCTGAAAGACGGTGTAGTTCATTGAGATGACGATGATTAGTCGCGAAAGATTCATTGCCATGAAGGAGGTAGTCATCATCTCCTCCGTCATGCTCAAAGATAGTCGCAGAGTGGCTAGCCATTGCGCTGTTCTTGGATCGAGCCCCGGGAGAAAACTCTTCCGGTTATCTTCACCTGAGTGAAGTGTGCCGGAGAGACTCCGGTCACCTTCACCTGAGTGAAGCACACCGGGTATTCCGGTTGCCTCCACCTGTGTAGAGAGTACCGAACGGGTACCTCCACAAGTGTGAAGCTTCCCGTTTCCCGGGAGCTCCGCTACCACGTTGAGATGTAACCTGGACGTGTATCCCCTCGCTAGGCGTACAGGAACACAGGCACTCAGGTGTCTCTTTTGCTACAGGCGCACAGCTGTAGTCCACTGCACTGCTAGACTAGAACCTTGAGCAACAGGTATGGATACATGCAAGTGATACGTGAAACAAACAGGCACCTGGATGTGTAACATTCAGTGTTTCACCCCCCCCCCCCTGGGGGTGCCCCCCCCCCTCTCCACCACAGCAGGCTCGGCCCTTGCGCAGCGGTACCTCGCCCTATATCTGTTTGTTAATTTAGTTAATTTAGTCAGTTGACCCACGTTAAAAATATTGCGCAGCTATGATTAAGCTGACCAGCATGTGAGTTTTCATTTTGTACTTTGCGTTTTTCTGATTGTTCCTTGGAGTGTCGATATATGGGGTCTTATACATATAACTTTCTAGTCGATGTATGGTAATATGATAAACACATACTTAGAGGCACGATTACTGCATGCATACTTCCTTACATAGGCTATATTATTTAATATGAAGCTACTTGTATGTCCGCATCAGGTCTTGGCCTCAGCGCTACAGACGGGCTTGAGCTGCATTGGTCTATCTACTATCTTACTTTTGTTTACGTTGTATTGCTATTCCTATTCCGAACAGTATCGTCCGCAATCTCCTCACGAAGCCGTTGCAAGCCACAGTATTCCCAAGACATAGATCAAGACACGAACATGGCTCGGAAGAAGTGTCCGGGATGCTCCAAATGGGGTGGTAACCGCTGCACTTGCAAGACTTCTACCACTATCAAGACAGATGCTGAGCCTCAAAAGCTCGAGCTAGAGAAAGCCAAAGCAAGAGCAGAGATGACCCAGAAGACGGCCAGGGGTGTTGACGATGACGCGAAGCTTGCTCTCCAAGTTCAGTTGGAAGCATTGAAAGTGAAGAGGTTGACACTTCAACAAGAACGCGATAAACAGAAGGCTACGGAAAGAGAGGCCAAGCGCCGTCAAGAGGCTATGCAGCACCAGAGCTTCTACAACCGAAGTTGGTGGAAGCCACGTAATAAACGTGAGCAGAGCTATCCATCACCTCGAGATGAAGCAGAGTACTATCCTGGCGAGGCTTTGTGCTCCATGCGCAACGACGGCTGTAACTAAAGTGGTGATCGGAACTGTGGCGCGGACGCTCAAAAATGCTTTTATAAGCTTTGTGCGGGCCGGGAGACTTAATGTGCAACATGTCGTACCTGTTGTATATATACACACACACACACACTATGTCAACATATGCACACACACACAAACACACACAAACACACACATACATGCACACCCGCACACACACACACACACACATAAAAAAAAAAAACGCGTGCATGTATACATAGACACACCCACGCGAACACGAATACAAACACACACGTACACCCGCTCACACACACACCCACACACACCCACACACTCACACACACACACACACACACACACACACACACACACACACACACACACACACACACACACACACACACACACACACACACACACACACACACACACACGCATACTCACACACACATACAAAGACTTACACACACCTACATACCCACAACCACATACCCACCCGGATACGCGCACACTCCTGCGTCCTGTCCCTCTTTCCCCTGTCCCCCTGTCCACCCGTCCCCTGTCCCCCTGTCCCCCTGTCCCCCTGTCACCCTGTCCCCCCTGTCCCCCTGTCCCCTTGTCCCCCTGTCCCCCTGTCCCCCTCCCCCTGTCCCCCTGTCCCCTGTCCCGCTGTCCCCCTGTCCTTCTGTCTCTCCCAAGTCCTTGCTCTTGTAGAACAGGCTAACCTGTTCCAGAGTTCTTTCTTGCAGATACAGGCTGCGGGCGCCCATATCCGTGCAAAAACATCATGGATTTGTGGGTGTTATCCTTGTCGCAGGACCCGCAGCCTAAAATGTAGAAGCTGCATGGAAGCCCCTCAACAAACGAATGCTCGATTTGTGAGTGTCATGCCTATTGAAGTCCATGCTAATCCGTTCTGGATGTAGCGTGTACTTCTGGTGCGGGGCCATTGCACAAGCTACGCGCGCTCCTATCCCTATAAACTTCGTGGATTTGTGTGTGTCATCCTTGCCGCAGGACATGCTAATCCATTCTACATTTGAAAGGGAAGCCTTGTACAAGGTCATGATCCCAAGTTTGATACCCACAGCCTCAGATGTGCAAACTGCATGGAAACCATTCGACAGACGAATGCTCGATCTGTGGATGTCATTCCTACTGAAGTCCATGCTAATCCGTTCTAGATTCGACGTGTACTGCTGATGCGGGGCCATGCCTCGAAATGTCATACCCACATACTGATGCTGCTAATCCACAAACTGGCGCTGCTAAGGTGCATGCATCGAGGAGCAGCGGTGGTTCAACTACAAGAAGAACATCCGCCGTGTCCCCAAGCAAGGGAAACGGTGTGTTGTTGTGGATGCCCATGTCGACTCATAGCTGGATGTCAGACTTCTCGCAGCGTTTCTGTTGAGAGTGTTCCCGTTCTCCCGAGCGTTGAACTCAGCCTGACCCTGCTCCCTGTGCCATGGACTGTGCTGCTGGAGGTCCTGATTCCCTTGAGGTGGACTTGGAAAATCTTATGAACGATCAAACAAGTCCTACCCTTGCAGTGTCCATGGATGAGATCGCAAGGGCTCCGGATATTGCCGCTCCAGCGAGTTCTCGTATAGAACCAGCAGCATCGTCGGCTAACGGAGCAGCGGCATCATTACCCCAGGAGGAGAACAACCCCGAAGCAGAGATCAGGGTGGACGCGGCGAAGGCCGCAGTATCACCATCATCTCCCGCTCCACCGGCAGCGAAACGCCTACGTGGAGCCAATTTGTGGGTAGCTTAGAGATCATGTGACATGTTCAGGCATTTGAAGCCGTGATACATGTTTACATACTACTGTATTATGAGCTTACCTTCATACATTTTGTTCAGGTTCCAAGCCTTCTGGGAGATACAGAATGCAAGTGGTCCGCGACCAGTTCCGCCGCTTGTGCCTGATGTCAAGCCCCACTCTCTCGTTGAAAAGATCCAGGAGATGAACATCGAGGGTGTAGAACTCTTCGATGGACTTGGTGATGGAGTATGCCGACTCATGGTCATTGCCAAGTTCGTTTGCGCTATGAACTGCTCCAATTACATGATGAGCACCATCCAAAAGCTCACTATGTGCTTGTTATTGGAAGGTGAACAATGGCGGGCACATCAGCGTCAAGTCTTCCATTATGAAGACGGAGCATGGGTCATGGTACCCTCCTTTACAGTTCACGGATGGGATCTACTCTTGGCCTTGGAAGGCCTCTTCGTCCAGCTGTCTACCTCTTTGGACGATCAGGAGTTGCAGGTGTCCTGGACTTGGCATGATGTGAAGACTTACTTGATGGACATTGTCGGAGACATGGTCGAGGCTGATCTGAATGTGATGCAAGTCTTGACTGACGTCGCCAAAAGCAACAGCGACCATGTGCGTGTCAAAACGGGGAATAAAGTATGGCAGGCTCGGTGGACACGACGCGTCGCCGATATGCTAGCACAGTTTCGCAAGGCATTGGAATCTGAGAATACAACGAAGGGGCTTACCAAACTCTTCCTGACTGAATGGGATACTCCAATGCCAGTGTCAAATGGAGTTTGCTTCCAGGACGTGTACTTGGATAAGAATTGGAACGTCGCAAACAAGTCTGCAGAGGCCAATTGCTACTTGAAGCTTGACTACCATTTCTTTTGGGAGAACAAGATGGCTGACCACCAGAACATCAGCATTGCAGAAGTCCGTACTCGACTGAAAACGTTTCTGGAATCGCTCTACTTCGGTAGCCCACATCTCTTCCAGTTGAAGCTGTGTTTCATGCAAGCAGCCTTCGCAAAGAAGTGCACCGGAAAGATAATCTTTCAGGTGGGTAAAGGCGGCGACGGTAAAGGGATGGAGGCGGTCTTGGATCGAGCACTCTTTGGTGAGCTGGCCACTGCTACTTTAGACTGCGGTGTTTTCCTTGACAGGGTGGCGTTCAGAAAATCAGCTGAACTTGCATGGAACAAAGCCAGCATACGCATCCAGGAGATGGAGAGTCGTGGGCGGTTTGTGGCAGATGTTTGGAAGCGGTTTGTAGTCGATGAAGAAATCGACTGCAGGGTCAATTTCGGATTCACAAGCAAGCGACGATTCGGCTCTGCGATGAAGATTCAAGAGCTCAACTTCGAAAACATTCCCATAATCGAAGAGAGCAATGACCGCACCAAGAGCTTGGAGCAACTCAGACGACGTGTCATTTGCTTTCTCATGGGCAAGGTTACCTTCACCATGGACGACAGCCAGGTAGACCATTCCAGCGGGATCTACAAGTTGATTCCACAGGACGAGCTCACCAGTTTCCCGTCGAATCCCATCACTGCGGCAGTCTACCTTCGCGAATATTGTATTCCTTTCTTCAGGGAAAACAGTGAGCAGGATATCATGAATATGATCAACGACCCTGGCAGCATTCATGAAGCCATAGTCCGCGACACAAACTGGTTGTCCTCGTCGTTGTCAGGTGCAACAACCCCTCCCCCAGGCACTGTAGTTGACGTTATCTTGGAGGCGGAAACTCTTGTCCAGAAGGTGCATGCCAATACCCCGCAGAGACGAATTCTCAAGGAGTATCTCCTTCATAAGGTTGAGGTCCTACCTGGATGTGCCGCATCGTCCAAAGGGAAGAAGACGAAATTGTCCAACTTCGTCGACGCCTTAGACCTTGCTAACAGTCGTTTGTTCAATCAGGTCGACTCATCGTGCTTTCATAAACTTCTGGTTGACTGGCAGCGACTTGTCGATGCGATGGAACAGCATGGTGGATCTGCAGTCTTTGGGGCGTGGGCTGACTGGACCTGTCCCTTTCAGCTTCTACATGAGCAGGAGAAATGGGACGGCAATGCGTTTGAACATCAACGTCAGACTATGTTGCGACATCGCACACAAACCACGGAAGCAACTTTAGTGCGGCCTGTCGAGTGTCGCCTGTTAGAGACGATCAATCTCAATGCCCTCGAGGACTATGCGGCCCATGAGACAGATCGCCGTCAGGACCTTCTACGTCACTACCTCCAGCGCCATCGTGCGATGGGAACCAAGGTGGGTAGCTCCTCGCTCCTACAGGTCGAGTACTACAAGCTTCCACATTATGGTCGCCTACTATCTCGTGGACCTTCAGGTCAGAAGCTAACGAAGGAGGCTCGGGCAGTGGCATTCGGCCTCGACTCAGCCGAAGTGGACGCAGCATGTTGTCATCCCCGCCTTCTTGCGCGAAAGCTCCAGATGTTCGAACTTTGGGACGAGACCAGGTTCCCCATGCTCAACCTATTTGTGAAGCACTATGCCTCATGGCGGGAGGCGATCGCTAAGTACGTGGACATTCCTGTCGCTGATGCAAAGGTGGAGCTCATCCGCATTTTCTATGGTGGCAAGCCCTCCTTCGAAGCTCCCTGGATCCTCAAACTTGCTGATGAGGTTCAAAAAGCAGCTTCTTGTCTATTGCGTCATCCAGATGCAGCGGCATGGCGAGACTTATACTCCGATCGTCGCAACCCCGAGTTCAGTCGACTTTCAGCTTTGTTGTCCTTCGAGGATAATGAATTGATGAAGGAAGTCCGCGATGTCATCGGGAATCAGTCCTGCGTGTTGCTCTTCGATGGGGCTATCATCCATTGCACCAGTTTGGAACATGAGATTTTGGTGTCAGAATCGTGTAGACGATGCGCCCAGTCCATGATTCCAATGTCTGTGAAGTCCTGGCCCACATCGACACATTCGATGACACTAGCCCGTCTGGCTCTTCGGCGGGACATGCTGAGTGTTGTCTTGGACGGCAATGTGATCACATCATTCCAGAATTGTCTACTCAACGGCATCGCCAACGTAGAGCCTAGTGTTGATTTACAATACTTCGCTGATCATGAAGGCCCGCTTTCCGCCAAGGAGTTCAACGAGATCATATGTTTCGCTTCGCAGCAGTCAAGCTCGGAATCCGTCCGCATGATCTTGGAGCCTATGACTGACGTCCTCACTCATGTCTGCTCAAGGAAGAAGTGGCTTTGTCACCAGCAAATGTCTGATGGCACTGGACATTGGTTTGCTGTGGTTTTCGAGGAATCCGGCGAGGTTCGGCTTGTTGACAGCACTGCAGGTGCACGTAGACTGTCCATTACTGCAGATGGCCTGGCATCCTTGTGCTGTCAACTTTCTGGGTTGACATGGTTTCAACTTCGGAACATTCCCCACAGCATTCCCATGGATAACAATCGCGCCTACATGCTTGAAGGTACTGCGACGGGTGTTCATGATGATTTCCGCGTTTCCTTTCGAACGCCCTTGCAACAGTGTGTGAAATGTCAGTCTACCTTAGCGTCTGCCGACGTTATGGCAGCCAGATTGTACACCTTGCAGGGTGTACAGGAAGTTGAGCACATCCCCATGCGCTGCACGTCGAAGTCTTGTCGCATACGACATTTGTACAACTACAGGAAACAGGGTGGCAAGAAGCTTAACACAATGCGGCATGATCAGATGGACGTCATCTTTGTCAACAGCAACACCGCCTTCGCAAAGGAGTTCCTGGAGTACCATGATGCATTGGAGTTTCGCGGCTGTGTCAGCAACAATGCCATTACATGGGCACAACAAGAAGTCTTATGGCAGGATGAGAACGAGAATGCGAGCTGGAATCAAGCGTACAGTATCGCCAGCTTGTACTACTACATGATCCGCGAAGCTGAGAAAATGTGGGCCCGATCAACAAACGCCAAGGACAAGCTCGCCGCCATCGACCTGGACAATCCACTCACCGACACATTCATGGCGGATTACACTTCTTGGCGGCACAAGCATCAGCTGACGCCCCACCGAGCACATGTCCATCCGGGAGATTGTTCTAGATGGTCATGAGAAAGTGGCCACGAAATGCTCCGGTGCGCCTCCACCGCATGCCGGAAGACCCCGGAAAGACGGCAAGGAGAAACTTCGTAATAACGGCTGGTTCATGGCCATCGATCCTCGCACAGGGCTCATAGCTGCAGTACAAGAAATGCAGCAGCCAGAGAATAATCAGGTGGCCCTGGATGTCCTTCATCTCGTGGCGATGAGGTCATCACAACTGGACTGCGTCGTCTATGACAGAGCCTGTCGATGCGTTCAGCAAGGCCGGAAAGACGCACGCACCAAACACATTAAGCATTGGTGCGTTGATCGTTTTCACGCCAAAGGCCATGCTCCTGGCTGTCCATGTTCTCCTCTGCAGCACAAGACCTTGAATAACCGCCTGGAGGGCGTCAACACCTCCATTGCGGAACAAACCTTCGCTTGGTTTCGCGGTTATAACTCGCAGTTCAATACAAAGTCGCCACGTTCTCACGCGTTCTACGTCTTGCTGTACGTGCAGAAGCACAATGACTTGACTCGTCAAGGCTACCGCAATCATTTGAACCCCTTCTCCGCCAGGAAGCAAGCTGCTGTGACAAGCGGCTTGCTTAAGCGCCCAGCTTGCAAGAAGTACACATGCAGACGCCCAGCATCATCCCCACGAGCATCCTCTGCGACTTCTAAAAGCGCCTTCGCGAACAAGAAGACCCCTTCCACCCGGGTGATCAAGCGCCACATCAAGAAGACCCCTGCCACCAAGATCATGAAGCGCATCGTCAAGAAGTGATGGGGCAGCGTTAGAGGTTGCCAACCTGTCCAATCGGGCTTGGATGTCGCGTCGTTGGTATCCGCGTGTACGACAGTGCACACTCACCTCAGAACACTGTGCAAATGTATCACGTTTATGCACGCACACTTCGGCATGGCACATGTTCTTACATTCACTTGTTTCAACAACGTCATGCTATATGTTTCGTCCCATCGTTTCCTAGACATCATACAGAAGGACGAAGTGTGATACAGAAATAGTATTTGCCATCAAATTCGTAATTAGATCACGCCAATGTGGTTCAAACGGCGAAGTCACCTTGATGACTCTGCTGTTACAGTTGCAACACCTGACCGAATGCAAGAAACATGCATGTGTGCTTTGAGTCCGGTTTGCAAATACAGGATACTTGCTGAAAGACTAGCTTTGAGCTGATACATACTGAGGTCACAGCCTCAGCTCGGATGAGGGTGTCGGCAGCATTATTTTCAGAGATTACAGGTATGTTCGATTGCTAGTTGTGTTGCCTTCTGATAACAGCTGTATTCTATAGAAGAGTTTGCTATGTTAATAATGTATATCTTAGTAATTACTCTTCAACTGTAAAATCCACGAAAAACCTAGATTTACTCGTAAAATATCGGGCCCGTAATGTCTTACACTCTCCAGTGTTGATATTATGGATATGACAAGTTTGATGAAAGACACTGACACCTTTAAAGAAGAATGTAAACGATACAGCTTGATTCGCATTGATAATTTTAGCAAAACAACTCACGCAGTGCCGATGGAAAACAAAGATGGTGAAGATATTCATAAAGCATTTCTGGAATGTTTCGAAGTGGTAGGACAACCGCAATGTACTTATACTGACCGTGATGGAGCGCTTAAGTAAAAGAAATTACCAACTTATTTCAAAGAAGAGGGCATTACACATATTGTGACATTAACCCATGCTATGTAGCAGAAAGAGCGATTAGAATATTCAAAAAGATGATTGGTGACAGAGCTTTACAAACGAAAGGGGCTTGGACTATATTCTTACAAACGAAAGGGGCTTGGACTATATTCTTAAAGCCTGTCTTGGATAAGTATAACAAGAAGATGGTTCATTCAACAACTGGAATGATACCGGAAAATGCACACCTTGATAAGATTCTGTGGAAGTTAAGGCTAACACAGTGTTGAAAGAAAAATATTTAAGGAGCTATCCCAAGACTGAAGTTGGAGATAAGGTTAAGATTTTGATAAAGGAAAAGGCAGGTATACCAGTAGGAAGGAGACACGCTCTCAGTGGAAAGATGGGATTTATGATGTTAAAGAAGTAAACAGAGACCCACAACTTAACAAATATTACCTTTTGGAAGGTAGAGAAAAGCAAAATAATAGGCATGAGCTGTTGTTGGTTGATTGAAAATACAAAAAGACTTAAACAAAAAGCCCTATAATATTAGTGAGCAATGAGTGAGAGATTGATAAAGGAGAAAGAGGACGAATTAAAAGAATGTGAAACTGAAACTGAAGAACTTAATGAATAAAAAGAATATATAAATTGAAAGACAACTAAATACAATAAGAAATGAAATATATTAGTGGAGGTAACTCAAAAAATGAATTAATTCTCTTAAAATGCTATCATATTGTTGTTCTGATCTATCAAAAAATGTATATGATAAAAGCGGTAAAATGGAGAGAGTTAAATGTTATAAAATTTCGCTCGAAGCTTGGAAACAAAATTAAGGTTGTGTTTGTATTCAGAAATTTTGAAAAAGTCTAGCCAACATGAAACCCAAAATGAAAACCACTTAAAGACAAGCAATGCCATATAGCATTAAGAGAAAAATGAATAAAGAACCACTTTGTCGCTTATGTAGAAGATTTAATGGAACAGCACTTTTCAAAAAAGAAAACTTTAACAGACGTCTTAATAGTAAAAGCCATAAGCTTAACGAAGAATTTAAAACAATTAGTGATAAATGGAACAATGAAAAGATGAGAAAGCAAAATCTAAACTATGGAAACACTTAGAAGAAGCAAGTAAGAAACAACAGAAAGTCAAAAAAACAAAGCTATAAATGCTTACTATGATTTGACCGAAGAAAGAAACGCATATATTGAAAGACATAACAATCGGTATCTTAATTTAAATGAAATGGATTAAATAACTATCAGATGTATTTATTATTATATGATTGTTAAAGGATTTCAAGTAATAAAAGCTTTGGTAGGACTGTTGCTAGGGATATTGGAAAAAATCGGATGGAAACTATGAGAAATGAATTCGGCGCGATGGTATGAGCTATGGTAAGAATGTTAGGGAGTGAATGTAAAAATGAATGAGGTGGGATGAATTGATGAAAAAGTGCTGAAATAGGGAGGCAAAAATGCAACATTGGTGAATAACCCCTAGAACCGGCCTGCGAAAAGTGGATAAGGTGAGTATGATGATGAAAACGAAGAAGGCGTGTTAGGAGTTGAAATAATAGCTGAGGTAAGCAAAGAATAATGTGTTGGTCCTGAGGATCGGCCTTTTACTAATTTTGTTTTGGGGGGGATGCGAGCGAGCGAGGCCTGCATGGATTCGGCTGGCAATCCGCAAATGCCAAGCATCATCGCCTCGCGCCAGGCAAGCTGTGACAAGCGGCTGAGCGCCCCCGAGCAGCCCTGTCGGCGTCAGCTGAGGAGGCTACGCACATGGAGTTCACCTGCGCTTCGCAGCTGATGCCTCTCGAGACGTCTGCAAAAAGCCTTTGAAAGAAAGAAAGAAAGAACTGAGAACCCTGCCTCCGCTGAACATGCCACTTTCCTCGGTCTGCAATATCAATTTTCCTCCGAACACTTCAGCCTTACAGCGGCAAACAAGCGCATGCAGCAAAGCATACGTAGACGTATATGGCCACGAAACCAGTCCCAAAACCTCCAATGGAGAAGCTGTGAGAAGCCCACAGACAAGAGCTAAGCAGCTCACAACGTAACCCATGGATAGGCTAGCCGGCTATCTCCAGGGCAGCTTCGGCTGGGGATCCTCAGGTACCTCAGCCTTTCCTAGAAAGCTCCACATTCTGTTGAAGCTTGAGGCTGGGCCCTGAACTGATCTGTCGGTCCGAGAGAGGAGTGTTCCGGCTATGCAGTAATTCATCAACGTTGCACTGTAAGGCAGTGCACATGCCAAGCATATGCGGGCCACAGCATAGATACCACATGCATCGCTCGCATCGCTACGAATGAAGACGCGCGTGAGCCGAGCCATGGTGTTGCTCTGTGAAGATCCTATGGAGCAGACTAGAAAAAGCTATCAACTAACAGCGGGTTCAGTGTGACGGAGGGTTCTCTTTGGCTCCAAGAGAGGGTTTCGGCGATGCCTCTTTGCAGCCCTTCGCAGCCGAACCGGAGACCGGAGGAGGCGGAGGCGGAGGCCTAGCCGCCCTAGCCATCGCCCAGCGCTCCACGCGTGTGACTGAGTCTCCCATCAGAGGACGGCCGCCCGACGGAGAGCGCTTCAGGGATCAAGAAGTGATGCTGGTCATGGCTTGGAAGTGTTTTCAGAACTCCGGGAAGCTTAGTGGGTAGTCCTTCGGCCGACCAGTGAGGAGCGGGGTCATTCGAATCGAAGTGTTGCATCGGAAGTGGCACCGGTCCAAGCTCCAACGTACCTCAGATGTGCCCAGGTGCTGCCCCCCGGGGACCTCGCAGCCTCGGCCCCACCGCTCGCGATAGTTGTGGAGCTCGTGATGCGGAGATCGGAACTTCGGAACTTCGAGATGTGATCGGAACAAGGCAAAATGGCCTTGGATCAGCCCAGATGCTCAATGATGTCACGCTTGGGCGTGATCCTCGCGAAGGGTGCTCCACCAGGCCTTAAAGGACGTGATAGGCTATCAGGCCACAATCCTCTTGGGCAAGATCCTGGACCTTTGGAAGGCTCAGGAGGACTTGATCGAGGGAGTCTTTCTCGGGGCAATCCGGCAAGAGGGAGCTGTTACAGCTGGAAGGCAGTGGAGAGGAGCCCTTGCCTGCGGCCACAGCAGCCGCCGGGGGCCTCGAGCCTTCATCTCTGGACATCTTGGTTGTAGCAGCAAAAAGGGCACGTCTCCTGGAAGCGTTGAGCTTCCCGCCCTCCCGGACTTGGTGGAAAAGTGGATTGTTGTGCGTGGCGCAGACGATTGGCTCCCTTTCAGACTCCGCAACAGCGTGGTTGAGTACTTGCAGTGCTCACGGGAGGCGTATCAAAGGCACCAGGTGGCTACGGTGATCCCCAAGGACCTCTCACAGAGCAAGTTGAGCCGATTGGGGCTCAAGGTCATGACCATGTGGTTGGTGGCGATGCCCAAAGCAATCAAAGAAGACGCTGTCACAGGCAGAGTGGCAACAGTGGCAGGTATACTTTTCAGGCTACACCTGGTCTACGTGGCGGGAGGAGTGAATGAAAGGACGGCTGTCTTGAAGCAATTACAAGGAACGCAATTTGACCCTTCTGTGGAGGTGATTACAGCCTGGAGGAAATGGAGTACGAGGACATCCGAGATGAGCGTGACGCCTCCAGACACTGTTGCTCAAGGATGTCACGCCAATTCGACATCCAAATGTCAGCTTTCCCCTCCTTGCCCGGAGCGACTTACAGTTACAGCTACAGACCAACCCAGGAGACAGTGCTGAAGTACGTTATATCACGTTATATTAAGCCTGCACACTGCCAACAACTTCAGGCAAGCATCTTGAAACTCGGAGAGTCCTCCCCACCGCCGGCCTTTCACTAAGATCTCGTCCTCGAACAGATCCGTCTCCTGACAAGACCCCTGAAAACATGTAACAATATCATGGCACTGTGTAACTGCGTAACTTGGGACGACTGGAAATAAGCAGCTGATTTTTGTCAGAGTCCCCGTTCCGAGAGCCAGCTTCGCGTCTCGTGGGGGAGGAAAGCATCCGAATCCGAGTCTTTTCCAGAGGAACCTACAAGGAAGGCGAGCGCTTTCCTTGCCGCTCCGCTTGCTCCGCTTAAGGCTCTTGCCAAGGCTTTCTGCAGGAGCTGCTTGCATTTTCGGCCGTAGTACATGCGGAAGTCCGGCGGATCGGCGGTGGGACAGAGCTCTTCCGGAAGCCATGGGATCCGCTTTCGCCAGCACGCGCAGAGAAGATAGGCCCAAGCCGTTTCGATGCCAGACTCAGAACAAATCCAGTGAGCAGTGGAGAGAAGGTCATCATCAGTCTCCGTTGAACCCGAGCTCAAGCAATCCACCAAGCCAGCGAAATCGCTGACCACTCGATCCACGGCAAGCTTCAGAACTTCCTGACGAAGCTGCGCACAAATTCGAAAACATCTTCAAAAGAGCTCCGTAGTTTTTCTTGTACTATCCTGAAAAAAAAAAACCTGTTGTCCTGATTCGCGGCATCGATACTTTCCTGAAGCGTGGCCGGGACCTGCTGCTCCACCTGGAGCTCCTCAGCGCCTTGCGGGCCTTGCGCGTGGGCACGAGTGTACACTAAGCAGCGTGCTTCCGTGCTCTTCGGCACGAGATCTCCTAGTTCTTTCCTGTTGCCGGCATCACCAGGAATACTCTCAGCCTCGTCCTCGCTTGTAGAGTCGAAATCCTCTGATCGTCCTTCTGCCAGGCGTCGCATCTCCTAGAAAGCGCGGCTGAGCCGTCATGGGCCATGCAAGAACAATAAGGGGATTCGCAGTCATAAAGAAACTTTTCTGCCAAGCCCAAGCCACCCTGAATGAGGCAACGCTGGCGGTCGCATCGTTCAGACACCACCAAGAGGAGCTCGCGGAGCTCTGCCTCGCAAAGGCGAAGTAATGGCCAGTCTCCAGGACTCCCTGGTGACAAATCACCGCTTTCAGCTCGTAAACCAAGCCTCTTTCTTCCCCAAATCTCATCAGTTCCTCCGCCTGCTCTTTCAAGCGCTTCAGGAGCTCCTCCTGGCGCTCGGCAATCCAGAGAAGCTCCTCCGCACCCGGGGCGTCCGGGGCGTCCCGCGGGGCGCTTGTACGGTCCTGTAAGAGGCTCCGGTTCCGTGCAAGCTCTGCTCGCAGGCTTCGGCGGCTTTGGCGCTTCTCCATACCCGTACCGTTTTCCCCCACATCAGACAACATCCACGCGTTGAGTCGGTCGGGGAAGGTGACACGGAGCCTCCTTTTGACGCCTCTTGAAAGGCGACGATCAAAGCGAAAGCGGTCCAAGTTCAGCCAAAGCACCTCCGGCAAAGCATAGGAGAGCCGCCCTCCCGCTCCCGCCACTCCCGCTCCGTGACCTTCGACGTGCTCTTCGAGGAGCTCCGGCAAGCACCCGGGCTTTGTCACGCAAAGCTCCAGCTGGAAGACCGGACCATTTGCTACTTTCCGCACAGAAGGGGTCCCCTCGATGTGCTCGTGGAGCTCGCCTCCAAAGAGGAGTTGGAGGGTCTTTGCCAGAGGCACACTTTTTGCGAAGACGACGTCGAAGAGGCTTTGCAGCTGCTCAGACGCGTCCGCTTCTTCTCCCGGCCTCTCGAAGACAGTCTCGTAGAGCCTGCCGGCATCGACGGCACTGGCTAGTCCCATCTCCATGTCTAGGAAGAGATCTCGCATCATTTTCAACACCGGGTGTGCAGAAAAACCAGACTCCTCCAGCTGATACAAAGCACTTCGAAGTTGTGGCGCGCAGAAAAAGAGTGCCTGCAGGAGACTGTTGAAGAAGCAGGAATTCCCAGAATTCCTGAGCCCTGCAGGTACGAAGGGTCCTTCGGCTCCCATCATGGAGCGCACGGAGACAGAAGGCTGCGAGGAAACACTTTCTCGGAGTGCATGCCGAATCGCTGCCTCCTCCGCGGCGCAAGCTGAAACATGTGGATAAGATGAGGACAGCGCAGACAAGGCAGCGAAGTACTCTGCATCTGCGTGAGCCTGGTCAAATCCATTGCCATACATCGAAGAGCACCCGTCCAACCAGCACCGCGGACTTGAAAAAATGACGGGGGATAGCTGTTGAGCCAGTTTTGCAGAGATACCCTTGCTCTCTGAACAACACGGCAAGACATCACGGTGGTTCCCTGCCAGTGTGCTGTTAGCCTCAGATTTCACAATGCCGGTGCAAGCAGCAGACACGCATCATGAAGTTCCAAGTTCTTGTCATTGCAGATATCTCAAAAAGAAACCACGGACACCCGAAGATCTACCTTCCCGACCTGAATAGCTTCGCACATCGCAAGATGTAACAAGTCTCGCAAGAGGCCAGTAGTCTAGTAGGAGTCAACAAGCTGTGTTTCCGTGAGGAGTCCTTCAAGAACACTCTGAAGCCATTCTGAAGGATCACCTCCTGGACGAACAGATGCATCGACAGCTTCTGGATGTTGGCGCTGGCCTCTCCGAAGTCTGCGTCAGGAGATCGCGTGGCCGTGCTGCTTTTTCGGCTGGCAGTGGGCACCCCGAGGGCATGGACCTGCAGAAGAGCAGTGAGATGCAGTGAGCAGGGGAATTTCCGAGGGACCAGAAGAAACTGGCCTGGCGCCGCCTGCGAGCGGTGGAGGCTTGCAACAGCCAGGCACAGAACAACGGACTAGGAAACACACTTCCGGCTGACGAGGGCGAGAGCTACAAATGTTCACTAGTTCGAGGTTCGGACCGGGTCGAATGCTTGTGCTTTCCGGAGGATCAAACCAATAATAACAAAGTTGAGCAAAAGTGATCGTCAGGCCCTCACTAACCATCTTTACATGCCCGTCTTCCATGAGGCTCTCGGGCTCTGAAGCCTGGTCTGCGACACGTTCGCCAAGCGCTCTGGCGCAGTAGCATCGAAGAGGAGCTTCAAGCGTGAATCCTGGTCTGTTTGCAAGCTACCCGGCTTCACACGTGCACTGAGTTCTGTCCAAGCCGAGAACGACATCGTCCTCGTCTGCTGGCCATGCCTGTGCACAAAGTACTTCTTCCATTCGTAGCTGCCGTAGCTCGTGGCCGTGGGGGCCCTTTCAAGCGCCGCTCCTAAGCGCCGCTCCTTGAGCTGCTCCGTGGCCACAGCCTGCAGCAGCTGAGTCACCTCCTCCTGAGACGGGGACGTCCGTTTCACACAACAAGCGATGGGCTGCTTCCGTTGTATTGCCGCGGGCCAAGCTCTTCTTAACTTGCGGTGTTCTAGCACTTGCAGGGAAGAGGCTCGGCTGAGATTGTCGTCCCCACACTACCGCTGTAATGTGCTGTGCGTTGTCTGTCCAAACGGAGGAACAGTAAGACCAGTTGCAATCGGTGCAGGGAAGCGTGTCTTCCTGCTTTCAATATCTGGCAGCTTTCGGCGTCCTTACTGAGACGGAATGCGTTTATCCGGGAGCACCAGGGTACGTCCGGCTTAGATGCGGGCCACAAGCCGACATGCAAACCTGTTTAGCTAAGTAACTCAACAATGAGACTCTAAGAAAACTCTTTTCACTCTTTGGGCCAACGGCGCTTGACGGTCACAGTCATTCATGCATCTATGCTATACGCTACCGTAGGTCTAGGCTCACGTGGTTGCGGTGTTCTCGTTGTCGTTGTTGCTGTCGCTGTTGATGTTGCTGTTGCTGTTAGTGGTGGTGTTAGTGGTGGCTTTTTTTGGCTCCTACTTGTCAGCGTCAGTCGGACCCTGCTCTGCAGGTATTAAGTCGTCTACGAGCGAGGGGAAGTGGTGGTGTTGCTCTTGTTTGTGTTGCTAATGCTGTTGCAGTGGCAATGGCGGTCATAGCAGCAGCAGCACCGGCAGGAGCAGCAGCAGCAGCAGCAGCAGCAGCAGCAGCATGACAGCTGGAGGGAAGATTTTCGCGCGCAGCTGAATACCAAAGCAGTAGCAGCCAATGGCCAGGAGTAGCAGTAACCGGAGCAGCAGCAATGGCAATAGCAAGCAGCAGCAGCAGCAGCAGCAGCAGCAGCAGCAGCAGCAGCAGCAGCAGCAGCAGCAGCAGCCGGAGCCGGAGCCGGAGCCAGGGCTAGGGCTGCGGGGTTGCTGCTGCTGTCACCGCGTAGCCAGAGTAGTATTCACAATTAACAAGCCTGATACCAGTACTGGTGCGAGTGCTACTCCTAGTGTCCTAGTGCGAGGAGGAATGCAGCAGGGTTACACAGGGTAAGCAGCGTGTAATCTACCTGACCGCGTGCTCAGTAGCCCGACGAAGGACTGTCAAAACGACCGGCTGACAAACTGATGGCGATGGACAGGATCACCGACATTCTGACCGACGAACCATTCCGCCAGCACACTGGAAAACTGAACAAAGAAACCTGCCAACGACATGAGCACGTAGTTTCGTGCTTCTCCTCGCTGGGCAAGTCCAGCGAAGGTCGCGGAATGCGAAATTGACGGCAGGCCTGCGAAAGGGCTTTTGCAGGATAAGGAACCACCATTATGACAAAGATGCATAGGTTTGCTTGCATGGTGGCTTGGACGGACATGACAACATGAAACATACAAACAAGGAAGCAAAGCATAATTTTCACAACCAGTTTCACGGGGATGCAACACTCGGCTTCTGGCAGCAACCACTGGGACGATCCGGTTCGTGTTGTAGGATGAACTACCGGTTGAACTACCGGTAGCTACCCACTCAAGAATCGCAGAAGGATAGCATTCCACAGCTTGCAGGTCATACTACTGAGTACTACTGCTTCCATCTAAAACGAATAGCCCGTCAAGGAAAGCCCCTGGATTCATGGGCTCCCACTAGAAGCACATGTTTCGTGGGCCTAAGAACGATGAGACAAGTAGCCGACACAACTTCCGTAGGTTTCTCGAGCGGCTCGCAAAACCTTTACGAGTTTCTGTAGTTTCCTTCGGCCACATTTCTTGCAATGTCCAACGAACGACGTCTCAGCCAAATAGGTCGTTTCGTGTCCAAAACGAGGCCCCTGCAATCTGGCTGTTCGGCGTTTACGTGATTGGCCATGAGTGTGTTTTTCATGGCCATTGCGCCAAAGCCAATCGATCACTTTGCCATCACATCTGTGTCAACCCTTTCACATTGAAAGCAATTGTCGGATAGCCTGGAACCAGTGTTTTAGTTGTGGGGTCGTTGCTGTGGTGCTGCGCCCCTGCATCTGCGGGGAAAATGGCGCCAGCACGACGCCAGCACTGGTCCTCAGACAGTTTCAGCCGTCTTCCAGCAAACATCCCATGGGATCAACGCTGTATCGAGCGATGTGGTGGTCATCTGCGCCGCCCACCAGATGTGCGTACTGATGCACGACACGGAAAGAATAAGGAGCGGCATGACCAGGCCGAACAAGCGCAAGGTGTTCTTGGGAGGGGTGCTCGACTCGTCTCATGAGCTTCGTAGTAATCCACAGCTGTCGCTTGCCGAGCTGCTCGGCAAATACAATAAAAGCCCTGCGTACACTAGCAGCATATCCAAAAACCCACCATCCCCGGACGACCACGAATACGATAGCAGTGGAGACATGTACCGAGACACGTAACATAGCGACAGCCGCGGAGTACACAACATAGCTAGCACGGACAATCTCGTGGACCAAATCCCGGTTGGCTTGCAACCCTCCGTCACATTGGGCACTTCAAGCTTGCCCTCCCTGAAAACCAACAGTTCTCCCAGTGATTCAACAGCAGATCTATCGGCAGCACGGACACACATGCACAGACATGTTGGCCTAGTCTCGCGATACATGGCAAGACAGCGAAACGTCGCTTCTTGTCGAAGCACTTTCATGATTGTCGCAAGAGCATCGATTTGCCGCGAAAGTGATATGTCCAATGCCCTCGTGACCATGGTATGAATCGAGGGAAATGGCAGAAGCAGCTCGTGCCAATGCTCGGTGCCATCCATCCAGTTTCTCGAACCGGCTAAAGACATCTTTTTTGTCATATGCATTAATTCGTCGAGTAACGGTTCAGCGGGCGCCACGTACCTTGCGTACGGCCAAAACTTGCCGGGAATCGACCCTCCGCTCTCCTCAGTGGCAGCTGTGTAATGCAGCTGTTCAAACAACAACACATACTAGTTCGCCATGATGCTTTCAACACCCAAGCAAGTGGACTGTCTTGGTGGCACATCATCATCATATACACAAAGGGATACAAAGGGATCGGAGTCGCCGCTTTCTCGGTGGTGCGACCTCACACAAGTCCGAACTGTGTCCAGGCCAGGATATCGGGAGTGTTTCGGAAGCTTGCTGGAACAGGCGATCCGTGCACAAGCGGCGGCAGCAGCAGAGCAGCAATCCACAATCGGATGCCAAGGTCCTATGGCTGATGACCTGTGAAAATGAAAGCTTAAAACCTTGTACCAACGTCACTTCTTAATCCCTTGAAACACACGGCACGGGCTTCCACTATTTGCCCGCTGACTTGTGAGTCTTGAACCGTGGTACAACCTACGGAGAATACGCAGTGAAACATGCTAAATTGGGCATACACATCAAATTGAAATGTTTGTTACGCCCTCATCGACTCAGGTTGCGTTGTGCAACTTGATTCGATCTTAAACATGCTTCTACCATCCACTTCATTTCTCGCATGCTCTTTCGAGCCTTCACCTTTATCACACGCTTCTTATAAGCATCTTCATCTTCCTTATCTTCATCTTCAGCTTCTTCTTTGTGTGGATGTCCTGAAAATCGTGGCGTGAAACATGCAATTCCAGAGTCAACGCTTTCCAAACTGCAAATGCAACCTAATGCAAAGACGCACTCACTTTTTCATGCATCGCTAGGTCGCGGTTATCGTTGTAGAAACTCTTTCCTCGTTCGGTCCAAAGACCATTGCGGTGTTTCTCTTGATCCTGCCGTTTACGTGGCTTCTCACTTCTGAAACACAAAGGTCGTAGTGCCTGACGTGCGGCTGGCCGTGGTTGTGGCCTTTGCCTTTCTTCTTTACCATGCCCTCATAGCTTGGCGTGTCTTGAAAGACCATTCGTCTTTCTCTTCTCTCACGCTGCATTTACTCTTCTTTCCTCTCACGCGAATACGTGAAACATCCGTTGTTTATACTGCTGGATTCGCAGTCTCTTGTACACTTCGCCCTCATGGACCTTTTAATCCATATCATCAGGATCATTGTCCCGACTGCGCTGCTTGTCCTTTCTTTCAGGGCTTTCCGCAATCTTCTTCTTCTTGTCGTCGTCCTTCTTCTCATCTTTCTTTTTGTCGTCCTTTTTCTCATTTTTCTTCTTGTCGTCCTTCTTTGTTATCCTCTTTCTTCTTGTCGTCCTTCTTTTTCTTCTCCGTCGGGTTCTCTTCTTCACGGAGATGATCCTTGGAGCTTCCGGCTCCTTTGTCTTTTCCTTCTCCTTCATCATCAAGTTTGATCACTTCTCCTTTCGGCTTTTTCTTCATCTCTTCTTGACCCCATTTGGGATCTGGCTTGCGTTTCTTATCATCTTCAGCATCAGTTGTTCGCTGCGTCGCGTCAAACACTGCCATCCAGTAAGAACCCCAGGGGTGGGGTAACGTACATACGTACGTACGTTAGTACGTTAGTACGTTACAGTACGTTGGTACGTTAGTACGTTGGCACGTATGTACGTATATGTACGTTCGTACGTTAGTACATTGGCACGTATGTACGTTGTGGTACGGTAGTAGGTACCTACGTACATACCTTCGTACGTGCGCACGTATGTACGTTCGGACCTGAGTACTCTAGCACGTTGGTAGTACGGTAGGTAGGTAGGTAGCTAGGTTCTTCCTGCCTCCCGGGTAGGGAGGTATGTATGTATGTACGTACATAGAGGTGCCTTCGGACCTTAGTACTTTAGTACGTTGTTGTCAGGGTGGTAGGTAGGTAGGCAGGTATGTAGGTAGGTACCTACGTACATACCTTCCTGCCTCCCCCCTCGAAAGACAAAAGTACGGAGGGGGGGGAGGGAGGTATGTATGTATGTACGTACATACAGGTGCCGTCGGAACTTAGTACTTTAGAACGTTGGTAGCACGGTGGTAGGTAGGTAGATGGGTAGGTAGGTAGGTAGGTACGTAGAAAAAAACATTTGGCAGGGGGAGGGAGGAGGTATGTATGTACGGTACATACGTTAGTACGTTAGTACGTTAGTATACGTTAGTACATTAGTACGTAAGTACGTGCGCAAAAAAAATTGGCAGGGGGGGAGGGGGGTATGTATGTACGTACGTTAGTACGTTAGTACGTTAGTACGTTAGTACGTTAGTACGTTAGTACGTTAGTACGTTAGTACGTTAATACGTCAATACGTTAGTACGCTAGTACGTTACTTTGGCGGGTTTTTGCTTTGGTCAGTTATAACTCGAGATATACTGGACTTGTTAAGTCGAGTTATCTCGGACTTATAAGTGGAGTTTTGGTGGACTTATAAGTCGGACTTATAAGTGACTTATAACTCCGAAATTGGGGATTTAGCGAGCACACATTTCGGGGTTTAGCGAGCACCATTTTGCGATCATGAGGGGTGCAAAAACTCGTCACGAGAAGATCATTTTGAGGTATATAGGCGGTCAGAAAATGGGTTTGGTGAGCACCATTTTGGGATCATGAGGGTCGCAAAAACTCGTCACGAGAAAACCATTTTGAGGTATATAGGTGGTCAGAAAATGCGTTTCGCGAGCACCATTTTGCGATCATGAGGGGTGCAAAAATTCATCACGAGCAAAGCATTTTGAGGTACTGCGGCGGTCCAAAAAATCATGTAGAGGTGAAAAAACAGTGTTCAGAATGCCAAAATCTGCCAGCATTCAAATTATATTGTATGACAAACGGCCACGCAGGGAAAGCCTGTAACAGATTATGTACAGGGTTGAACATGCATTTAGGGCTGGGGGTTAAACCAACTCCGTTCTACAATCTTTTTTCTTCTGCGTGCGGTTCCCCGTCGCACATGCTCTTTAAAGACTGCCGGGCGAAGCCACTGCCAAATGCGGAAGCGCACGCAGAGGGCGAGGCCGCCGGTAGACCTACATGCAAGATGCAGGGCGAGGCCACTGACATCTAGAGCTCGCTCACGTAGGCGCTGAGCCGCTGCCAAGAAGCTTTTGGGTTGTCCGAAAACTTGAACGATTTGTCCTTCTTGTCGCCCCAGATCTGGACCCTCCACGCATTCGTGGTCGTATCCGTGTAGATCTTGCAGGTCTGCAACCACACCGGCGGCTTCTTTGCCGTGCCCGGGTACTTGGGCAAAGCTGTCAGCACCTTCTTCCCCTTGCCCTTGCCTTTGCCTTTCCCATGGGCTGCAGCTGCAGCTGCCTGGCCGGCGCCCTTTCCTCCGGCAGGCTTTGTTTTGGCAGGTGTGCCCTTCGCCGGCTTCGACGGCTTGGGCGAAGGAGTCGTCTCGGACTCCTTTTCAGCCTTTGCTTTGGCAGGTGTGCTGCTTGGATTTCCCTTGTTGGCCGCGAGCTGGTCCTGGAGTTTGGAGACCATCTCGTCGACACTGCGCCGGGCCTTAGGCTCGGCAGGCGTTTTCAAGGGCGAAGCCTCTTCGTCCTCCTCCAAGTCCTCTGCTTGCTGTTCCTCGTCCTTCTCCGCCACCTTGTCCTTGTCTTTCAAAGCCAGCTGCTTGCTTGGGAGCTGGAGCTCAAGCGGCACGGAGGCTTCTCCGTCCTCCAACATCTTCCGCTTCTTCGTCATAGCGAAATTTCGCAGGCCAGGGACGCCGTTCCCTTCCATGGCATTCATCAAGAGGTTGCCAAGGTGCCCTAACAGGGCACCGTGCATGTTCTCCTGAAGGCACCTGTCCTTTTTGCCGAGCTGCTGCCCAAAGCCCTTTTGCTGCACACTGTTGTGCGTGCTCCTCGCAGCAAGGGCTTTGGTAAGCCCGTGCAAGGCCGGCAAGTCCATGGGACAAGCTGCCGGCGCTTGTTCCCCGTAGGCCGCCCTGAAGAGATCACTCGGGAGATCTCTCGCACTCTCCGGGTAGTCCTTGAGCCCACTGAACTTGGACTTGTCGAACGAAGACCTGCACAGGTCCTTCAGCTCCTGCAGCAGGTCTAAGGCCGTAACAAAATTCACATTCAGATGCTCCGGAGCACCATCGTGGCTGCCAAGCAGCAAGATGGCAGTGGCCTGCTTGAAGATTGCCTCCCTCGGATACACCAAGCCCAGGAGCTGTAGCCTGTTGGCCACCACCCTTTGCTTGCTCCTCGCGGAGGCTCTCGGGTTCATGATGGCATCCCACTCCGCTGGCACCAGGAAGTTGTAGAAAAAACGATGCTGTTGCATCTTTTGGTTGCCCTTGAGCTCCCGCGTGGTGGCGGAACTCTCGGCGGAACCCGTCGCCTCGATTTTTCCTCCAAACATCGCACGATGTCCTGCTTAAAGCCATCCGGCACATCTGCCGCGGACACCTTCTCCATGGCACGTGTGGCTTCTTGAAAGCTCACTGCTCCAGGCAGCTCCTCCAGCTGCTGCAGCAGTTTCTTTTCCATCTTCTCTGCACGGCCCTCGTCCATGCCAGGCGATTTCCGGAGCATCGCCACAAAGTCCAGCATGTCTCGCACATGCTTTTCGGCCATGGATGGAGCACCGATCCACGGCTGATGAGGCGATGCCTTCATGCAGCGAGAGCAAAACCTGACTTTGAGCCAACGGTTGCATCACACCATGCTGTGGCTTCCTGACAAGCAGCACGAAGTTATAGTTTATGCGTCGTAGTAGTAGTAGTAGTAGTAGTAGTAGTAGTAGTAGTAGTAGTAGTAATAGTACCTGGGAAAAGTCAATGTGTCTCTAAGCTATTGATTTCGTAGCAAAATACATAGTGCAACCGGTTGCGTTTTGCATTTTTTCAGCATAACCACATGCCTGTCTACAGAGGCAGTAGTACTAGCAGTAATAGTATAGTACTAGAAGTAGAAGTAGCAGTAGTAGCAGCAGAAGCAACAAATTAGCTGGGAAAAGTCAATGTGTCTCTAAGCTACTGATTTCGTAGCAAAATACATAGTGCAACCGGTTGCGCTTTGCATTTTTTCAGCATAAGCACATGCCTGTCTACAGAGGCTACAGTGTCCAAGGCTTCAACAATCAACTGCGAAACTAGTTTCTGCAGTGTTGCCGCGATTTGTATGCAAGACTTTGTACTTTGTCTTGCATTAACTGGAACCCATTAAGGGTCCGATTTCTGGGATCTGGCTCTACGCAGACTCCTATTCCGGGCATGCTGCAGGCGAAGCCTTGCAGCATGCCAAACTACTGCAGGCAGAGCCTTGCAAACCCGTAGCCTGCTCAGTCCAGCTCGTTGAGGAAAAGCTCTTGGGGTCCTTGGTGCTGCAGGCCTTGGTCCTGCAGAGCAGCTGCTGGGCTTGCGGGCTCTTCCGGCCCTTGGTCCTCCTGCCCTTGGTCCTGCAGTGCGGGATCTGAAGACTTCATTGGGCATCTATAGGTTACCAATGACATTTACCCAACGGCTTTCGCAGCTCCTCATCTCTTTCACAGCAATGCTCTTGTATTTGCGATAGGCTGGTCTCACGACATCCGGATCGCACTGTGCTTCATTGGCAATGGCGAAAGAAATCAAGCCACATATTCTCATTGAGGATGGGAGTGGAACCCTGCATCCCTCGATCTTCTCCAGCCAAGCATAAGCCACAGCCAGAACACCGTGAACCACGGACATCTTGAGCCCTGTCCTTGCAGCCATAGCCTTCAAAACATCGAGCTCCCCCGCCAAAGCCTGGAAAAAAAACTGATAATCAGCAGCAGCAGCAGAAGACTGTACTGGCATTGCTTGCCACCGGAAGAGATGGGTCATCTGCACAGAAGTCTTCTTCCGGAGCCTGAAATGAGGCACCTTCCGGTTGTGCTTGCCGATTCTGTTGCCCGGATCGCATTTCTTGCAGACATTAGCTGGGGGTCGGCGATAAGTTAGTCGAGGGCAGCTTTTGCATTTCCAGCCAGCCATGGCAGCAAAGATTTTCTACAGCTGCATTGGCTTTGGGATTGCGTTGGTACGATGCCTCTTTTTGTGATGGCCAAATCGGAAACCCCGAAGGAGAGATGGTAGGCCAAAGCCTGCAACAATGCTTTAGCTAGGCATGCTGAGCTACAGATTAGAATCCAACTCCGATTGATGCCCAGAACCCAAAGTGCAGCAGGTTGTGCATCGAGTTCTTCCATGCACAGAAACAGGTAAGCTTGTTTGTTTCCCAGACTGGATGGAGCACCGATCCACGGCTGATGAGGCGATGCCCTCATGCAGCGAGAGCAAAACCTGACTTTGAGCCAACGGTTGCATCACACCATGCTGTGGCTTCCTGACAAGCAGCACGAAGTTATAGTTTATGCGTAGTAGTAGTAGTAGTAGTAGTACCTGGGAAAAGTCAATGTGTCTCTAAGCTATTGATTTCGTAGCAAAATACATAGTGCAACCGGTTGCGCTTTGCATTTTTTCAGCATAAGCACATGCCTGTCGACAGAGGCTACAGTGTCCAAGGCTTCCCTGTCCAGCTCACGGCTCATGGCTCTTGCCGGTCCCACCGCTTCAGGATGGCACCAAAATCATCACTCATCTTTGTCACATCCTGCACTGCTTCATACAATGCACGCACCGTGCACTTAAGCCCGTCCACAAGCTTTTGAAGTTCTTTCTTCTCCTCGCGCTCCTTCTTGATCGTGGCTTCCAGTGTTTGGATCCGCAGCTGGAGCCAGTACACCTGATTTTCCAACTGCTCAGGCTCCGGGTCCTCCATCATGCTTTGCGTCTCCAAGTCGTCCTCCTCGATATGTTCCGACATGCGGCGCAGCACGTGTGAGTGCGGTGGAGCTTCCATTACGAGAAGGCGAAGCCTTTCTCTGGAAGTTCTAGACGAGAAGGCAAGCCTTTCTGTGACAAAGCTGGAGCCAGAAACTCATCATGACTACATGTTGCAGGCACATGAAATTTGGAAGCCTTTGCCTTCCACCATCGTTCGACGGACCATGCTAAAGGTGGTGGATCCCAGGTATATTTATATACATAAATAGTAGTAGCAGTAGTAGTAGTGTTCCTGCTCTGTTTTTACCCGCTGCTGCGATTTGTATGCAAGACTTTGTCTTGCATTAAGTCTTGCGTAAACTGGAACCCATTAAGGGTCCGATTTCTGGGATCTGGCTCTACGCAGATTCCTATTCCGGGCATGCCGCAGGCGAAGCCTTGCAGCATGCCAAAGCTTCTGCAGGCAGAGCCTTGCAAACCCGTAGCCTGCTCAGTCCAGCTCGTTGAAGAAAAGCTCTTCCGGCCCTTGGACCTGCAGAGCAGCTTCTGGGTTTGCGGGCTCTTCCGGCCCTTGGTCCTGCAGTGCGGGTTCTGGGCTGAGCTCTGGAGCCGGTTCGTCTTCTGCAGGAGCTGCAAAAAGCACCAGGGCTGGAGGGACCGGAGGTTCCAGCGGCGTCAGCGTCTCCACCAAGTCTTCGATTGTCCAAACCAGAGGTGGCGGATACGGCAGCTCCGAGATGTCGCGGGACATGGCAAGAAGAATCCGCGAGTTGTGTTCGCTGAATCCTTGCATGACATATCCCTCCGCGACCCAGGTGAAAGCAACCATTGCTTCATACACCCTGTGGGCCTTCTCTTCGTTGGAGGGGATTGTCCTCGACAACCAACCAGGCACTGCCAGCCGGAGAGTCGCCGCCGCGATCTTGTGGCCAAGCCCGAACCGTGGGCATCGCGGGCATGGGCGGAGCTCATCCGCATGAAAAGCGGAATGCCCCAGGTCTATGACCTTGTAGCCCGCCCCATGCAGACGGTCCAGGCCATCAACCAACTGGTTGATGTCCAAGAGGCGAAGGCGGCGCTCAAGGCGGTGCACAACTTCCATGTGCACGTCCATGTTGCTACCTACACGGGCCTAAAGAAAGCCCGGGCGAGCCTCAGGCAAAGGAGCTTGAGGAGAAATGCCGATGCCACTCGCACATGAGAAGAAACCCAAGTTTTTAGATTTAGGGCTTCGGGGGGTTGTATACATAGATATAGGACAAGGCTTTCAGGGTTGAGGCCAGCGTGGCGAACCCAAGCTTTTTTCCAAAAGCTCGCCCATGTGCACGTGCCCTTGCAGGGCGAAGCCTCTGCACCACACGGGCTAAGCCGCTGAGCCCTTCAGCTGCCCAACATGGCCTCGACCATGTCGCAATTGATCTGGGCAAAATTGGTCATGCTGGTAGACAGCTCTTTCACGGCGTTCTTGAGGAAGTCGACTTGCCGCTGCAGGGCCTCCACCTCACATCGCGACTTGGACTTCATGTAGTCCATCTCGCGGCTCAAGTTCTCGATCATGTGCAAGAGCTGCAGCGGTCCTGGCCCTTTGACATCTTCCGTGTCGCTGGAGCTGCAGGAGGAGTCCAACCGCCTCAAGGCCAGCCTCAGTCCTTCCTCGTCGTCTGAGGCTGCCTCCCTTGGGCGCTTGGAGCCAGCTGGCTTCGCAGCTGGCTTGGGCGCTGGCCCCGTCACCTCCAGAGGCACAGCTCGCCCCACAGCCACAGCTGTTGCCTCCACAGGCACAGCTGGCCCCACAACCACAGTTGTTGCCTCCACAGGCACAGCTGGCCCCACAACCACAGTTGTTGGCTCCGCCAGCCTCACAGGCACAGCTGGCCACACAGCCACAGCTGCTGGCTCCGACAGCTCCAGAGCCGCAGCCGGAAACTCGGAGCTTGCACCTGGCCCCGCCATCTTTCAGGAGGCAAGGCCTTCCGTTCCAAAACCTTTGCGAGCCAGAAAAAACTCTCGGATTGCAGGCAAACTGAAAGCAAGCCGCAGAGCCTTACAGATCCAACACGGTATAAAAGATGGCCGCAAGTGATAGAGCAGTGCAAGCCTTTCTAGAACGTGTTATTCAGAAGCATTACATGTATGACTTATTTAACCCCCAAAGCACCCCAACCCACAAATGTTGCGAATTGTGTTTTTGTGCTGGATTTCGGTTTCATTTTTCCACTATTTCTAGACATGGGTCGGACATCCATGGGAAAATTCAGGGTTCAGGGTGGGTCCGGGGTTCAGGGTTGTGGGTTTGGGGTTGGTAAGCAGTGGTGCGAAGTGTGCTTGTTTTTGCATGGATTTCGGTTCATTTTCCACTTTTTTAGACATGGGCAGGGCTCAGGGTTATGGGTTTGGGGTTGGGATGCAGTGAATGCAATAGATTCTTTTGGGCGTGGGAATTGATGGTTGTATTTCGAAGCTGACGCAGGGGAATGGGGTTTTGGTGAGGGGGTGGATGGGAAGGGGGTTTGGGGGGGTTGTTGGGGGGTTGGGCACATGGGCTGTGACCGGAATTTGGGGGTTGGGTTGGGAATGGGTTGGGGGTTGGGGGGTTGTATAAAGGGGCTGTGACCGGGGGTTGGGGGCTGTTGGGGGGTTTTGGGGCTTGGACTGCAGTTGGGAATGGGGTTGGGGGGGTTGGGTGGGGGGTTGGCTGCGATCTGAAATTGGGGGCTGGGGGCTGCAGGTTTTTGGGGCTTGGACTGGGTTGGGAATGGGGTTGGGGGCCTTGGACTGCAGTTGGGAATGGGGTTGGGGGGGTTGGGTGGGGGGTTGGCTGCGATCTGAAATTGGGGGCTGGGGGCTGCAGGTTTTTGGGGCTTGGACTGGGTTGGGAATGGGGTTGGGGGCCTTGGACTGCAGTTGGGAATGGGGTTGGGGTTGGGGGCTGCAGGTTTTTGGGGCTTGGACTGGGTTGGGAATGGGGTTGGGGGGGTTGGGTGGAGGGTTGGGCATGGGCTGCGACCTGAAATTGGGGGCTGGGGGTTGGGTCTGGTGGGGGGGGTTTTGGGGCTTGGACTGCAGTTGGGAATGTTGGCTGCGATCTGAAATTGGGGGCTGGGGGCTGCAGGGTTTTGGGGCTTGGACTGGGTTGGGAATGGGGTTGGGGGGGGGTTGGGTGGAGGGTTGGGCATGGGCTGCGACCTGAAATTGGGGGTGGGGGTTGGGTCTGGTGGGGGGAATTTTGGGGGTTGGACTGGGTTGGGAATGGGGTTGCGGGGGGGGCTTGGGTGGGGGGTTGGGGGGCTGGTTTTTTTGGCTGGGGCGGGGTTGGGAAGGGGGTTTGGGTGGGGCTGGGCATGGGCTGCGACCTGAATTTGGGGGCTGCGGGGCTGGGTCTGAAATCGGGGTTTTGGGGCTGCAAGACGCGGTTGAGGGCTGAAGAAGGCGGGGCCCCTCCCCCTATACTCCCCCCCCTCCCCCCCCCTCCCTCCCCCCCCCTGGGGATTGCCCCCAACCCCGCGACACGCCCCAGCGACACCCCCGTGACACGCCCGCGACACGCCCGCGACACGCCCGTGACACGCCCGTGACACGCCCGTGACACGCCCGTGACACGCCCGTGACACGCCCGTGACACGCCCGTGACACGCCCGTGACCCGTGACACGCCCGTGACACGCCCGTGACACGCCCGTGACACGCCCGTGACACGCCCGTGACACGCCCGCGACAGGTTTTTTTTTCCTATATTTTTTTTCTCTCTTTTTTTTGTTTTTTGTTTTTTATTTTTATTTTTTTTAGTCTTTTTTCTTTTTTTTTTATGTTTTTCTGTTGTTTTTAGACTTTTTTCGTTTTTTCTATCTGATTTTCCCACAGTGTTTTATTTTTTTTATTTTTTTCATTTTATATTGGTTTACAGTTTTTTTTTATTTTTTTGCGTGTGTTATTTTTTGTTTTATTATTTTCTGTTCTATTTTTCTAATTTGGTTTTATGTTTTTATTTTTATTTTTTAATTATAAGGACCTTTTTGGCTCCCCGACTGCATGCGTCATGAACTCTTGATTAGAAACTGCCGGGGCGAAGCCACCTGGCACACACATCACTCCAGAGGCGAAGCCTCCTCGCAGGCATGACGAGTTTCCTGGGGGCAAACCACCAGGAATCAAAATCTCTGCCCGCCCTAAAGATCTTAGGGGCTGAGTATACATAAGCAACCTTTAGACTTTTGGGCCCCATTTTAACCCTATTATGGACTCAGCCCCTAAAAGCAAAGAAGATCTAGACGGATTTGAAGGCCGCCGCTTGCTCCACCTGCAGCTTCAGCCGGGCGGTGGCTGAGGTGATGCTGTTCAAAACCTTGTCCGCCTGGTCCAGAACGTCGTTGACGATACCATGGTCTTCGTCCAAGAGCTTCTCCACCTCCTCCTGGGCCGCCAAAGCCTCGGCGATCGAGGCCCTGCCTGCGTCGCAGACATAGGCCGGCACCATGCCCTCGAACTTCTCCGCCCTGGACAGCAAGTCCAAGCACTGCATCCGCTGCGATGCGACGGCCTCCATCTTTTTGTTGATCTTGCTCCGATCACCCTTCTTGAACTTGGGCAAGTTGTCGCCGCCTTTGCCCTTCTTCTTCTTGAAGATCGCCTTCTTTTCAGCGGCCTTCTCTTCAGCGGCGTCCTCCAGCTCCTCGGCCAGGTCCTGGTGGCAAGAGGTTGACCTTTGCCTCTTCTTGCCCTTCTCCACCACATCCTCGTGGGAGGACTTGTACTTCATGTCCTCGAAGAGGGTAACTCCTCTTACCCTGTCAAAGATCTGCTTGCAGTTTCTTTTCACATTTTCGTACTGCTCGACACCATCCGGCTTCTCTTTGTAGCGAAGCCAGAGATCATGATCGTCGAGGAACTCGCCCGTGCCTTGGAAACTGCTCCTCGACATCTCCGTCGACCAGCTCTGGACAGTTTCTTCGAGCTTGACAACCAGCTCCCTCCCCCTCAGGTGCCCAAACTCTTTGAAAAAGTTTTGCACAGCTCCGCGATCGTCGATCTTGCCAAAGTCCTGCACAAGCCCGTCATGGGCCCGGCTTAAGCGGGCTACAGCCGCTTTGCTGCTGTGGCACTTGCGGCAGCGAAGGGTCTGCTGACCCTTCGTGTGCCTGACACAGGTCACGGACTCCGTCGACTCCTGTCCACAGGTGCAGCAGATGAACGGCACGGGGTGCTTGTTGGTCGGGACCATCGGATGCACGGCCGGCACCATCAAAGAGCCCAGATCGGCATCGCCAGGCACCACTTGCAGTTGCCCGTCAACTGCAACGGCTGCCTCGGCTGAGGTCTCTGGCTCCTGTTTGGCCACCGAAGCTGGCGAAGGCTCGGGCCCCTGCTGGCTTGCAGGCTGCTGGGTCTGTGGCTCCCCTGCAGGCACCTGGGTCTGCTGCGGCTCCACAACCGTCTCCGCGAGCTGTGTCTGCTGCGTCGCTGCCACCATGGCTTCAAGAGGCGAAGCCTTCGGAGCAACAGAAAACTATCGAGGCGAGGCCTTCGAGGAAGGCCAGCTGTTAAGCTTGCTGTGTATATATATATATATATATATATATGGCAGCGGCAAGCATGTATAATCATAAATCAAAAACGGTTTAGGTTTTACATTTGAGGGTTTCTGGGGTTTAAAGGCTTCGATCGAAAAACAATGCAAGCGACAGCAGCGATAGCACATGCGGGGCTGCATTTTTGCATGGAGCTGCGACCAAGCAGAATGCGTGCATGCAGGGGCGGGCAAAGCCTCACCCGCGGTCACATGCTGCAGCTCCTCAGAAGTCAGGCAGGCCTGGAGGGATCCATCGGCCTTTTTGCCATATATGACTGCCCTAACACCGTCCGTCAGCAGCGTGAGGCAGGGTCGGCCACGACTGTGAAAAACGTTGTCCCCCACGTGCTGCCGCAGGTTGGCTTGTGCCAAGTAGGAATGCCGTCCAGACATGACGACGGCACAGAGCAGAGCCTGCACTTCCCCAATCATCTTCTCCTCGGGCCAGAAAACCTCCGAAGGCCAAGGTCGACTTACATTTGAATGAGGGTTGCAATTACATGCACACATGTATATATATATATATATATATATAGAGAGAGGAAAATACAATACAGCCAGCTCATGTTTTTGCCAGGACACGACATCACCGGTGAAGATGCGGCCAGTGGGGGTGACCATTGTCCTGGCCGCCTGAACACCAATCACATCGGTGCCCAGAAGAGAGGCCACGACCTCTTTTGCCCACGGCACCTCACGTATGGGCTCCAGCAAGAAGTGGGAGCGGCAGACATCCTCTGTTGCAAAGAAATCCAAAAGCTCCGCCCCCAGTCTGAGGGCAATGTGCTGGCTGATCGTAGGGCCGGTGACGTGGCTGGCAATGGCCTTCACAGCTCGATGCTTCCTCTCTGGCGCGAAACAGCTGTGGACTGCATCGAATTTCAGCACTTGTGCCGGAAGATGAAAAAGCCAATGGTATTTTGGCTTGCGGCACCCAGGATAGAGCTCGGCATAGAGCAGGTTGTGCTCGGTCACGGCCTCTTCGAGAAGCACCGCCTTGCGAGCTGCGGAAGACGACAAGATATCCAAAATGTCGCCGAGGAGCTTCATGCAGCGGCAGTGCTGGGGAAGAAGACCGGCCGGGTCCAGCACGGTCTGGACAAGGGCCACAAGAATCGTGACCGCCACCAGCATCTCCGAGCCAAAGCCTCTGATGCAAGAGTCGGGCTGCATGCATACCCGGTCCTGGAAAAAGGTCTTCGGCAGGGAGGTGTAGCATGCTGGCAGCTTGAACGTGTTTGCGAAGTCGTCGAGAAACTCGAAGCTCAGATTGCAGGTCGTCTGCAACTCCTTCGCAAACTCGTTCACCTCGTACTGGCCCACACCCGAGCTCGCAACGAGCACATGCATCCAGTCATACATGGTCTGCTCGACGTGGTTCAGCATCGGGAGACGAGGATTCCACAGGGCGCCTCAAAGGGGGCTGCATGCTGAAGTGTAATGATTCCAGGCTCTGTGTCCCTGTGTGTTTTTCGTTATTAGAACTCTCTGCCCTTAAATATAAGAGCGAAAGGCAAACAACCACATACATCAGACTGATTGTTTGGTCATGCACACCCACCGGGCCTTTGGCGTGGTACTGCAGGCCACAAAGCTGACCGAGCTTCTTCTGCTCGTTCGGGCGGTGTGCCAAATCGGCCAGGTCTCGCACCATCGTTTTGCCAGTATCCGACGTGTGCAGCTGGAAGCGGTCCTTGTCAGAGCTGCTGACATGAACCAAATAGTCGTGGTTGGCAATGGATTCGGGCGACATCCTGCCTACCACGTTCGCACAGCAGAAACAGGGCTTTGTACCATTCTCACCAGTGAGGTTCCAGAGCTGTTTGAGAGCCTTGGCATCGGCAATCAAGAATCCAAACTTGGGCTTGAAGTTAAAATGCCCGGACCTCCTGCTGAGCGGGAGGCCTGTTGCAAAGTTGAGGCCGTCCTGCTGCAGGTCGAAGAAGCACTCCAGCATGAGGCCGAAGAGAAAGCTGTAGCCGCCCTCGACATCTGAGATCTTGCTCGTTGGAAACGAGCCGAAAAACAGCCATCCTCAGGGAGTTTGATGAAACATCTCACCCAATTATACATGACAGCTACGTTTGTCCTGATCCCGATCCGCGTGTTTTAAGCATCCCTGGCCTTGGTCTCTGCCGACAAACCAGGTCGGTAGCTCTTTCAGAGTCCAATAGAAGGCCAGCTGCTCTCGACCTTTATCAGGCCTCAGCACATTTCCTGGCACAATCTCGTCTGCGTATACCACCACGTTTTCACAGACGGCCACGAGGTCGCCGAAGTTTCTGTTGATGCTGCACAGTCTGTGCAGCAAAGCAGCTGGCCGCAAAATGTGCCACTGCCATGGCTCACCATCGAGTGGCACAGTTAAAGAATCCAGCACTCTGCCACATGGCCCGTCCTCCTCCAGCGGTCTGCGGAGGCCTTCACGAATGACCTTCCTTTGATGATCCAGATTCTTCCCTGAGTCCTGCAGGTCTGCAAGCGTAGAGAAGGAAATCGCCCTTGGCAGCTTCTTCCTCGGCGTCTCAGCCTGCAAGGGGCGCTTCAGCGCCATCCATGGCAAAGGTGCTCATGTCAGGCGAGCCTTGACATCCACAGAAATGGTCAGGCGAGGCCTTGACCAAGCAGGCTTGCTCCTAACATATCTCGCAAAGGATCTGAGTTTTTACTCTGTATGCATATTTGTATATAGATACATCTACACGTTTTAGGGTTCAGCGTCTATCGTTTAAGGGTTTAGGGTTTAGGGTTTCAGGCGGGCACTGTGCAAAAGGGTTTCTGCTTTTGTATGCTTCAACTGTATACGAGCCGATAAGAGCTCAAAACATCGAATCACCAATTCCTCGCTCACACAGAACATGCAGATGTGTGGCATGCATGCGTGCATAAAAAGTTGAGCCCTGTTTTCCATGGCTGTGTGCATGCATGGCGTGCTGCGTGCATGCACATGCGGGCGGGCGAAGCCTCGCCGATTAGAGCTGCTCCAGGTCTCTTGCCTGAAGTCTCACACTCTCTAGCCTTCCCTCGGTTTCTTGAGAGGTGGGGCAGGCCAGCTACGAGGAAACTGCGAAGGCGAAGGGGCCTTGCTCTTGGACCCTACGCCTGGCAAGGGCACGTCCTCCTCCTCCTGCGCCTCTTTGTCGGGGCAGTCCGACGGCACGGGAGGCTCCTCCTCCGCTTCACTGCCGGGGCCAGCCTCCGACGTGGGAGAGAGGTGCCTCTCCTGCGGCAGCACCGGTGTTTCCTCGTAGTCCACCTGCATGTTGTTAAGTCTTAGGCTTTTTTTGGGTTCAGGGTTTCTCCCTAATTATATTTTATAAGTTTAGGGCTTATAAAAACGGGCCTCCTCCTCTTTCATCGGTAGATCTTGCCCCGCAGGTGCGGCTTTGGCCACCTTCAGGGTTTAAGGATGGAATATTGGATTTAAGGTTTAGGGCCCGGCCTCCTCTTCCTCCTCTGCCTCCTTTTTCGCCTGCACCTTGCCCGGCGGGGCTTCCTCAGCTTCTGAGCTCTCGGACGAGTCTGAGCCGACCTTCAGGGTTTTAGGGTTTAGGCCTATTATATATAGGGGGGTTTTGGTTGAGCCTGGTTGAACCCACGGTTTAGAGTGTAGGGTTTAGGGGTTTATGGTTTGGCCTTCGGCGCCGGCTTCACTTCGACAGCGGCGGGAGCCCTTGGGCTTTCCGAGCTGGCGGAGCTCGCCTGTCGGTTGTTGGCAGGATTTGAGGCGTATCTATGTCTCTATATAAAGATATATGTATAAAGGAAGAGTAAAGATGTATATATAAATTTGTATGTATACATATATATATATATGTGTGTACCCTTGTGCAGAAGCCCAAGGGCGAAGCCACAGGTGCTTCTGCACATTTACTTGTAATCACACAGGCGAAGCCATGTGTGATTACAACTTGCATGTGTGTTAGGCCCGGCCTCGTCGGAGGAGCTGCTCCGGGCCTTTGGCGGCGGCGGCCGCAGCTGCAGCTTGTGCATTGCCTGCAATGCTGCTTCTGCTTGTCTGGCCGCGTTTTCCGACCTGGCCGCTGCAGCTTCCGCACGTTGAGCGGCCTGCAGCCAGGGATCAGGCAGCCCTGGCACTAAAGGCGGTGGCGCGAGGAAGCCTTGCCCCAAAAAGCCAGGTTGCTGGTCCAAAAAGGCAGGTTGGGCTGGGAAGGAGGGCTGGAACGGCGGGGGCGGGGCTTGCCATGCCTGCGGGAAGGCTTGGGGCCAGGGTGAGGTGGGTGGCCTGGCTGCTGGCGGCGGGCGAGGCCTCGCCGGCTTCGCTCCTGGAGCTGGAGTGGAAGCGGCCGCTGGCGAGGCCTTTGCCGGGGGCTTTGCCTTGGCTGACGCTTCTATGTACCGCCAAGCCATGGACAAAGCCTCCGGCAAGTGACCGTCTCTGGGGCCGGTCAGGACCATGGCTCGCCCCTGCCAGGAGTTCCTCAAGCGAAGCGAGACCCTCATGCCCGTGGCCTGAAAGATCTCGCTTCGCTCAGCGGCCGTCAGGGTCCCCGCCTGGACCTCGTAGGGCCCATCGTAGACTTCGTCTACGATGGGCCCCTCCTCCTCCTCCTCCTTTTCCTTTCCCTTTCCTTTCCCTTCTTCTTTCACCTCCTCTTGGAGGCCCTCCCCTTTTCCTTTTCCCTTCTCTGAGGGATCCTCTTCTTTGACGTGCTTTCCTTTTCCTTTGTCTTCGGGGCACTTCCCTTTTCCTGTTTCCTTTCCCTTCTCTTCGAGGTCCTTCCCTCCTTTTTTGCTTTTTCCAAGACCCTTCTCTTCTGGGCGCTTCCCTTTTCCTTTTCCCGGACCCTTCTCTTCGGAGTCCTTCCCTTCTCCTTTTTCCTTTCCCTTTCCCTTCTCTTGGAGGTCCTTCCCTTCTCCTTTTCCTTTTCCCTTCTCTTCCGGGTCCTTTCCTTCTCCTTTTCCCTTTCCCTTCTCTTCAGGGTCCTTTCCTTCTCCTTTTCCCTTTCCCTTCTCTTCAGGGTCCTTTCCTTCTCCTTTTCCCTTTCCCTTCTCTTCAGGGTCCTTTCCTTTTCCTTTTCCCTTCGCCGCGGACTTCGCCGGGAGCTTGTCCATGGCGACCGCAACGAAGCAGCTGTGCCGCTGCTGAGGTTTCAGGAACTTGCCTGCATGTTCTATATATGCCATGGGCTTGCACATGTGTCTGTCTGCAGTGCGTCTGGCTTCGTGTGTGTCTGTCTGCTGTGTCATGCGTGCTGCTATGCCCATGCAGTGCATGCAGGGGCGAAGCCTCCTGCACAAGATGCACGGGGCGATGCCTCCATGCATTCATTTAGAGCCACGTTCACAGCGGATTTGGAGTTCGGGTTTGAGGTTAAGACGGCTTGGGGTTTGGGGTCAAGGGCCCGGTTTCGGGTAGCATCGTTTGGTTCTTGGGCTGGCAGATTTTGGCACTCAGCTGGCATGTTTTTGCAACTTACAAGTGTCAAATTTTCGACTTCAGGTATGCGTTTTTTTGAGTTTGGGTGAATTAATTTTCGACTTGAGGCTAATTTTTTTTAGGTTTGAGGGAGTTCAATTTTCGACTTCAGGCGACGTTTTTTTTTGGTTTTGGTGCGGTTAAATTCTCGACTTGAGGCTCGTTGTTTTTTTGTTTTGGGGGGGTTGGATTTCGGACTTCAGGCGACGTTTTTTTTGGTTTGGGCGGTTCAATTTTTGGCCCACGGATACAATTTTCGGGAAATAGCGTTGCGGGGGCGTCGGAGTTATAACTCCCAGCGAGTGGACTTACGGCGGACTTATAACTCCCACTTATAACTACTTAGCGAGGACTTGACTGGGACTTATAAGTGGAGCCTTAACTCCTTCAATTAGTTATAAGGCAAATATAACTCTGTATGGACTTACAACTCACTTGCTATGTCAATACACTACTTATAAATGGCCTTGCATGATTTATAATTGCACATGACCGACATATAACTCGACATATAAGTACGGAACAGCAAAACCCACCAAAGCAGGCCCGGCACTCGTTGCTCCGCCACCACGAGCTGCACGGGTTCGCGGGAGTGCCAGAGTGGTCTCTGCGGAAGCTTGCACAGGCCAAAAAGTGGCCGGTCTCGGTCCAGGAGGCAGGACACGAGGAAGACGACCGCCTAGCGATAGTTTGTTTGCTGTCGCTCGACCCTTCGTTGGTCAAGGAAGAAGTGGTCGGCCGCTTGCTGAGCCGCCAAGAGGCCGCTCCCTGGTCGATCGACACGGGCATCGACTTGGAGGAGCTCGTGCGGGACACCATGCTGGCCGCAGATCAGGAGCAGGCGCTCAAGCATCTGGCGAACAAAAAGGCCGGTCAGGCGTCGGCCAAGGACGTGCGGAAGAGGGCCTCTCACACCTACGAGCACGTGGCCAAAACGTTCGCTGGTCGGCCGGAGTACAAGAAGTTCCAGGCCCAGCGAAAGGAGAAGGAGAAGAAGGCCGTTCAGGAGCAGAAAGCACGGGCGGCCGAGGCGAAGAGGGTCTACGACGACGTGAACGTGGACGTCGACCGGGTCCTCAAGGCTGCCGTGCCGCCGGGCGTTCGTGTGTACACCGACGACCGGAACGGCCGATGGAGCCTCACGTACAGCACGGCCTGGGCCTTCGCCACCAGAAGCATTTCTTGGACTCAGGTCGGCAGCAAGCCGGCCGGGCGGGCTGCGGTTGAGCAAAGCTGGGACTGGGCGGAGACGTTCGCGGGCCTCGCCATGTCGGACGAGGCCGCAACGATCCTGAAGAAGTTGTCGGCCTGAGTGCTCCTGGTCGTTCCTGGAAGCTTTCACGGTGGACGTCCCTTCTTTTGCTGGAAGTTCGGAAGCAGTCACTCGAACGAGCTCCGTGCTTCGAAAAGGTTGCAGCTGCAGACCACCAGTTTCAGTGCATAAGCAGCTTTCGTTTGAGCACTGTGCTTTCGAACTCAATAGCAGAACCTGTCGCCTTGCTTCGCCCAGGTCAACAGCAGGCCGTCTTCAAGCTCGTCCTCCAGCGTCGGCGTGAAGCAGGCTCCTATACGGCATGATTGGTCTGCAGTGCAGTGCCGGTGATGCGTAGTCTTCCTGCTGTTGGGCTGTGCACTTGAGAAGACTCCACTCTGTGGCTTAGAGCGATGCACAAGCTAGCGATCCCTTTGTAGGTAGTCTGGTTTCCTCGTGCGACTAGAGGAGATGAAGCAGTCAGGTCGTGCTGGTGGTACTAGCAGTGGTGCAGTAGTCGCAGGAGTCTTGCTAGTGCTACTAGTATCTGTAGAGGTCCAAGTCCCAGTCATCTTGATTTTACTACTAGTCCTGGAGTCCTCCTCGCACCCGAAGTTTTCGCAGTAGACGTCACAGTAATAGTCCTTGTCCTGCTGTCGCGTTCCTCCTGGGTCGTTCGTCCTTCGTGCTTAGTCGTTCGTCGCCGTCGCAGTCGCCATGCCCCGGCCATCCTTGACGGAGACGGGAGGCGTTCGGAGAGCCAGTGCCTGGAGTCTCTTCAACTCCTGGGTCTCTCGCGAAGGTCTGTCAGAAAAACAGGCGGCCCGGTTTCGCATCCGTGGCAAGCGGATGCTGCGGACGGCATCCGCCATGAAGGTCAAGTGGCTGCTCGGACCTGTATTTTTTAGCTTTGAGGAAAGTAGAAGACATGGCTTCCCTAATTTAAGTTATAAGTCTTTTGGGAATTTATTCTCCCTTGCCCAGAACAGCAAAGCCTTCAGACGTGACCCCGAAGGCCTTACTCACTAAAGGGTTGTCATACTGTAATAGTAAATACTGTGAAGTCGTAGCCCTAAACGTCAACCCATCCTTGAATACCCTTTCTAAGCCTGGAGGTGCGTTTCAGCTTTTTTGAGGTGCGTTTCAGGTGCTTTTCAGCTTTTTTCCAAGGTTTTTGATTGTTTTTTTCCTTTCAGGTCCGGTTTTGGAATAATTCACATTTTCATGTCAGCGGAACCCCGAATGCCAGCAATACTAGAGCATTCCAATCACTGTAACTAAGTTGAAGTCGCAGCCCTAAACCTGGAACCCATCCCTAATTACGGGGCTTGTAGGCTTGTAGGTGCGTTTTTGAGGTGCTTTGCTTTAGGTTTTTAGAGTTTTGTTTCAGGGCCTGCAAAACAGAAGCTGTGCTGCACTGAGGAACCACAAGAAGAGCAAGGACATTCGCGAGCAGTTCGGGGCGATGGCAAAGGCGGCCTACGAGGACAACCGCCAAAGGGCAGAGGCTTTCAAGACTGCCCGGAGCAAAGACTCTGTCTTGTTCGACGAACAGCAGGTGGATCGTGCCCAAGACGAGGATGCGGAGGCCATAGCCGTTCGAGTGCAGGAGGACATCGAGGCCGATTGTGCTAGGAGGGACGTTCTCGAGGACTCCTGGACCTGGACGTTGGGCGTGCCTTTTCGCGACTTGGTCGAGGTGGGCAGTGGGGTCGACGGACAGGTCTTTCGGGCCTCGTTCCAAGGACAGTCGTTGGCCTTGAAGCTGGCCAAGGGTCGCGGGCTGCAGGACCCGATGCAGCGGGCGGCCGCAGGTGGCCTCGACGTCGCGGAGGAGTTCGCCGTTCTCGGGGCGCTTGGCCAGCACCCGAACGTCGTTCGAGCCTTCGCCGTTCTCAGCAGTTCGCTCGGAAGGCCAGCTCTGTCGGAAGGCCAGCTCTGGTCCTCGAGTGGGCAACGGAGAGCCTGCAGCAAATGGCTCGCAGGCTGAAGGACGACCGCCTGGAGACCTCGCCGGCCGGGCGAAGGTCGCTGCTCAACCTCTTTCAGCAGTTCGTTGTCGGCCTCTCCTACGTGCACAGCCGCTCGTTCCTGCATTTGGACGTCAAGCCCACGAACATCCTGGTCTTCGATGGCGTTCGTGCAGCAGTTGCAGATTTCGGCCACTCGGAGCACGTTTCGGACACTGGCTGCACGGTGATCGGCAATCGGGTCTACACCGAGGCCTTTCGCTGTGCGGAGTGCCTCATGGCGGCCGATCGGAAGGCCGGATTTCTAAAACCTATAAGCTAAACCTAATAGGACCCTTTAACCCGTAGTAGCGGTAGCAAGTGTGCAGGAGTTTTGGTCTCAAGTGTGACTTTTGTTTGGTGAGTTTGTAAATGTACAGCAAGCAGTAACCTTTGCCTCTGTCGTTCTAATTCTGCACCGCCCTAGCAGCCCCAGCCTCGAAGACTCTACCCTGCCAGGTACGTGTGACGTTCGCCGGCGACGTTTGGGCGGCCGCTGTCTCGTTGTTCGAGATCTGTTGCCCCAAAAAGGCCTCGCTGTGGACAATCCCACCTGCGACGTTCCTCCGGGACACCGAGGAGCAGACGGCCAAGGCCATTCGGGAGATGGCCCTCGCTAAGAGCTCCAAGGTCATGCCGTACGATGAGGTCGTTTTGGAGGTCCTGAAGCAGACCTTCGTGCCGGCCAATCGACGGCTAGCTTTGCCAGGCCTGCTGAAGATCATCCAAAAAGCCGTTCGGTCAGCACGACCCCCGTGCCGTCTCGACTGAGACTGGCAGTTTTCAGCGAAGGCTCTCTTTAGGTTTGCCGCCAGGACCGCGGCCGGCCTTGCATCTCGCCCAGACCACGTCGTTCAGAGAAGCAGAAAAATTTGCAGCTCTTGCTCTCATGATGCAGTTGTTGGTTTTGTGTTGTAGGCCTGCACAGGACACCCAGCACATGTCTGCTACCTTCTCTCTTGCCCCCCCGCAACCCTGCCCGTTTTCGGCCGCAGCCTGTGCCAGGTGCTGGATCTTGCGGGCGATCGGCTACAGCGAGAAACGGCTTGGCGTTGCTTCGGCCGTTCGCGGAGATCGGGTTTGCCCTAACAGTCAAACCTAAATAACACGAACAACTCTAAACCCTGAAACCCCGACCCTACACTAGGCGTCATAAGTTCAAAAGCCTCAAGGAACCACCCGTTTTTCCCGAAACCTTCCCCCTAAACCCTCCTAAGGCCTAGAACCTTATTTGCTCATTAAATTCAATCTCAGACCACATCATTCAAAATAAACATATAGCAACCAGTTTTCTCGTGAAGTTTTGGTCTTCGCTCCGTTAATTCAAAAGACTAAACAGCTCCGAAACCACACTGGCGAGCAACATATTTTCCTATAAACTTGAGCACAAAAAGCGTGAAGGTAAGCTTTGCCGATTGGTCGGTTGTTTTGGATTAATGCCTGCCTTTTTTGAAGCATCCTAGATTTGGCTTGGATTGTCCAAACAGTTCGCATAATACTGCAAAAATCATACACCAGAGTATACAACAATACACTGGCGAAAAAGAGCTTGTGTGCTAATCTTCGCCAATCCTAGATTCAGTCGTTTTTGGAAAGCGTGGACGATTGAAAACATGCCTCACACTAGAAAATGTCATGACAAAACATGTTAAAAACACCCATGTGATATGAGCAAGAAATTTTCAGCAAGAATCATGGTTTCCCGACTAGCTTTTCATCGCGATGGTAGTCCGGCCGGCCAAGGCCAAAACCAGTCACCTATCCGAGCCAACGTTTGTCGGTCCTAATTAGGCCGCCCAACTAAACCCCCGAAGCCACGGAAGGTTCAAGTCCTCAGCCTGAAAACACATGCTAGTACTATGGCGGTCGGAGCAAGTAGTAGTTTCCTTAACTGCAGTAGTAGCTATGTTCCTCAGGGCTCCCTTTAATAAAAATCGTTTGATATACACCAGGACCAAAACTCTAAACCCGATCAATACAAGCCCCTGCGTTCGACGATTAAGCCTGACTCCTCCAGCACCAGACACCTTTATCTGGGGGCTTCCGAAAATAGGGGACCCTAATATAGTACCCAAATAGTAGGATCCTTATTATAAAGACCCCAAAATACAGTACCCCTAATTTTCGGAAACTCCCATCTCAATCCTTAAAACCACACCTAAACCCCCTGAGCCCTTCAATGCTAGAGCCGCAAAGCATTACCTTGAATAGGGTTTTAGGGTTTAGGATTTAGGGTTTAGGGTTACAAAACCCTTTAAGCCCAAAGCTCCAAACCCGAAGCAGAAACTCGAAAGTTGAGCCTCTGCTTCCCGGAAAGGCCGGAAAAGCGCCAGTCAGGCCGGTAGTTGCTCGAAGTGCCCAGGTTTACCCATCGCCCCAAAAACCTGGCTTGTGGGGTGTCCTTAATATATACACACACATGTATATATATATATATATATGGCTCTTTTACATTTTGCTGTGGGTTTCGTGGTGCTAATGTACAGGTACCCTTGCCGTTACACCCCTCATAACTTAACGTGTGGTTGAACCGCTTGGGCTACTAAGCAGCGTTGTAACTAAGGTATCTGTAGTCGTGTTTACTTATGTGCAAGCCTAAAGGACGTCTGACCCGACTTACTGAGTCCCATGTTCCTCCCAGTAGGTTCTACAAGGGTTCTGTCAAGTACTAAGGGTGCTCCTAAGGGGTTTCTGTGAGGGGTTGAGGGCTGAGGGTCTAGGAGTCTAGGGGGTATATGCCAGGGCTCAAGGTGGGTACAACGAGCAGTTTAGGGTTTTTCTTGGCGAATTCGGTGCGTTTTTTTGAGTTGTCGGCACCCCAGGGTTAATATGCCTCATGCAATAAGGACCTGAGATGCAGAGAATACACCAGTCTAGACGCACGTAAGCCTTAAATTCAACATCCTAAACCTTATACAATCCGTATGAGACCCTCGCCATACCCATAGAAAACACTACACAGCCTTGAGGAAGGTGTAGACTTGGTGACTTGGGGGGTTCAGGGCATACCGTTCAAGATGTAATAGACGCACCCGAATTTGCATAATATTCAAGTTCTTGCGAGTATACTATCATAGGGATCCTTATTATGGGCCTTAAGGCCCCCTACCCCCCCCCTCCCCCTACACCCTTAAGGATCCCTATGATACTACTCGTTTAAAGTTCGCCTACGAACTCGACAACTTCGCGCTCATGTCGGGGCCCAACGCCCCGACTTAGAGGATCATGGGTTTGTATGGCTTCCTTTAAAGGGATCTATAAGGCTTCCTTTAAAGGGATCTATAAGGGTTCCTTTAAAGGGGTCTATAGGGTTTAGGGTTTAGGGTTTAGTTTAATCAAAGGGGAAAAGGAGGGACCCTTAATGGGGACCCCTGCCCTATAATGGGCTATAGAATGGGTATGTAACAGCTATGTTAAGGGTATCTACCTAGGGGTCCTTATTAAGGGTCCCTCCTTTTACCCTTGGATATGGTCAGTGTGCGCTTTATGTTGGGTCGCTGTTTCGGATGGCCCATGGGTCAGTACCCTGGTTCACCGGACTTAGTCATTGGGTTACGTACAAAGAAGGTAGCTGTAGCCCTACTTACTAAGTCCCAGGATCCTCCAAGCAGCGTTCGTGTCAGTAGTAAGGTGTTTTTGGGAAGTTTGAGAAAGCCAGGACTCCGTAAACCCTAAACCCTAAACTCCCTCAATTCCGCAATATACCATAAATCATAGGAGGGATGCTACTGTAATTTAAGGTGTACCTGTCGCCGAGAAGACCTACCCTTTCAAGGAACTATATTAAAACGATGATGAGGAACACTAAAAGGTAGGTCTTTCCGGCTACAGGTCATCCTTAATCCCTGAAGCCTAAACTTAAACCCAAAACCCTAATCCTTAAACCTCAAATCCTAAGCCCTAAATCCTTAGTATCATACTAAGGATCCTACTGTAATTTGAGGCGTAATCCTTAATCAATACATGGATGTTGGAAGGTCTGGGCTTCTCGGGGTTTTGCAGGTTGCTGGGCCCGAGGTTCTCCGAATCGATATGGAGGGCTGTCAAAATTAGGGTCCCTTCTAAGGTTCTTATTATAATACGGCACCTAATATTCAGGGTACCCAAAAAGGGACCCTACTTTTCACAACCACCCATATGTTGAACGGTCCTGAACGGGTATTATCCCAAAGGCTCCATGTAGCTTTACAGTAGATAGTTAAGCCTTAAAAGGGTTCCCTTCCCTATATAGGTAATTTAAGGCCTAAGTATATACTATATGGGTGCATGGAGCCTTAGGGCAAAAAAATGTACTTCCAGAGTTTTGTGTTTCAAGTTTATGATTTGAGGCTGGCCGTCCATCCCTGAATAGGTATACGCTGAAATTCGATATGCCGGTTCCGACGGAGCTGGTGTCTGTCAGCCGATACACGAACGATCTCGTGCCACTCGGTCGTAAGGCCTTCCCTAAGAGTCCAAGTAATCTTTATGTATGGTTTTTGGTACCTAAAAGGCCCAAAAGTCCTATAATATTGAGTACTTGGAGCCTTAGGGCTTTAGTTCAGAGGATGTGGTTCCACGCTCGACAGGGCGTATGTAGCAGCAGCAATGAGAAGAGCCGCCGTACCATCAGGCAGCAGACATCACCAGAGGTAGCCGCGGCAATAACCACACCAAGAGCCGCAATCACAAACCCTAAGCCCTAAACCCTAAACCCTAAGCCCTAAACCATAAAACGGCCAGCTTAAGCCCAACATGCTTTCAGGTGTGGGGTTGTGGCTATGGGACTTGGGGTCAATTCAGCTTCCCCCGAAGTACCCTGTGTTCCGTTTTTATTTGCAACACCCTTGCAAATCCCAGCAATAACATTCTTAAGGCCTCTATACTAAACCCTCGTAGTGCCCTTTTAGGATCCCTTAAAGGCATCCCTAAAATAGTATAGGTAATTTGAAAAGGGGAATCCTCGTGTTCTCTTCGGGTCTACTGGGAACCTGGCTAAGTTTGAGAATTCGGATGTTGGGTTTTGTCTCAGGTTTCGTGGTTCGTGGTTTCCCAGACCCTCGGGAGGATCCAAAAAGTAGATCCCGTAATGGGGGTTCGTAGAAAGTACCCTTCGTAGTATAGGGACCCAAATTAGAGGATCTACTTTCTAGATCCTCCCGGGGGTCTGTGTTTAATACGCCGCCCGTCTAGTCATGCAAGAGATTCAATTCGCACTTGCTCAAGTGCTTCCGAGTACTCGAGCCAGCACTTACTGGATCAGAGGACTTGTAAGTGCAATGTTTATATGTAAAGTATCTATATAGGTACATCTTATACCCCTAATTAAGGCATCTTTCACCACTCCCCTAGACCCGAAAACCTCATAGCACCCTTATATAGAACCCGTAGAAGAGCCCTTATAGAGCCCTTGCAGGCACCCTACTTACTAACTCCCCTGATCCTCGAAGAAGGGATGTTCTTTGAGCCTAGGTCTCCTCTGTTTCCGAAGCACCAGATACGAGAAGCATGACCTAATATCCCTCTGAGGGTACCTAGGAACCTGATTAAGAAACCTTGGGCCTTTATTTGGGTTCCTAACATGAATCCCACTCTTTTGGGGTTATAGGCCCAGGGTTTCTTAATCAGGTCCCTACATCATAACTTTACTTATTGCCCACCGACTGAGTTCCCCCAACCGTCCACATCGCCTTTGCAATCGGGCTTCTTTCTCGAGAGGCTTCAAGGTTTAAGCAAAACAAGACTGTGCCGAGGGCCCCACACTGTATGCCTTTGCACCCTTTAACCCTAAACCTTCAACAAAAAAAAACCTAAACCCCAAAACCCTAAACCCCTAAACCCTAAACCTTCAACGAAAAAAACCTAAACCACAAAACCCTAAACCCTCAACCCCAAAACCCTAAACCCCTAAACCCTAAACCTTCAACCCCCAAACTGGCCCAAAACCCTAAACCCTAAGCCCTAAACCCCAAACCCCAAACCCTGAACCCCAAAACCCTAAACCCCAAAACCCTAAACCCTAAACCCCAAAACGAAGAAGAAGCCCGGGCCTTAGAGCTCCTACGCCCACGCTCCCTACGTAGCCCGTATGAAGACTTTAGGGTTTAGGGTTTAACGTTTAGGGATGAAGACCTTGCAACGCATGTTTTAGAAATAGCACGCGAGCGTTCGAGGTTATGCCTGCTCAAGTGGTTGAGTAAGCTGGCCTCCGCCACGGCGATCTTCAAGCTTATAGGGGTCCTCTTCCCGGTGATTGAGCGAATCTCGGCCCTACAGAATTCCTTACTTTGGGGTTTAGGGTTTAAGGGGTTTAGGGTTTGGGGATTTAGGGGTTTAGGGATTTAGGGGTTTAGGGTTTAGCCTTACACCCTTAACCCGATGATTGAGTAGATCTCGTCCTTACTCGGTAGTTGGTCTCTACAGTAGCAAGCAGAGTCTTCACGATATCTCCATGCTGCTCAGAGCTTGGGGTTTTAGGCAATTCCGGAGTTTAGTTTGGAAGGACTTTAAGAAGTTGCCGGTGTCTAGCGAGGTTTTGGGAAGTGTGGAATTGCGAAGTCTTGTTGGCAAGTCTCGGTTTAGAGACTCAGGGTCTGTGGGGTCTAGGGTGTGGGGTTCAGTCCCCGGGTGTTTTCGTGTTTTCAGTTTGGCAACCAGCCAGGCAACCTGAACCCGTAAGGAGGCCTCGATGTGAGCCCTGACCCGAAACTGCCCTGAAGCTTAAGCCACAGCAAAACCCTGCATAAGCCCTGCCTAGTAGTCGAGTAAGTAGCCTTTAGCATTTTTCGGGTAGTCGTCCCTATATAATCCCTATATAACCAAAAGGTTAACCTTTTAGTTCCCCATGATACACGACAAGTAGGCCTGACACCTGAACCCCCCGGCACAAAACGGCATTAGGTTGGTTCTCTACATGAGCGGAACCCCCAAAACAGTACGGCACTCTAAGAAAGGATCCTCGAAGGGACCGTAATTTAGATATCCTAGGATGCCCAGTAGTACCCTTATTCCTTTTTTGTAGTCCTAGGTTCCTTATAAAGTTACCCAATACCAAAAAGAGAGGCCTTTTCATTCTTAGGTTACTGGGTATCCTAGTATCCACCCATTAACAAACGTCGAGTGAGGCCGCAGCTATCAGTTCGCCGTTCGTTGCCCATGGTTGGGCTTGGGCACCTCGGATGGGGTTTAGGGGGTTTGGGGTTTAGGGTTTAAAGGTTTAGGGGGTTTGGGGTTTAGGGTTTAGGGGGTTTAGGGTTTAGGGGGTTTAGGGTTTAGGGGGTTTAGGGTTTAGGGAGCATGGTTTTGGATACTGCCCGCACTCAGGCAGCTGAATAACAATCAAATATTCAAACTATAGATATATCAGGCCATAGCAGCCCTACATGGGACTGGTAGTCAGGGTTTAGAGTTTTCCTTAAACTGTTAGTCGTAGTCAAGGGAGTTCTCGAGCGGAGCTACGGATACGGTTGACCGTACAGAGCAGGAGCACAAAACTTGCAAGATGATGGTGGTCATGCCCTTGCAGTGGACAGCCGTTTTTTGTCCATCTTCACCCCTACAGTCAAACATGACCGTAATTCGGACCTTGATTGATGCTAATCAGAAGCATCGATATCTCCTGTCACGCGCTAAGCAACAAAGGTAGGAGCACCGCCACCACCTGCTGCTCCACCGCCACCACCACACCACCACCACCACCACCACCACCACCACCACCACCACCACCACCACCACCACCACCACCACCACCACCACCACCACCACCACCACCACCACCACCACAGCCGGTGCTGCCGCCTCCAACGGAAACACCAGCAGCGACATCAACGACAGCAAGGTCGTCAACGCTGACAACACTACGTTTGATGTCTTTTTAGCACGATCGCTCAACATAAAACACGGTGCTGCCAAGAATACGACTACTGACCAGCTACTTAAAAGACGAGGTCAGTTAGGCGCTCATGGTCGTATCTATCCTCATCGTCAGAGCTGCAGTACTTAAGAAAACGTTTGTCCATGGTCTTCATCTCTAGAGTTTCGAAATCATTTACGAGTAGAAGTGAACGACGACCCTTTCAAACTCCAAGTATCCAAATAATTCCTCCTCAGTGGCCTACTAGAGTCTATAAGCAGTACCCTGCCCTGCGACCCCGAAACTACTTGATGTAAGAATATGGCGCAAATCGCAGAAGGATCCTTCGAGCATCTAAGTCAGCAGCATGTTCCTGAATTAAGCGTTTCGCAGTCTCCCTTTTAGAACCCTTGCAGATCTCTACATCTCTAAGAGGACCTTCCATAACCAAACCCTAAACCCGACCCTAGACCCTAAACCCTCAACCCTAAACCCCAAATCCCGTAGACCCTAAACTAGGACCTAGAGTAGGCCCTTATTCCCCTTGTTTGGGGGTTCAGGTTCCCTTATAAGCCCCTTTAAACGAAAAAGGGCACCCTTTTTATTCCTAGGCTACTCTTGGGTCTAGTAAAGCCACTCTCAAGGCCTACAGTAGAAGCCCAAAACCCTAAGCATCCGAGGCCGCATCTATTAAGGCGTTGATGAAAGCCTTTGCTAGACAGGTCTTGGGAGCCATAGTCTCAGATTGAGGATTCTCAAGTTTACATAGCTTATACGGGTGTCTTTGGAAGCTTGATTGCTGTGGCTTTAAGCTCGACTTAACAGCATTCTGGGCACACGACTTGTTTCCAAGGGCCAACTCGAAGCGATCAATCAACCACTCGGCCAGGCCACGATTGCAAAGCAAGCTTCTTCATAATCGAAATGTAAGACTACAGCTACACATCTTCCGTGAGCCTATGCCGAGCCGAGAGCTAGCTGCCTATCGTGGGCCGGAACTGGCCATGCCGCCACCGCCTCTTGGCTTTCAAGGTGGCCACGTCTGCACATAACCTGAGTTGCAGTTCGCTTTCGACCACATTCGGAAACCCAGAGCATTTGAAATCTATATGTAGTCGAGAAACTGAAGATACCATTTTCGCATAGCTGCATCCTCCAGAGCTTCTGGTTGACATGTCCGAGCAATTCCTCAGCAAACATATCCGGGCTGAGACGTGGATAGGCTAAATTCTGTTTCTTTTTCGAATAATTTTAACCAGCATAGGACAGCTGAGACGTGGATAGGCTAAATTCTGTTTCTTTTTCGAATAATTTTAACCAGCATAGGACAAGTAATTCTTGTCATGGTAAGGCACGTTTTGCAATGCCCATGCCAGATTCGTCTCTCCAACAGGAAAAGAAGCGAGGGTTGTACTTGCTTGCAGCTGCATCTAGATTCAAATGGTGGTATGCGTGGTGCTTGGGTCGCAACTGCCAGAGCAGCCTTAGGCGGTATTGGCTTCGAAAAGCTTATTAGAAGGAAAAAGAAGGAAAGAATTTCTGATAAGCTTGAACCGCATCCAATTATTATGAAGCCTTATTCTATGATCTGAATCCGAAAGCTCTTTGTCGGCTGCTGCTGCTTGTGACAACTTGAAGTACCAGTGAAGGTATTCCAGGGCTGCATCCAAGATATTGCCGGCTTCCTCACTGATCAATCACCCAGCTATTAAGCTAAACCCTAGCCTTTATATATTATTATAAGTCTGAACCGATCGAAACCCTAGCTATATGCTGAAAAAATCAAGTAGCGGTGTCTGTGAGGTACCGGCCGGCGTGTTCCAGCAAGCAATACCAACGATGCAGAGAATAAACACAGTGGGCAGTTGCATATATTCTTTCAGACGGGTTCGTAGCCAAAGCTTTGCCACACTCCGAAGCCAGCCAGCTAGTAATGATTCTGGAGTTGTAAGCCTTTCAGCATATCTAACCCCTGCAGCAAAGCAACCCTAAAGCCTAAACCGAAAGTTAATCCTAAAACCCGCTAGGGAAAACAGACTTAAAGCTATTCGTATCGTCCATACACAAAACATTACTCGGCTATCTTGACGTCGAAACTTTGGAAGCAAACAAGCCGTAGTCCTCGCCAGTTTGCACGAGCATATACGGTTTGAACAGTGGCTGGGAGCAGCTCAAGTGCTGAGCTGACAGGAAGGCTTTGAAGGACTTGTAGGCTGCACGGAACGTAGCTGTACTATCACTTGCGGGCCAAAAACTGATCTTCAGGAGCTCCTTGAATGTACCTCCATTCGTGAATTGTCCAACCCCGAGGTTCGTGCAATGCATAGTGTCATACTTTATGAACCGAAAGTGAAAGCCAGCCACGTACACAAGAGAATTCAGTGGCTCCCCCAACATAGTCAGCATGAAGTCTCTGTGGGACCTCTCATGAGACCGCCAGCAAGGGTTTCTCCGAAAATCACAGTAGGGAAATCTCGGATCTGTCTTCGAAGCCGGGCATATGTGGCACACGTTGTTCGCCCCGTAGTGTCCTCGGAGCCTGAAACCCTGAACATGCCATTTCCAGTCGCCTCGCAGCTCGACCAAGCGAAACTTTGCACCATCCTCGCAGAGCAAACTCCCAGGTGCACAACGAGGGTCGGAGCTTCTAATCACTTCTCCAGAAAGCGATTTGCCCGGGTAGCGACCATCGATAAGGCAGTTGCAGCTCCATGCCAAATAGTCCCAGATCGGTTGTAACGTTTCTGGCCCGAGGATCCTTTCGGTGCGGAGCATACAGACCGGAAATCTAGTTTCCAGCACCTTCTTCGATTCTTGTAGCGGGAAGCTCATGAAAATCACCAGCAGCTTCTCTTTGGTGACCGTATATTCAGCATCGTCACCATATAGCCCATACGGGTAGTAATTGGTAGCAGCATAAGCCGAATCCTCCATCCAAGGAGCTCGCTGCTCCGTGAAGTGTCTGAAGAATTGCTGCGAAGCCACTCGGTCCATTTGCAGGCGACCAGTACGAACCAACCAGGCGGTGAGGCGATGCGGAGCGAAGATCGGAACTTCGAACGGTACCACATCCGAACAGTTGGGATCTGCTCGTGCTTTCACATAGATTATGACTGAATCCATCTCAGGCACCTCATATTCTATTTACAAAACCAATCTGCAGTGCTTACAAGGTTCCACTCTAATATTTTAAAGAAAAGGCACTCCCTCGGCTTTGCAACGAGCCCGTACATCTCTCCAGACATTGCCCGGTTGAGAGCCTCGAGCCCCACATGCAGCCAGATCCTCCACCCCAGCCGGCGTTGCATTTCCCAGCTCCTAATTATATTCGAAATCACGAACAGACTCGTATAGCAAACCCAACCATACTGAAAAGCCGAGGCTCGATGCTGATGCAGTCTGCCAACTCCTGGGCGGCATTGCTGCTCCATTCCTGATTGTGGGAGATGGCTGCATTTGGAGGGTTTGGGTTTTGGATTCGGATAGCTAGGGGCTAGCTTAAATCTTCAATATACAGGGCTTATATTAGGGTTCATGATCAGGGCAAACCGGTTTGGGTTTAGGGTTTAGGCTGCAATTCGTAATATAAGGGCAACTTAAACCCCCCAATTGTAACCTGATCTGAACTGAAGCTTTGACAAAAGAGTCCCTGGCTAGTTATCGCCTCTGCTTCGGTGCACAGCATGGGATCCTGAACCGTGCGGCTCGAAGATGCTGATGTGTGTATTAGTGTTGTATATAAATGCAGTTAAGTTTCGCCAGCTCCCACACCACTCAGTAGGCGATTTCGAATAGTGCCAGGAACACCTGCGTGGGGCACTAAAGGGAGGACTCTTTAAAGGGGCGTCTTTTTATTATGTAGAGCCTTATATAATCGGGCTTGGGTTTTCATTATTGAACTATTGAAGTATGGGTGTTGAGGCTTTCGATTCGGGGTCTATACTAATTTAAGGGTTTGCGGTTTCGATTGAACTATTGAAGTATGGGTGCTGAGGCTTTGGGTTTGGGTTCTCGATCTCGACATATCGATACGGGTTTGTACAAAATCCCAGCTTCAAGACACTCGGCTTGCGTAGATTTTCCTTGCTGTTGGGAGAGCATGATTGGGATATGTGCTGGCCTGGCAACCCTACTCTTAAGCTGGAGCCTTAAACCCTACAGCCCCTATATAGTCAAACTGCAAAACACCGAAATCTATAGTGTAGCAATCTAGCAGGGGAAACGATGCTTGAATCCAGTATGTACATAATGCGATGCTGATTTCACACGATGCCGGCGACTTCAAGTGAGTTCCCTCAGCACAATCGAGCTCGCACACCATTAAAAGCTGCATCTAAGCCCAGCCTGCTGCGTGTTTATTTATGTAGGGATTATGGCTGCTTAAGTTAGCATCGCGATGAGGGGTGTAAGCTAAGCAGGCTAGACAGGCAGCCCAGGCGTGATGGGAGATTGTTCTGCTCACACAAACAAAAGTAGCACCGTTGCCCTTGCTAACATCATAGCAAAATCCTGCCATCCGAGATTACACCTTCGGTGGCTCGGACTCGGGAGCACTCTGCGACTTGGCCTTTGGCTTCGCCTTGGAAGGGCAGGCTTTTTTCACAGACTTGTACTTCTCATCGTAGCTCGTGAATGCTTGGATCATAGCAGCAACCAATGGCAGAAGATCGTCGTCTCCGCCGCCTTGGGTCATGGCTTGCTGAAGATCTTTGTAGGCATCCTTCATAGACCCAATCGCCGGGGCCATGTCTTTGATGAGTGCATCAGCGAAAGCGTCGCCCCTGCACGGGTAGGATTTAGGATAGCAGCAAACAGGAAACCTAATAAAACCAGCAAAATAATGGGAAGCTGCAGCGAAGGCACACACCATTCTTCTGCAGCATCATCTTGAGGCCGTCGGCTTCTGTGATTTTGACAGCACCCTTTTTCACAAGTTCGGAAGCTTGCTGGGATGCTGTCTTTTGCTTCGGGGTCTTTGTTGGTTTCGGCGGGGGCGGCGGGGGCAAACCATTGGAATCGCCTCCGGCACCTTTCGGAGCCGGAGCCGGATTTGTCAAAGCCGGCTTCCCAGGCTCAGCGACCAGCGACGGGCCCTTCATGCACTCGGACCTCGGATCAGCATGGAGCAGGGAATTAGATTGTGGCGATTCGGATAATCAGGGGTTTCGCTTTGCAGTGAAGCATATAGTTAAATCAGAGCAAGTAGCAGCATTTGCTTCGTTCCTTCTCCATCCAAGTTCATCTCGAACCCAAGGCTGAAGTCCACTTCTTCTTCATCCTCCCTCAACTCGACCTTCGAGTCAAAGACCCGAAACAGCTCCCACTCCTTGCACAGGCTAGGTCTCTACCGGCTATTGGGATTTAAAGATTTATACTATTTCGGGATCCGAAAGGGCTGATAGGTCCTTCTAGCCCACACGTATCTACTGGTTTAGGGTTCTTATAATAAGGGTTTATACTATCGGGATCCGATATTTAAAGGGCTGATTGGTCCTTCTTATCCACATCCGGATGCTTCATCCACCATGTCCCCGAGCCCGTGGGGTCTTCCTTTTTCTTGTTCAAGGCCATCCCGTTGGCGATGTCTTCCCCATGCCTAGGCAGAGCGGTACCCAAGCTTCATTGTGGGGTTTCGTAGGTTTATAAGGAAAAGACAAATACTGATTATTGTGCAAATGAAACACTCATCGGCCAGCGTTTGCCATTTCTTCCATACATACTTGCCGGTCTTTTTTCCTTTAGAGGAATTCCGGATGTTGACCATGACGGAGGACTGGAGCCAATTTTCATTGGCGGACACATACATTTCGTAGAAATGCCGCATAATCTTCGTTCCACCTGCAGTCCAGTGTTCGCGTGCTAATACATTTGCCGTAACTTATAAACCTAAACCCTAAGCTTATATATCTGTATATACATATATACACCTAGCTATATCTGTATCTGTCTACACACCCATCTATACCAATATATAAATTATAGTATATATATATACACTATAATTTATATATTGGTATAGATGGGTGTGTAGACAGATACAAACCCTAAACCCTAAACCCTAAACCCAAAACCCTAAACCCTAAACCCTATACACATATACTATTATTATTATTAGAACCGAACATAGAAACCGCAATAGCTTTCATTTAAACCCGCTATAAGCTGAGGCGGCCATAGCACGTGACTTCCCACCGGGATGGAAGACCTTGCTGTAGATCTCGGGCGGGCAATTGTTGCTGCCTGGGCTGAGATTAGCCATGATCATTGCTTTGAGTTGTAGGGTTTAGGTTCAGGGTTTAGGGGTCTAGGGTTAAGGAGGTTTCGAAAATAGTAATTAATTAATGTATCGGAAGAATTAAGGCTTCGGATGCACACATTAATCATTATTCGAAATCACAGGGTTTGGTTTGTAATTCGGGATTGAGGTTCGGGTTTGGATTCTCGGATCGAGTTGCGAAGGGATCGGCCATACCTCACATAGCTGTTGTGTGCCAGCCTCTTAGTCTCCTGTTCCTCAAACTCAGCGATAATCTCCTCGGGGGTCTTTTCCTTGTCTCCCTTTGGCCCTGCTTTGGATGGTGGCTTCGCCTTTGCCTCTGCACTGCTCGTGTGGGCGGGGGCTTGGGCTTCTTCCTTCACTGCACTCTTCGGCTCTGTCGTGGGAGCTTCTTTCTTCACTGCACTCTTCGGGACTGTCGGGGCTGGGTCTTCTTTCACGGGCTCCTCCTTGACTGTCGGGGTCGCGATTGCTGGCGGCGGCGCCTGGTGCGAGCCTGCTGCCGGGTCAGGACAAACCAACTGGGAGTCCGAAGCAACTTGCTGCTCCAACTCGCTTGCGAGACTCTCGATATCCTCGAGCGAATCACGTCGTCCGAGCACTGCCTGGATCCTGGCAGACTTGTTTGCATCAATGCTTCCCCTTTTCAGCATGGCCATGACAAGCTTGTTCACGGCAACCTGCATGCTCTCTGCTTGCTCTGCTCGCTGCGTTGCTGCTGTGGCCTCTTCAAAAACCATGAGCCGTTCGAGATCATGCTCCAGTTGCACTCTTTGGTCGGCTTCTTGCTCTGTTTCCAGTGGCTGTGATGCTGGGACTTCTGCCTGGGCTTCCATAGGAAGTGGCTGTGATGCTGGGACTTCTGCCTGGGCTTCTGTAGGAAGTGGCTCTGATGCTGGGACTTCTGCCTGGGCTTCTGTAGGAAGTGGCTCTGATGCTGGGACTTCTGCGTGGGCTTCCAAAGGAAGTGGCTTTGATGCTGGGAGTTCTGCAAGGGCTGTCGAGGGCACTACCGGAGTTGCTGCGGGAGGTTCGGCACGAACTGGGTCTAAAGTTGGCATGCTTTCTGCACCTGAGTCTAGAGTTTCGCTTTCTTGCAGTGTTGCAACAATCTCATCCAAGGTGTCCGCCGTGTGGCTTCGTTGTGCTGGCTTGTCTTCATCCACCATCGCCGTCAGAGCCTTCATAAGACACTTGGTGCTGCAGTAGATCTTGCTTCCCTGCAGGGAAGGTTCCCGAAACCAAAAAGCCAGAATCTTAGCCTTTAATCTATTCAAATAGAGCCCTAGCTAACCTTGAAACTTTAAACCCTAATAAAATGACATTTAAAGAGAACTCTCGTGCCAGCCTGCTTGATCGTGTCCTCCTCATTCAAGCACACATTGCTGCACACCACACAGCTCTCCTGCACGGAGTAACCAATAGATCTCGCGAGTAGTATATATACTGGATACAGTAGTAGCTAGTGGTAATATATAGTAGTAGCAGTATTAGTAGTAGTAGTAGTAGTAGTAGTAGTAGTAGTAGTAGTAGTAGCAAGTGGTAGTAGTAGTAGTAGTAGTAGTAGCAGTAGTAGTAGTAGTAGTAGTAGTAGTAGCAGCAGTATAGTAAGGTTTCAGGCTATTTTGATTTAGACCTAAGTAGTCGTAAATGTGTGGATGCCCCCGTCCTCCAGGATACCACTCAGGTCTTGCGAGCCTGAGACCAAAGTAAAGCTTTCTGCTTGGATGCTTGGATCAGTATATGTATATATATATATATATATATATATATATATATATATACATGTACAGTACTCTAAACGGACCCATGCCAGGCCTTGCCCACCCAGCTTCATGTTGTCGAAGTAGCCCGTCAAACTGAGAGTTGTCGCCGAATCAGAGTGGTGCGGCTTGCGACTGCTGCCACTGAAGCTCAGGAGGCTTGGAACTGAGCTGGGGAGGCTCTCCGAACTCACACACGGCTTCATTCGTTTCAAATCCGGGGACTTGTGCGGGGTGCTGGCTGTGCTCATCGGGCTCGGCTTGCTGTTAGCAGCTGCGGGAGCATCCACATCCATCGGGGCCGCCGGGGGCTCCTCATCTTTCATTTCCGGCACCTTCACTTTCGAGCGAGCCGGCGTTGCGATAGGGCCGTTTGTGCGAGCCGTCTCTGCAGCTGGCTTTGTTGGCTTTGCATGCAGATGCTTGGCTCTGTCTACCAAAGCTTGCAGTGCGGGCGACACAGGAGCCGGTTTGGATCCCGAACCCCTTTTCCCCATGATTCCAGCAAGCTTCGGAAATCAAAACTCAAAAGCTTAGCTTGAGCAGCTTTAGAAGCAGCCAAGGAGTTGCGATCGGTCACATCTGCTGCAGAGCCTTGGCCTTTCAATACTTATAAACAGACAATATACTACTAGTATTGCAAGCGAGTCGGACACGGGGAGTACACAAGAGCTGGTGGTAGTTCTGGATCTTACATATGCAGCTCTACCCTTAGTTCTACGAAAGCCATGATTTGGTCAATGGAGGAATTCTGGTCTAGCCTGGTGGCGATATCGGAGCTCATAATATGAGTAAATACAAAATAACGCTTTTTAACGCTTTTTAACGCTTTTTAACGGTAGACCTGTGTGACATAGGTCTTTGGTGCTAAATTTAACGGTTTTTATCGCTATTTAACGGTCGCCTGTTTTCTAGGACCTACGACGACCCAGCAATAGATACTTAAAAGTGGACCCGGCCTAACTCAGAAGCGAGAATTATTTCTAATATGTGTGAAAGGATAGGAGGACTACTTAAAACCCGGAATTAAACCCGATTCCCAGATAGTTCGAGAAGCAAATAAAGCCAGCTCCAGTCCTAGTGTGGCGAGGGTTTCAAGATTCGGATCTACACAACGAACTATACTTAAATATATGGGGCTAGATAATTATGTAATTATGTACAGGGCTCTAGCTTTAGTCATAATATAGGAGGTATATGTATATGTATATATATATATAATCCCCGAATGCTTCTGTCGCCTTAATTGTATTCTGGCCTTTAAGGTTTCAGGGCTTAAGTGTTTTATGGGGTCCCGGCTATATTGAGACTTGGAGACCCGACTACGAAGAACGTGTTCCGAATTGCGGACCAGCACTAGTTTCGCTAGTTATTATATTTAGGGTTTATTCGGGTGCTATATTTTAGACCCCCTAAAATATTATTCAATCAAGAGCTGGAGTGCCCCGCTTGACATTTTGCCTTGGATCAGCATCCTGCTGCCGAGCAGTGCCTCGGTCGAAGGCATGTTTCCTAACAGCCAGCGAATCTAGGCTTAAAACTTATAATTATAGTACAGGTTAGGCTGCGGGGTTTCAGGGTGCCGGCTTTCAAGTTTAAGGTTTGGGTTCGAGGGTTTAGGGTTAGGGGGCTTTAAGGTGTCAGGCTTAATCGATTTTGCATCGTGGGGGCTTGAATAGACATGGTGAGGTTGACTAGTGTTCCGGGCACCGGATTTCGAAGTTGGGTTCCATAGCTACAATGCATCGGACGATGTGTTTGCCGCATTGGGTTTTGTAACTCTGCATCCATCATGATCAGTTCTTCATGATGAGGCCCTGCTTTGGTCCTGGAGCTGCCTTGGGCTGATATGGGCCTATGCTGCGATGGCAATGCTTGGGATTCCTTGGATTGCAGAGAACACTAAATTATCTTTAATATTATAGGTATATATATATATATATATTGTATATATATAGAGTAAATATTATTATTATTATTATTATTATTATTATTATTATTATTATATTATTATTATTATTATAATTATTCGTATAAGTATTAGTATTATTATTATATCTTTGAATTCTACATCGCTAGCATATGAGGAGCCGAAGGGGCCTCCTAGTATCGAAAGATTCCGGCTTGGACTCGAGCAAACCAACCGTACATAAGTAGATGGGAGTCGTTATATTCCTATCAACCCTTACCCATGAATCCCTGATCATCCGTCGAGCTCTATCCCCCGCCATTCCATATGCTGTCTATATAGATATGTAATAAACCTCGGATCAACCAAGCTAGTTATGTTTCAACATATAATTATATATGACATCTGGCGATATTATGTATAATATCGCCACATGTCATATATAATTATATACCTAAATTCTTATATTATATTATTTTATAAACCCCAACTAACCTTGAACCCTCCCAGAGACTCCAATGCCCCTTAATTAATCATGATCTTAACGAAATTATAAATGGACCCTATATTATGACTCAAGGTGTATCCCTTAATTAAGGGGTATTGGAGTCTCTAGGCTGAAAAACCTGAAGCCTGAAAACCTAAACCACCAACCTAAACCCTAAACCATATCAACTAAACCCGATTAATGTCGAAGCAACAGCTAGACGAAGTAGTTTATGTACCTATAATATTAAGTAGACCCATGGATGTGAACCCTGGCCCTAGCCTTATTAACAAGAGCTGAGTAATGTCCCCCCAAGTGAAACCAAACCAAGTTTAATTCATAAAGGCAGCCCAGGCATCACGAACAGAAGCTGTGGCACAAAGTCCAGGAGATAACCTGCGGCGACGATTATGAGCGATTCGGAATTTTACAACACGATGCTATGTATTGGGAAGGGACTTGGCCTCAACATATAGGTGGTAGGGCATTTATTATTTTGAGTGTATCCCCACATGATAAGGAGTCTTTTTTTGATTAAAGGTGCGGGTCCTACATATACCGAATTCGAAGGGTGTTCTTATAGAATTATTACAAAGCATGGGCCACAACGAATCTCAGGCTGATTCCCCGACTTCTTTCACGAAGTGGCTACATACCCTGGGAGGAGGGGCTTGGCTTGTGTGAGGTGGTCTACGTGTTCCTCAGAATTCGAATGGGCCTACAGGGTATTAGGGTTTGTTTAAATTTAGGGTGGAGCAACCTATTATCTATGTAGCAGGAGGCTGCCAATATTAACTGTTGACAACCATATTTCGAACTACAGCGGTAAATCAAAGGCTTACAGTGAGCAGCCCCAATCCTATGTGATTATGGGGCTCAGGATTGCATGGGGTTGAGGGACATGCCGATCGGGTCCAGGCTCCTTTCGAGCGGTGGGTCCAGGCTCCTCTCGAGCGGTGGGTCAAGGCTCCTTTTTAGCCGGATTCCGGCCCAGCGGCGGGGCTTGAGGGTTCAGTCGCTGCTGGCGGAAGTGGTTGCAGCTTCGACCGGCTGTGACCTGTATTTGCTGGTCGGCAGTGGGTAATCGCGGTTGGCATGCTGTGTGCCCAAGGGGCTGTATCTTCCAGATGTCCCAAATAGCTGTTTCGCCAGAACTTGTAACCGGGACTGCCAGCAACAGCGGCTGGAATCGATAGCAGTCGAGAAGTGTCCACGTTGAACTTTTGCCTCGCGAATGACACTGATACACCATCGTCAAAAACCGGAGCACATCTGGCTCTGCCAACTTCCAAAGTGAGGCTTTGAGCTAGACACTTATTAGTACTAGCTCGCTTCGGGCTGTGGCGGCTTGGTTTCGTATTTATTACTTATTATTATTATTATAAGGGAAAGTGCAGCCTATGTATGAGGCGGGTTCTAGCACTAATTAGGAAAAGCTCCGAGAAGCTTCAGGGAAGGGGCTGGTTAGACTCGTTGAACCGATGGGTTTGGATAACACAGGATCGGGTGAATTTTTGATTAGGGTTTACAGATCAGGAAAGGTAGAGCAAGTAGGGGATGACCCGAAAGGAGATTCAAGGGCTCGGCCTGACTGGGGTTTGGTTGGGATCTCATCATCCTGCTAGAAATAAGAATTGTACGAAATCAGATAGAAGTTTCAGGCTTGCTATTCAAGAACGATTAAACTCCTTGGAAATTCGGGGTGCGGTCATGAACAGGATATTACGGTTTAGGGGTTTAGGGTTTCGGGATTTATGCATGACGTTGTAATTGTAAACCACTGCCAGCCTGCGTCCGAAATTCTGGGTTCCATCAGACCCATATATTATCCGAAGTCGAACTCTAGCTTTACCTGGCTATAGCAACATATTCCGAAGCGGAACCCCGCCTTGCTTAAGTAATGTGATTGACACCGACCCGAAGCCTGAAATTACGAAACCGGGCCTGCCCCGTACAAGTCCCAAAATTCCCTTTATGCAAGGCTTTATTAGGGTTTTGTGGCTTGGGTTTGAGAAGCATATCTAAGGCAATACAACCAAAACTCAGCACAAGCCTAGAAAGGCCCGGCCAGGGCTATAGCTAGTCAACCGAACCCCATATCAGCCTCACCCCCCCAGCTGGCCGGTAAAACATTACACCTATACCTAGACCCTGATCCGAAACCCGAGCTCCACAACTGTACATTGAACACTTCCGGCGACACCTCTATATTAATTGCATCTTGCCCGAAACTAGCGACGACTTATGCAGCCATTCCCCACCTTCTTAAGCTACAGCCTAAACTTCACAGCCCCAGATCCGAAATGTGATAGTCCGAATCCTTGGTATATGTATGTATTTATATATATATATGTATAGAATTCCCGACTTATTATCCGGAGCCATTATGCCAATAATAACGGACTGGCGGACTCACAACCCTAGATCTGTGCCTACCACTAGACAACTTAGCCTAAAGCCACCCCAAATAAATGGGCAACACCCGCTACATTATCCCTAAACCACATTGGTGATCTCAGGCTTTGGCTGCTGGGCAGACACAGCACCGTCGCTGCGACCTGGGATGCAATCGCTCTTCTGATCACAAGGCAAGCTTCTTGGCTCTTCTGGTGTTTCGGCGCAAACTTTGCTTTCAGGGCTTGCACTTAAAATAAAGGAAGCCAAGTAACTGCATATACTCGCCGAGTCGTGCCGAGAAACACCTGGGCTGCAAGGTTAGGGTCTCTGGTTTAGGGTCTGTTATTTGGGGTTACGTAGGGTTTACGAGGAAGGGTTTAAACATTATTATGGGGTTCAGGTCTCGGGATTAAATTTTAAAGGTATAGAATTTAGGGTTCAGGGGTCAGGGGTTTACAATTTTTAATCTTCGGCATATGAAAGATTAGCACAAGCTGATTTGGAATTCATGATTGCAATCAGGGAACATCTCAGCCCACATGGGACCAGGGGCCCAGGAAGAAGAGATCAAAAGTCGAGGGTCATGATCCCATAGCTAGCGATCGTCGGGTATATTATTAGCATGACTAGTATTTTCATGGGGTATTGTTACTCATGGAAACGACCACGGCCCCCACATCAAAACTGAAGTGGCTCAGCGACCCTAATCACTGTCGCGGCATTTCAAGGCGTTTGACTGCCTCTTTCACAGCAGCCTCATCCTTCATGTTCGGTGCCGGTCGTGGTGGCTGCACCCAGCCGGCAAACAGCAGCGATAGCTTCCATGCAGAGACGGGCCCATACTTTCGAAAGCTCACGTTGGAGCCTCCGGACTTGTTCACCTGAGAATCACACACAATTCGCCAGAGGCACAAGTCACACTCAAGGCCAGCAAACTGCAACAAACTCATCATTCAGACCAGTGGCTGAAATGCCGTAGGTATTTGCGAACTCTCGCACCACGTGATCCATGGACACCGCAGGAACATAGAATCCGTATTGGTTTGCCATCAAAGTGATGCTGCTGCAGCCCTGATACATCGGATCCCGAATCGTATAGCACCTTAGATGCAAGAGTAAGTACAGCTCCGGACAAAATCCCAAATCCCAAACCAACACCACTGGTTTTGCTCAGGGGCTTCCGTGTCTGCTGCTCTGGATCGGGCATCGGGAAGCCGTGGTGGCTTCCGATTTCTCGCAGCTCGGACATGATATCCTGAATGACGAAGTCCACCTTAGATCAATGAATTATGGCTAATAAAGTATAATTTGGACTCGACAACATACATATGCGTGCCAGTCCTGCCTGGGACTTCCTTTTTTTCGCTGGCGGCTCCTCATCATCATCCTTTCCTGCCGCCTCTTTGTTCTCCGTTGGTCCTTCTGCTGCAGCTGTCGCCTTTGCATTCTGCTTTGCTGCCTTGCTCTTTGCTTTTCCTGATCACAATAAGTTTAAGTGAGGTCTGAGGTCTGTCATGCATGGAGATATACAGACATACACATATTAAGGCAAACCCGGCCTCGACCCTTGGCCGCCTGTTTCGCGGCCTTTTCCATGCGGCCCTTGGCCTTCATCTCTCTCTGCTTTTCCAACAGCTCGACACTTTCCTCCACCCCGAGCCCCATGTCTTTTAGCTGTCCCTTCAAAGCTTTGCTCGGCGGAGGGATTGCATCAGCTGCGAGCTTTGCCTGGCCCTCCTGCTCAGAAAACATGGACTCACAAGACTAGGGCTTGCTACTTCCGGACAACCATCGGCCTGCTGCTTCAGCTTCGCATCTGCCTTTGCAGTAATCACTGGCTCCTGCCAGTGCGTGGTTTGATTTCGGAGCTGGAGCAGAATTCGAGGTTTTTAGGGGGTTATAGAGTTTAGGGTTCAGGGACTAATTAGTAACTGGTTATTTTAGGGGCAAAGTACCAAAACCCCAATTAGGGTCCCGTTTAGGGTACTTATAGGTCTACTTACTATCTACTTCCTAAGTCCCCCGACGTGGTTATTCAGGACTTCAAGTTTCAGAGTTTCAAGTGCTAATCTTCCTCTCTCTATGTCTTTCTTTCTCTGTCTCTCCCTCTCTCTCACACTCACTCACTCACTCTGTGATCTCCTCGCGGTCCTTCTCCTCTTCTTCCTCTTCCTGCTCCTCTTCGTCGTTCTCTTCCTCCTGCTCCTCGAGCTGATCATCACCCACATTCTCATCATCATCAGGATCAGGAGCCTCGCCATTGTCCTGGGCCAGGAAAACAATCTAGATATAGTTTTGTTTGTATCCCCGGCGCTAGACTCCTAATCTTCAGCCCTCAAACTTTAAACCCGAAAGCTCTATAGTCCACCAATGCAACTTAAGGATCATTCTCCGGCGGCTGCGACTCCTCCTGCTGGGTGTCTAGGCTCACAGAGGATGCTCCTTTGCCATTGCTCCGTACATCCTTAGATCAGGAGTGAAATATATAATAATGGGCCACACAGCTTGTTCACAAGACTGCGGGAGTTGAGTCGAGTTGCTTGCAATGCCTCGCCCATGTTGGTATCTTCTGCTGGCCCAGAGGCGAACATCTGACAAAATCAAGATCAAGATATGATTTCGGAATGTTCGCAAGTAGCCGACTCGGGCCTCGAAGCCATCGAAGGACGAAACCAAATTCTTCAGCTGAATCTCCTGGGTCCTGATCGGCGTGCAGCTTCAAGCTTGTATTGAAACCTCTAAGCCACCTTTGCAATAGTCCTTGCATCAATCGTCCGCTTCGTCATCCTGATGATAAGTGCCAGTAGAGCTCGAAGTCTTCCTGCTTGGCCCTGGGCCCAGTCCTGAAGCGAGGGAGGATTTAGCATATTGAAGCTCGAAGCTTAAAGAGACTTTCATAATTGATTCAAGCATCTTGAATATCTTTCTTCAGCACCTTCCGTTGAGGCTTTGCAGGGTTCTTTGTTTCAACGATCGTCCCTGCTACGAGCAGGCCACGATCATCATTCAGCTTCAGAAATCCAGCCTCGGATCATACCCGATAGAAACCATGACGGCCAAGCTTGAAGCTGCTGCTCTAATGCATGCCTGGGGGCTTTAATTGCCAGAACAGATGGCGGCTGCAGCTCGTACTTCACCAGGAAATTAAGCACCACATTGAAATTCAGCAGAATCTGAGCTCAGTGACACAGTTTCAATGCTTTCAGAAGTCCCCAATCCCCAATGCGACAATCGGCTTGTTGCAAATCCCAGCAGCATCTCGCTCATAGACCCCGCCTTGGCCAGCCGAGATTGCATCGATCTTCACCAGATCCTTCTCCTGGCGGGAAGGGAAAAAGAGCAGCTGCAAGCTTTGGGCTTTCTTAGGTTTTAGGCTTAAGGGTTCACGAAATATGTGGGGGCCTCGGAACTCCGAACTGCTGCCCAATCGATGTCTGGGTAGGCGATCTCCAAGCAAAGACGGATCTCAGCAGGGGAATCCTCGCGAATATGTTCAGCACTGAAATACATGAGACCCACACAGTGTGCACACAGAACTCAAAATCAAGCCAGAAGAATGCAGCCCGGGCTTCGATAGCAGCCTCCTGAATATCAGCGGGCTGTGCTCCGGAGGCCATGATACCAAGAAGCACAAAAGCGGGGCCCGGGACCACCACACGACAGGCCGAACAATGCCTAGACCGCATGCCTGAAACTCCGGTTGCCGGACTACATATGAACCCTGCAATATCTCATGCGTGGTTTCGCTTCACTTTGGGCCGACTTCGGAATCCAAAGTTTGCAGTGCACAAATCAACGACAGCATCACAAAGCACGGTGGGGGACAGCACCATCAGCTGAAGAAGCCCTGCTGCCCTGATCATCCGCTTCAGTGGCAGCTCTCGCACGGCCCATGGACAGGGCTCGCTTCATTCCGCTTCATGATCAGTGAAATTTCGGTTGATAGTTATAGTACAGAGCTTAGGGATTATATAATTATGGGGTTTGGGGTATTAGGTTGGACCACTGCCTACCCGAAATCTGGCAACTTCGATTTGAAGCTGGATCGGCGAATCTTCGTGTATGTATATATATATATATATATATATATTATACGAATACTTATTATATAATTACAACATTATGCATATATATATATATATATATATACCCCATAGATCTATGGAAACCTGGGTTTGGGTCGGACTTAAGCCAGAGACGCTACGGGAACGGCGTTTGAAGCAAGACCGCATATGTTAAGGCGTTGCGACGCCCAGGGAAAGTTGGAAACCCCAGAGCCCCAATCCTTAAGAGTCATATATAAAGGGAACTCCAGAAAGTTGGAATATGGATTAATGGTAGGATCCCCTATTTTTTACCTTAAAGGGGATACGATAATGATATTCCAACTTTCTGGCCTCTACTGTAGGGAATCCCAGCACTATTTGGCCTTAATCCGGTTTCCAACTTTATGGGGTCTACTGTAAGCCCCATGTCCTAAACCCTACAAAAGGCTGAGGATCCCTTGAGGAGTCCCGTAAAGGAACCCGTATAGATCCCTTAGAGGAGCCCTTAAATCCCTTCTAGAACCCAGGGAATACTTGGAGGGTCGGGGGGGCCTAGAAAGTAGGTGTTGATTAGGTAGACTTACAAGTACCCGACAAGGAATCCTAATCGAGGATAGGGCACTTATAACTCTCTGAAATAACTACTGCCTGAGTCCCCAAACCGGCCATGCAGCAAGAAGCATCTACTCAGAAACCCCTAAGCCCCTAACCCTAAACCCTAAACCCTAAACCTTAAACCCCTTAAACCCCTAAACCCTAAACCCTCAACCCCCAGACCCTAAACCTTAAACCCGACCCTAGACCCTAAACCCTAAACCCTCAACCCTAAGCCCCAAACCCCGTAGACCCTAAACCCTAAATCCCAAATCCTACCTTAACCTACCAAAACCCACTTTTTTGTAGGGTCCCTACAAATTCGATATTAGGGTTTATACTAAGAACCTCCAAAAATGTTGAGTTTGGTAGGTTAAGGTAACCTTCAAGCCCTAAACCCTGAACCGGAATAGAAAAGAAGCAGCTAAGCTCAAGGCGACCTCTCGGAACAAGCACCGCTTCTGACCAAAGAAACTGCGGCCCTGCCGTGAGGATCAAAAGGGTCCCCCAGGATCTGGGGTTTCCATAGGAGGCCAAAAGGGGTTCCCTTTAAAGGGTTCCTATAAGGATTACCATAAGGGTACTATAAGGGTTCTAGAAGGGTACTATAAGGGGTTCTATAATGCAGGAGGCCAGAAGGGGTTTTAGCCTATGGGGGTTTAGTAGGGAGTAGGGTTCCCATAATAGGGTTCATACTACAAAATCCCTACCCCAAGAATCTTAACCCCCCTCCCATCAGTTTAGGGGTTAGGGTTTAGGGTATTAGAGTTTAGGGCGTTAGGGTTCAGGGGTTAGGGTTTATGGCTTAGGGTGTGATAGAGCGTTTCCGAAAATTAGGTGTACCTTCTTTTGGGGTCCTTGTTGCAAGGATCTTACTATTCAGGGTACTGTATTAGGGTCCTCTAGTTTCGGAAACCCCAAATGCCCAACCAGGATCTGGGTTTGCTGCAAGGAGTTCGGGTTCGTTTATGCAGGGTTAAGTTAGGGATCCAAAAAGGACATAAGCATCAGCTTTTTATAGGGATATCCCTGCCTTATTCGGCTTCATTACAGGGGGCTTTGTATGGGACACCCCTATCATTATTTTTACGTCCACGCTTTTTTGCGGCCCTAATTTGGGGTTCGTCTATGTAGGGTTCAGGGCCCTCAGGATTTGGGTTTGTTGTTGGGATTTGTGGTTTGGGGGCTTTATGGTTTGAGTCTTTTGGCTTTCAGGATCTGGGTTTGTTGCAGAGATTTAGGGCTAGGTTTTAGTAATTTAGGGTTTTGATAGGTTCAGGGATTTTGGGCTTCAGGCTTTAGGGCGTTTCGGCTCATTGTTGTAGGGGTTTAGGGTGACCTTAGGGTTAAGGGTGGGCTCTATAAGGGTCCTTTAAGGGTTCTGTCAGGGCTCGGCAGGGGTTGTATAGGGCTTCTGTAAGGGTTTAGGCCAAGTTGAGGCTTCATTGTTAGGGATTTTGGGTTTTCGGCTTTAAGCTTTTGGGGCTTCAGGGTTTTGGGGGTTCAGTCTTTGGAGCTTCTGAGTTGAAGGTTTTGGGTTTCTGGTTTGAGGGTTCGGGTTCCGGGTTTTGGGCTCAGGGTTTAGGGTTTAGTGGTTAGGGTTTAGGGGTTAGGGTTTAGGGGTTAGGGTTTAGGGGTTAGGGTCAGGGTTGAGGGTTCGGGTTCCGGGTTTTGGGCTTAGGATCTGGGTTCTGGGTTGGTGAGGGCCATAGAAGGGCTCGAAGGGAATTATATCATGAGCTCGACCACTTTAAGTTTTGAGGTTTTAATGCGTTTATGGGGTGGTTAGTGTTGAGTGTTCGGGATTTGTGGTATAATATAGGAGCATTAATGGTTCGGCAGCACATTCTGACCAGCTTATACAGAAACTTGAGCGTTTATGTACCGGTTTTAGGGGTTCATGGCGTTTCCAGACCCTGCCAGAGCAGCTTATCACAATTATCTTAATCCCTACAGCATCGTTCCAGCTTGTAGATACTTTTAAGAAAGAGTCCGGAAGCAGGGCGGGGTGCAGATGTTTTGTCAGGATCGTTTGAGGCATCTGCAGTTTTTTGGGGTGTAAAGTCACAAGTCGGCCACCAAACCCTAAATCCGTCAAGCTTCAACAGGGGACTGGGAGGGGCAAGAACTTGAGAGCGGAGGGATTCTCAAGATTAGCCTTTGGCCGGGGTGAGGTTGAACTGTTTCGGCATAAGCTTGTTGCGGGTTTACTTGAACCGTATCAAATCTGCATCTCTATGAGCTGATATAAGGAAGTTGCAATACGGAGCCTCAATAAGGTGGATGGAGGCAGGGGGGTTGGTCAGTATGTTGTGCAGAGGTTGAGGGTACAGCACTTAGTATCGGACTCGGTCTCGGTCAGCTTCGGATGGCTATAGACGCCTGATTCATCGACGATCACCCTTGATATCTCAAGGGCCCCGAGACTTCGGTCTTTGGTCGTCTTTCACGGGAAGAGGGATGAGCTGTGAATCAGGGTCTACTTCAGGGCCTTAGGGTTAATTAGTGTACTGCATGCCCTGAGCTATCAACACCAAACTAAACCCTAAACTCTTCACGAAATGGAGCTTTCCAAAGCAAATCTAAACCCTGATCCCAAACGCATAAACCCTGAAAGCTTCGACTCCACACACGACTCCGCAAACGAGAGCCCCCCAACTCGAAGGATCCCATAAATTACATCCTTAGGACCTGCAAGCCCAGAAGCCCCAACCCCAAACCCTGCGCACCCCAAAATGCGGTTGCTTGTGTTTTACGCCGTCGAGTTCTCAAGCTCAGGCCTAACGGCAGCCCGGCTGCTGTTCTACGTTCTTCTCCTCGTTCTGAGCCCTAAACCCTAAACCCCTAATTAAACCCTAAACCCCTAAACCCTAAACCCTAAATAGTTTTTGTTGTAACCGGTGGCAGCATGATCCGCGGAGCTGCGGAAGTACCCCTTGAGCAGGGGCTGGTTAGTTCTATGTGTGTCGAACTGACTCTATGTGTGTGTACATTTATACAGTATATACATATATACACACATATTTAAAACCCAGTTGTTGGATGCAGGGGACTTGGGTAAAGGCCCCCAGCCGCTTGAAGAAGGCTTTCGGATTGACATGCTGCCTCCGCAATGGTCTGCTTACCGAAATCCAAATGATGCAAAGTGCGCTACAGCAGTGCCCTGGCTTAAGCCTTATGTCCCAGATTATGGTTGTAAGGCGGGGTACAGGTTAAGGTTTGGGTTGTGGGTTCAGGGTACTTTGAACGAGAACCCTGCGGCCAATACAGACTTGGTATTGATTGTACTTCTATGCTTCGAGGAGTGCTTCTAGATGCCCGTCAGCACAGCAGTGGTTAGGTGTGAATTTCCCTTGCCCAAATCCAAGTCAAAGTCTTGAAATGATCTTGTAGCCCGTGTAAAGCTGTAGTACAATATTCTGCAAAACACTATCGTCAGTATTCGGGCAAATATATTAAGTTCGGCAAGCCCGAAGCCCAATCAACTGGAAGCTTCCGCCCCGAATGATCCTTCAGCTTATCTTCCTTCCTGAGCTGGGCTTACCGTACCCTGAAGACAGTGAAGACAGGGAAGCAAGTAGTCATAGCACTTTCATTCCTGAAAACCCACATCTAGTTCTACTAACCATCTTCTGATTATTCAGGGTTCCGAGTTGATTGTGGAAGTTTCCAGTCGTGTGCAGTCTTTTAATGGACGAGAAAGGTTTCAACATGTACCAACTTGCCCTGTGCAAGAGAGCGAAGCTGCTTTGAGGTTTTAGATCTTGAGTAGGACTTGGGCGGAAAAGGCTGAGCCGTAATTTCAATTTTGTATTGTTGATTAGGTTTTAGGCTCGTGGGGTTTAGTAGGATGTATTGCTTTAGGGCTGGGGTTTCCGGTGTAGGGTTTACGATTACGATGTTTTTTTCCTCTTGAGGTGTGAATTTTAAGTTCAGCCTGCGCCGTGAAGCTAGCATGGCACTCGACAAACCTTCCCTTTTCAATTTCGCAAGTCTGGAAATGAAGGTTCCGGGGGCATTTTCTGGGTTGGTACCCTAAACACCGAACCCCCTCCTACACCCTGAACCCTAAACCATAATACCCTAAACTCTAATACCCTAAACCCTAAACCGACCCTCTCCCAAATCCGAAAGCATTCTACCACGGAAGGAAGATCAAGCTTCGGTTGGTTAACCGGCTTAAACGGCATCTCTATAGCGTCCTTGAAAATCATTTTTTGTTTTCTTATATGGGAGAGTATTACCCACTCCAAAGCGAAAAGTGTACACTTTTGGGGGCTTATGAACTCAGCAACTAGGTTTTTGTTCATATAAAACCCAAGAGAATACTAAACATACTAGTACTATCATAGTTCTAAGGGGGGGGTATACATCTGTGCTGCACAGGTGCCCAGACACCCTAAGCCCAAGAAGCCCCTACAGCCGAAGAGCCCGACACTCTTCAACCCCGGAATCTTGCTTGATTTGGTTTGTAGAGGGATCCGCGACGTGCTGGAGGTGTATATATTGCTTTAATCGAGCTCTTAAGGTAAGCCCCAACAGCCCGAAACCCTAAACTCCCAAACCCAAAAGCCCTAAACTGGCTCTAAACCCTAAACGACTGAGATATCGATATCGAGTCTCAGGCATGGCTTCTCATCCTCCTGTCCTTCCTGTCCTATGCCTTTTGGCTAGCTTAAAAGGGTTTAGGGTATAGGGTTTAGAGGTTTAGGGTTCAGGGTATTCCCATGCAATGCTTCGGATTTTTGGGTTTTGGGTTTAGGTTTGTTGGCTGGCTCAGCTGGCTATACCGGGCTCACTTCAAGATCAGGGCAGCAGAAGGTTCAGGATTTTGGGATTAGAGTGTTCAGAGCCATCCAGAACTGGCTGTTCTGCCAAATGGGTCGGCTCGACAAATGGAGTGCTAGGACCGCGAGCGTCATTGTGAAGTATGTGCCAGCCTGCTAGCTTCGAACCCTTTGAGTGTTGTTCTACTACGTCCCAAACCACCATGAATCGAACCCCGGGAACCTGAGTCCCATTCGTCAACAATCCTGCCCCAAACCCTAAACCCTAAACCCTAAACCCTAAACCCAAAACCCTAAACCCTAAACCCTAAACCCTAAACCCTAAGCCCGAGGCCTTTCAGGGCTTTTAGTCCTGAGCCCCCAAGTGTCAAGGCCCATGCCCTGAAACAAACCCGTGCTCCAGAAGCCATACTACTATTTGCTTAAGAACCCACCAAAAAATAAAAAATATATACCTTATGGGGGTAGTATAGGGATTATTATTTTTATTTTTTGGGTGGTTCTTAAGCAAATAGTAGCATAGCAGGAACTGCAATGCTCTCCTTGGGACATCGTCCTTGGATCTTCGTACGTCGGCGGAAGAGTAGGAAGGGGTCCTGGTCCTCATTTGTGAGACATATGGGAAGTTCTCTAGATCAGGGTCTCTTTTAGGGTCTTTGTTATAGGGTGCTGTAGAATTTCGGGGGGCTGAAAAAGAGACCCTGATTCAGAGAACTACCCATATACAGAAGGACAATGTCCCAATCAGCAAAACCCCAGGTTTGCCTCACGACATGGACCTTTGTCAGGGACTTCAAGGTGAGGAAGCGTGGGGGTTTTGGGCAGTGCAGGGTTTAAGCTGGGGTTTGGGCCTGGGCTTGAGGGTGCACCCACACAGCCCGACATACGGTTGATGATATAAACCCTGCATTACCCATTGTAAGGAATGTACCATAATTCCCATGGTTTAGGGTCCTTAAGGTGATGCAGGATTTATATCATCAACAGTAGACCCCCTATTCAAGAACTCCCCCCGCTGGAATCTAGCTATCACTGTCACGGATGTGTTATTGCTGAACGGGGCAAACGACGACCGGAGAGAAAACTCAAGATGCATGGCGTGTTGGACCAAGCGGGCGACTCCGAGTTCTCCTTCCTTACGGACGAAATGAACCTCAAAAGGTTTTAAGGCTCATATACCTTATAGGGATTCATAGAAGAAAGGGTATAGGGCCACTACTTATGAGGGTCATTTGGTCCCCAAGGTTGCATGGACGACATGAAGGATGCGATGCGAGCCTAGGAGAGGTACGTGAACCTAATGGGGGGCCCGCCGACGCCCGAGCAGGAGCCCACGGCAGAGCAGTTGTCGGCAATGAGACGGCGGGTGGAAGTTCTACAACGGAAGACCCTAAACCCTAAACATCTTACGCGGACTTCGCCCGGTGGGTGCCCTCAGCGAAGAAGAAACTCAAGGCGCTCAAGCTGAAGACATGGACCATGCAGCGGGACGGCAGCGCTGTGGCAAAGGAACCCTAGACCCTAAACCCCTGAACCCTAATTCCCTAAACCCTAACTACCAGGAAGTCGGGCTGACGGGTTGCAGCAGCAAAGTTTCGTCGACTCTGCATTTTAGAATCAGACTCCCCGAACCCTCAGCACAAGCCCTTAATGTAGGAACCTGATTAAGAAACCCTGGGCCTACAACCCCAAAATAGTAGGATTCATATAAGGAACACTGATAAAGGCCCAAGGTTTCTTATTGAGGTTCCTACATTAAACCGTAAACCCTCACGAGTATCATGACTCAGTCGGATCTGGGAACAATCGCAAACTTTGAGGTTTGGGGTGAAGCGTGGTTCAGGTTTGAGTCTTCTGGTGAACCTTAGCTCGGTGGCTTCGTCGGGATTCAGGGTTTAGGGACTTCTTTGACGGGACAAAGGTTTGAGATTTCCCAGACCTTCCAAAATTCTGTAATTAAGAAATATCCCTTAAATTATCACAGAAACCCTTAATACGGCTTAAGGACTATATTCCCTCATTAAGAAATATACCTTAAATTATCACAGGAACCCTAAAAGAATTTAAGGAGTATATTCCGTAATTAAGGGATTTTGGAGTGTCGGCATTAAGAACTGCTTTGGCTACCCTAAGGGTCCAGGTATCTCCTTAAGAACGTCCATAATTTCCTAGAGAGAGCATTTGGGTGTCTTGGGGTCTCAGAAACCCTAAATTTTGAGGTTCACTAAAGTATTAGGAATCTAAGGGTAGTTGGACCAACGGACCCGGCCCGAAACCCCTGACCCTAAATCCTGGCAGCCATTCTTGCAGCCTTCAATCTCGAAGCCCCACTTATGGAGGTTCAGGGGACCTAGTAAGTATAGGGATATAAGTGCCTTCACCAGGGTTGGCAGTCGACATATAAATATAGTTACCTTCCTTAAAACCTTGCTTACTATTTCTAAGTCACTGAAGCTCTTAACAGGTACCTAGGCCCTAAACCTTGAATGAACCAAGCCGGTATAAAGCCTCAACAGAGGCTGGAAAGCTGTCACCTAAACCATAAACCCGAAAGCCCAAGCAGTAACCGTGCCGGCTGGAGGACCCCAACCGCGAGAGCTATTACAACGAGCGCATTCAGACCCTCTTCTGACTTTAAGCGTCTACAGGACTATAGGTATTGCACAAAAGTCTATAGAAGTTCTAAAAGCTTTGTCTAAAAGAGGGGTTTAGGGTTTATAGGGTTCGGGCGAATTGATTAATGGTGTCGCTGTTTGAGTTTCTTAACCTGCGGGTGCCTCTTTACAGTTTTGGGTTTTTTCGAGCAGGATTCTGCCATTTAGGCTGAATGATAGTAGGGTCCCACCTTTTCTAAAATCAAAAGTTAAGAAGTGGCGGTTTAGGTTTTCAGGGTTCAGGCCGTGAGAGCTCATGGGGTTTAGGGTTTACGTTTTGTTTGGCGTGAAGCCTACTTATGCTGTCTGGGCACTAGTTTGAACCCGTTTTGTCTGCTACCAAAAAAATGTTGTGTTGTAACAATCGCACGCAGATCCTCTCCTGCCCTTAGTTTTTCACCACATGAGACTCGTTTCAGTAGACTCTACTTTAGGGAAGCAGCGTTTTGGGGGGTGCTTGATGCGCCTAAGAAGGCTTCTCTTCTACCGGGAATAGAGCACGGCGATGCTCTTGCTGCATGATGACGCTTGCCGGGGACGATCAACCGCTCATGCCTGTGATGGCGGCACGGACCATAGCGACGTAAATGACTGTCATCATCATGTTGTCCCTTGGCGAAGTAAACGTTGATGTTGCCAGTCAAGCGCCCAGAGAAAGAGAACCCAACCCCCCCGAATTCAGGAATATACCTTACATCGTAATATGAAGCCCTCTATAATTTGAGGTATAATCCCGAATTAAGGGGTATTGGGTTCTCTGGGCAAGGCAGGATTCGTCCTGGGCGTCGTCGTCGTCATGTCTCCTTTCGGTCGTGGTGATGGGTCCATTGCTTAGATAGTGGACAGGGGAACTTTAAACTTTTTTGGCCTTATATATAAGCTCTATCTTTGAAAGTTTGAACTTTTTTGGGGCCCTGTTGTTGAAGAAGCGGGGTTGTGGCGTGCGTGCTACTGCTGTCGTTGCTGATTCAGTTGCAATTGACGTTGCCCCAAGCTTGCGGCCGTGAAACCCAAACTGTAAACCCTATCTGGAAAGTTGTGCGAGAGATCAAGATGTCCACAGATGTGAAATAGAGTTTGTTTAGACTTGGTGGGTGTATTACGCACAGGGCTCGTCAGGAATATTGGTTTAGGGCTTAGTGAGTGTATATGTGGGTGGTTGTCAAAATCATGGTGCCTTTCTGGGTCCCTATTAAGTATAATACGGTACGTTTTATTTAGGGTACCCAAAAAGGGACCACAATTTTGACAACCACCCATGTGGCCTTTTGCAGATCATTCCAGGACTCCCATTATTTCCCTGGACGTCTGCGAGCTCGATGTGCTGAGACAAAAGCTGCCGCTCGCCTCAACGTCCAAACCAATCCCTCAACCCGTAATCTAGCGGCCCAATACCCTTTAATGAAGGAACATACCCTAAACCCTGAACCCTAAACCCTAGACCGTAAGTTATCGGGGGAAAAGGTATACTCTCTTGAATATAGTGGGCTCTCTCCGGATGATCCTGAACCCTGGAACGCTGCGCTGCTTGCCCGCCCAAAGATCCCAATACCCTTCTTTTAAGGATTCAGGGTACTCGACAATAGGCATATCAGATACTTGCCTACCTCCCTCCTGCTTACACCCCCCCCCCCCAAAGAAAGTGATTATGCGAGTCACTTGTTTAGCCTTGACTCTGGCTGAGCGCCCAGGCTCTGCAACCTCAACCTATCCAAGCACATAACCCATTCTCTGACCCTCAAACCCCTGAAAACTCGTTTAGCTCTACCGAACCCGAAGCCCCAAATTTAAACCCCAAACCCTTAAACCCAGGATGTCGGACTTTCTGTAGCAAACTTACACCTATGTAGGGGGCGTCCATAATCACAGCGGTAGTCGTTAGGTCCCTCATTAACTTGTAGTGAACACTATCATGACTCTAGTTATGAAGGCCCTGTATTACTACCCGGAAGTCGCCTTCTGCAAGGGATCGACCGTAAGTTGCACTCCAAGCTTGCTATCACGAACCAACGCTACTTAATTAAAGGATCAGGCTGCTTAGTAAGTGAGGTTATATGTAAAGTAAGTACAGTTTTCTGGACTTAAAACCCACATTAAGACACTTGAAATCCGACTTGCTAATTCCCCTGACCTTCCAAGCACCCTGAAGCGCTCAAGCCCTAGGGTTCCTGCCGGGAAGTCTCAAGGAAACTCTTAGACCTCCACTTGGGTGGTTGTGAAGATTAGGGTACCCCGGATATAGCACGGCACCCATTATTTGGGTACCCAAAAAGGGACCAATTTTGACAGCCACCCACTTTCCGCAAGGAACTACTCACTATTGGACCACCTTGTGCTGAGACGAGAGGTCGAGTACTCGCTACTCAACGGAACGGAGGCCTGGTGCAGCTTAGTAAAGAGCTCGAGGAGCACAGCGTCATGGGCTTCAAGGGTTTCAAAGTTCAGGGCTTTCAGGGTTTGGGGCGAGGCGAGATAAGGGTTGAAGGCTTCTGGGGGCGAAGGAGCTAACTACATTCAATCACCGCTGCTACAAAGTACTACTATTACTACTGTTACTACTACTACTACTACTACTACTACTACTACTACTACTACTACTACTACTACTACTACTACTACTACTACTACTACTACTACTACTACTACTGTTACTACTGTTACTACTACTACTACTACTACTACTACTACTACTACTACTACTACTACTACTACTACTACTGCTACTACTACTACTACTACTACTACTACGACTACTACTACTATTACTACTACTACTGCTACTACTACTGCTACTGCTACTGCTACTGCTACTGCTACTGCTACTGCTACTGCTACTGCTACTGCTACTGCTACTGCTACTGCTACTGCTACTGCTACTGCTACTGCTACTGCTGCTACTACTACCACCACTGCTGCCAATGAGACCGCGACTGTTACTGCTACTGCTGTTGTTTCGTGTTCCCTCCTGCTGCTTATGTTCCTCCATGCTCTCCTGCTCCTGCTCCTGCTGCCGGTACTGCCACTGCTGCTACTCCTGCTCCTGCTACTGCGACGACGATAGCGCTACGCCTTCCTGCTGATGGTGGTGGTGCTGCTGTTTGTATGGTAAGTACGACTGCCTTTGCTGATACCAAGAACAGTTAAGGCCTGTTGTCGTGTGACATTGGTACTGGTGGTGATGCTGGTGCTGACGAGGATGACCGTCATGGTTGATGGTGGTGCCACACAGCCCTGAACCCTAAACCTAAACCCTAAACCCTAAACCCCTGAAGCATCCCATCCGACCAATGTACATGCTTTGTGCTGCAGCTGCCGAGGGACCACCGAGGCTTTCCCAAATGTTCAAACAAGCCCTACTCTAAAACTTACTTAAATTAAACCACCCTGATATCCCCCAAGCCCTAATAAACCCTAAACTCGTAAGCCGTAAATCGTAGAACCTAAGAATGCAAGTCGTGTCCTCTACCTGTTGACGTACCTAGAAGGGTCTTATGTCAGTATCTACCGACAATAGATAGTATAAAGTTGTAACTACTATTACCACCATTCTTCCATTCCCTACTAGTCAGAGGTAAGTTATTGAAAGACTTAGATAAAGAACTCATATTAGGGAACCTTAAAAAGGTAGGTTTCTTAGGGTCCAGGTAGGCCGTAAACCCTAAATGCTTTGCTTCCACGCCTAAGGCCCTTTGGGGCCGCGCAGCCGAAGCTTTGATCCGCGAGGTCTATGTCAACGAGGGGACCGACCCGAAGAAAGCTCACGAGTTCAAGCTGCGGAGGACGTCCTCGGGCAAGCAAGCTTCTCTTACCTTTGGTTAGTAGGGAATGGAGGAATGGGGTACAGTTGTAACTACTATTACTACCATTCTTCCATTCCCTACTAACCAAAGGTAAGTTCTAAGGCATTGGCGTATTACGGTTGTTTTTGAGTTCCACTAACGGTCCATGTCCCGATATAGTATACACTTTGGCTAAAACGCCTGTATAGGAACTGCTTTCAGGCCGAAGTTTACGTTATAGAGGTACATGGATACTTACAGCTTGGAATCTTGCTTACTTGGAGGGTCGGAGGACTTGGTTAGTAGTTAATGTTTGGTACCATAACCCCACTTAGGATCTGGCTCAGGGTGCTTATTATTTTTCCAAAGGGTCCAGACTTACACATGAGGAAGGATCCTCCCAGACCTTCCAAAATCCCTTCTGTTCAGGAACAGACCTTCACTCATATTCGGGATCCGACTATACCTTAAAGTTTATTTCCAGGGTAATTAAGAAATATCCGTTTGCAGGATCTTAGTATACCTCAAAACATCAAATCACATCAGGGATCCTACCCAAAAGGTCCATGTACTTATGTAGCATATACTTTAGCCTTACAGTACTCCCTATCCAGGTACATTGGGCCCAAAGTATATGCTACATGGACCTCTATACCCTACCCTACCCTAAACCGTATACCCTAAAACTCTTATAGAACCTTTAACCCTAAAACTCTTATAGAACCTTTAAAGGAGCCCTTAAAGGAACCCTTAAAGGAACCCTTAAAGGAACCCTTAAAGGAACCCTTAGGATCCTTCGGACTACATGGACTCTCAGGGCTACGGTTACGAGTTTGGAAGATCTGGGGGATCACATCGCTGAATTGAGGTGCAAAGCCTGAGGAATAAAACTCATATAGGGGCCTTCATAATCAGAATAGGGTTTTGGGGCCCATTATTCTATAATTATGATAAGGAACCTCAAAATAGTATAGGTAGTTATTAAGGCCCCTCAGTACGTGAAGCCATATGTTCTAGAACCCGACTATAGATCCTTTCTAGAACTCCTTTAAAGGACCCCTTCAAAGGCAACCCTATTCTACTTATTAAGGCCTCTCCATTAAGAGCCGAAGCCATACACCCTAAACCCTAAACCCTAAACCCTTAAACCCTAAACCCTAAACCCTTAAACCCTAAACCCTAAACCGTGGCCCTACAACCCTGACACGAGCCTTAGGGCTCTTCAGCAGATAACACACACTTGGAGGATCAGGGGAGGTAGTAAGTAGGGTTCCTTAAAGGGCTCCTCAAAGGGATCTAGAGGGTTCCTTAAAGGGCTCTATAGGGTTTAGGGTTTAGGGTCTACTTGGAGGATCAGGGGACTTATTCAGTAAGTAGGGCTATAAGCAACCGAACTATACTATAGTTGTATCTATTTATAACCTTAATTGCGGTACTTATACCCCTACTCCCAGAGGCTCTTAAGGCATCAACATATGCGGCCTCAGCGTGAAAGTCATAGCTTTGATATATATATTGGATAATTCCATCTTCAGGATGTTTTCATTATATTATATATATATATATTATAATATAGTTCTAGATATTAAGTATCTTACTTAGTTACTTCGATGTTGCACACACCATGTCGCGAATCTTGCACTTACATCGATCGATGCTGTAACCTTTTGCGCCGAGCTTGCACCACGTGCTTTTCGCTGAATTTAATGCCCAGCTGAGAAGTCGCTAGAGCATCATCCTAGGCTGCAATGCACAACCTAAATGTTTTTTTAAGTGGGTTCACCACGGATTCGAAATTCCACATGTCCGGTTTGCCACCAAGTCACTCTGCAGAAACTCCGAATTTGAAGCCCAGGGAAGCCACTATGGCATCATCGGGAACCTAGGCCGAAGTACTTGAGAGTTCAAACTTGGATCGAAACTTCACATGTCGTGTTTGCCACCAAGTCACTGTGCATAAGCCCTCTTAAAGAGGGAGATCTCAAGGGTGGCTCTGTGGCAGCGCTTTGCGATACCTGCAATGTGATCACAGACTTTATAGCTGATGTTCTTGATGCCGGCACCGGCCTTTCATTGTCCCCACGTAGCTCTCATCTCTGAACGTATGTCCATATTTTGGATTCTGTCCTAAGTTGCAAATTTCGAATCCTGGAAGAAAGCCGTGATCGAATGAACTCATCATTGTGAAATTGCCCATGTGTCTCGAAGTGGCCATCCATCATTGCCATGTGCACAACCTCTTGAAATGCCTGAGCTGCACAAGCACCCCTAAACCTGAAACCCCAATCCCTATACACTAACCCCCCCCAAATCTAACATCGAAAACTAAACCAACACAAGCCGGCAAGCCCCAAAACACTAAACTCGTGACCACCGGGCAAAATAAAACTTTCAGGCATAGTAAGCACCAGAGGGCATGCAGCTTTGGCCTGAGTGGCCACAACCGCTCAGACCGGTCAGCCGCCGTGACCGAAAGGTTGGCATATGCCATTCCAAAGCAATCCTTAGATTTATGATTTTGCCACAATGAAGATTATGCAATACAGCTTTTCTCAATTTCGTTCAATTACGGTGTGCCGAGGTACGAGGGCCTCAGACAGCCCGGCCTTTTCAGAGGCACTCAGGTATCGGCCGTACTTCTCCATCCTTTGGAAAAACTCATTCAGCCAATACCTCATCAGAATGCGCTGATCCCTTGATTTCAACTCTAGCTTCAGTGGCCTGTGACTCCCAGTACAGAACAAATTATTTGAAGGATTACTGCACGAAGCTAGAATTCAAAATTATATGCTCATGATAACCCCCTGAGAAACCAGGACAAACCTATGCCCAAAACAATTGAGTTGTTATATATTGGCAGGTTGCAAAACCTTGACCATGTCCTTGAAACTCAAGCCTTGGCAATCTTCTCTCGTGGTGTACAAGTCGATCAACAGATCGGCCAGCCAGGCCGTCACCACACGAGCCTCAGTTTTAAATTGCATATATATATATATATATATATAGGGTGTATACTGGAATTCGATACGCATACAACTGCTGCATGCATCGAGAGTCATTGTGAGCTTTCATGGCCATTTCAGCATACCCAGTGCTGGCATCTCGAAGGTTGGTCGCTTTAAATTCTGGTTGCGAATGCCTAGGTACAGGACATTATCAGTGCAAAGGCACATGAATTGATAAAAAGCTTTACTGCAGACCAGACACTGGATTTTCCTTTCACGAGTCCATGCCATGAAGTCTTCATGCGCTCGGGCCAAACGAGTGTTCAAAACATCCTTGGCATAGGTGCCTGGTGGTGCTGGCCACAGATCCTTATTAACATGGGAATCAAGTCTCGACCGGAGGCATACATACAAATACTTAATTGCAACATAGCATCCTCCAGGGTGAGCAATGTTATAATTGCAGATCCTGCAGTCCATAAACAAATACCCAAATTTATGGAGTGCATCGTGCACCATCGAAGGCAGCTGTAGTGGAATCCGCGAATGGCCAGGATGTGGCCTCATGATTAGAAAAAATGAATGATATCATAAAACAATTTATATTGCAACATTGGGAAACCATAACAATTGAAAAACTATTGCCATTCATATCAATGGCTTGCTTGTCCCTGGTAGGGTTTGCAAATGGCCACGAAGTCTTCATGGCTTCGTCGTGGCTGGAATGCCAACTGACTTGGAAAAGTTAAATAGCTTCCCTCCGTTGCATGGCACATATGACAGATGGCCTTGCAGTTCCCTGCTGCGCACAAGTTTAGCAGTTCCTGGCCATATTATTCCCGGTATTTGTAGCCCAAGTTTGTAAATAGATAAAAACCAAAAGCTTAAGCTAGCTATCTCTATATATAGGAAGCAGATCTATGACATACTTGGAGGCCCTTTTGACTTAGTAAGTCTACTTATAGTATCCCCTAGAAACCCTATATATTATAATCCCCATAACCCACCTTACTAACCCTACTTACTAAGTCAAAAGGGCCTCCAAGTACAGAAAATAAATACAACCAAATTTGAGAATTAGAGCTTCAGCAGAAGTCCTTCATGAACTTCCAATCTGCACGCACCTCACAGAAGTACGCTTTGGGGAAACTCAAAGCTTCTCCAGCTCCCAGCACATCCTCCGGCTCCAGAACATCCACACTCTCAGGCATGATGTCATTGGGGTCCACATAGAGTGGAGCCACACCCAGAACACAGTAGTTGAAGGAAGCTGCAATCTAAGTTGCAATGTTTTCGTTCATTCATTCCACACTCATCACAGCACACATATAATATGAGTTATTTAGCACCCGGAGCCCCTTTAAGGTAACTGCACTACGAATCATGATTTCTGCCTGGGCACAGGGCGCATGTACGCCTGGATCGTCGGGAATCCAGTGCTCAAAGCCTCGGCTGCTGTTGTCCAAGGCTTGAACTTGTAATTATAATAATAGCCATTGAATATTGGTTTATTGAGGATCTGGTCGGAATTGAAATCCAAGCCGTATAATTAGTCATTGGTTGGAGGCCTGATGGGGTTAGAATCTGACGTAAGCAATACATACGTATAGCTATAGCACAGACTGAGCAACACATCGGATCGCCCAGAGTGGATACCGCTCTTGAGTGTCATCGATCAGGATATTCATACTGAAAGCCAACAGCTTACCGCCGTTTTCAAGATATCGAAGATCGTCGCCATGGACGCCAAGTGGAATCATTCCCCAAGTTCCGAGGCGGGGCCACTGTACTTGGGAGCTTTGGTGGGCCTTAAAGTTGTCCCAAAAGGCAGTCAAAGCTTCGGCATCACAGAGCTGTTGTAGTTTGCCCGAAGTGTGAAGGGCATTGAGCACTTCGTGTGGGAGCACCAGTGGCATTTGCCTTGCATCTAGATTTGAGCTTCGGCACATATTCATCTAGCTAGATGGAGGCGTCTAGGTCTGGATCGTTCATGGGTTTGATCAGGGGTTTTAATCTAGGGCTGTTTAGGGTTTTAAGGTTTCAGGGCTGATTAGGGTTTAAGGCCGTGGGCTCAGGGCCGATGAAGCTTTAAAGGTTTTGGGGTTAGGTGTTGTGGGTTGTTGGCACCATATAATATTGCAACTCCAGGGGCTTGTTCTCGACCCGCCAAGCTCCTTTGTCCCGCTTTCGCACCGGTACAAGAACTGTTCGGATTGGCACCTGCAGAGCTCCGTTACAAGTCAATTAGAGCCTAGTGCCTGTAGCACAATAGCACTGTACTATACACTCTACAGCAGATAAGACCCCCACCTGGCACCCCGAAGCGCTATCTCGTCGTAAAACATCCCTCTCGATATTCGAGCTGCGGCGGCCCTCGGCCCCGGCAGTAGCCAGAGCAGACAGCATTGCATCAGGTTCCACTCGGCTGGCTGTGTAGTCCTGCCACTGGCAAGCATTTGAGAATTGAGTTGATGGCGGATCTTTTGTTCGGGATTGCATAAAGGGCTGTGAACATATGTAGACAGCTGTGTATCGACACACACATTTGGGGCTGGACTTGGGGCTAGCTGATTTTTTTTGGGAACCCACTAGATTTGCACTATATACAGTATATCCTCTTAGGGTGTTTTGGGGGTTTTCAGAAACAAAACCAAACTCGAGCTCTCCATCCTCGGCAGCTGCATAAGCCAAACGTTGTGCTTGGGCATAGCTAAGGTCCTGGTCAGCTTAAACATTAGGGGTTCCGGGTTATAGGCTTGCAGGTTTGAATTGTTTGGTTCACGGATTAACAGTTAGGGCTCGGGTTAAGGTTCAGCTCATGCATGGATCCGGAGCAACCCCTTAAGGGTCAAAGGTTCAGCATTTTGTGTGTCGGGGTTTTGGTTTCTGCGGAATCTAGCTAGTTAGAGCCCCCACAGTCCCCGGCAGTGATCATCGATCGTAGGCGCAGGGAAAGAGCACCACGGCCACCATCTGCGCAGGGGAAATTACTTGTCTAGAGTACTGTGACATTGCAATGCATGCATGGTGCATACTAGCACGATCATACAGTCGACGGCAATTTGTCAGCGAGAGCACTAGCTGTCACACATGTGCAGGTTGACCCGCACTGTGAGGCTTTCGCAAGGGTCATGAGGCCCTCCTCACACGATATTGCGCTGGCTACATCATTCCAGCAGAACTTTCTAGGATCTGATTTGCATCGTAAAAGACGACACCATCGAACACCAACTAAAGCCACCGACCACCGGCTGATGATTGCATTAAAGTTACAGCCAGAAAATCCTAAACCCTTTATGGTAAATTATAAGGTATCCTGCCCTGAAACCATATTCCAACTTTATGGAGTTCCGTTTAGACCAGTATCCAGGATTGCATGTACATGTTAAACACAGCTAATAACAACATCCCTGCAGACTGTGGGCTATGTGGCCAAAGTGTTCGTACGTGCCCATACACACATGTGATATCTCACATGAGCTCAGCAAAAATCTGATCTACCCAGCAGAACGAAGAATAACACTCACGAGTGGCCCCATGCACTCTTCACTGAGTCTTGCTCTTGTTCTTGCCCTTCTTGGTGCCATTGCCCTTGTTGGGATCAGGCTCAGCCTTAGATGCAGCTAGATGCTTTATTGGTTTGTTGTCTAACTCCCCACATAATAGGACCAAGAACTGATTGCAAGCATAGTGTCGAATAGAGCCCGAATCGGCCGCAAAGCATTAGCAAAGTCATCCATTGCCCGCTCCAGTTCGGTGATCAGCGGCTGCAACGATCCCTCATCCTTGGCCCCTTGGACCAACTTCATATCGAGGGCATCGGTGGCAGCTTCAACCGGGGCCTGGTACAGCTTGATCTGCGACAGATAGCCATCACCCAACTGCTTTGACCTGGGCTTGGGCACAGGTGTGTTATATGATCCTGGGGAGTGGTTGATCTCATGCATATTGCAACCCACAAAATAAAAGGTATTGTACGGCTTTTGTGGTTTCGCAGCTGCACTTACGGTTTAGGATTTCGGGGTGCGGGTTTGACAAAGGCTCGGAACACAGTGCCTCAATTGGCTTCCAAATAGGGGATCACTACCGGTGCAACGAATCTGATCCGGATAGTTTGTTGCAAATGTAACATGTACATTTAATTAGCACTAGTTATAGCTACATAGAGTTCGGATAGTAAAGGGCTAGAATAAATTCAACCTGGGGCATACATGGCCTGGGATACTGAGTCTAGTACTGATATAATTAGAAGTACATGCAAAGCCTAGCTAGGCTTTGTGGTGTTTGGCATATCATGATTCACTAATTACATTTCAGGTTAGCAACACTTTGCGCTTGCAATCCTCCAGCTTGTCCTGCTCCTCGATGATTCGGATCCAATACTTGGACTCTGTCAAAGTAGTGCGTCCGCTCTTGACTTTGGCATTGGCTTTCGAAGCATGGTTGGGCTTCGCAGGCTTCTTATTTTCTCCAGCTTTCTGTCCTTTGTTCTGCCCTTTGTTTTTTCCTCCCCCCTTACCGTTGGGCTGCCCATCCCCACCCAGGCTCTCCACACTGTGCGCTGGCCGAAGCATGCGCCCACTGTTCAGCGGATCCACATTGAATGCCGGAGCTGCAGACCTTGGATTGCAGATGTAGAGTGCCTTTGGCTCGGGGTGTTGGGTTCACTATAGATAGATAGTTACTTGGATCTCGGAGCTTGTAGATTAGGCTATTATGGATGTTGGGTGGATGTTGGGGCGTAATCTCGAGCTTGCTGGTATCAGATCTGGTTGTATTCGTTGACAATGGATAGCTATCGATTGTCATCACTTGCTAGAACTTCACATTGGAAGCGGGGGTCTGAGGCTTCAGCTTAAGGCAAAATTAGGGTCTCAGGGTTTGGGGCAGCAGTGTTTGGGTTGTTGGCCTTGGGAATCGTAGAACTCGAAAGTCTAGACCAACCCGAAACTATCCGGATGCTAGCTCATGACAGCCCTCGCTATCTTACTTATAGAATTTCTAAATTATAATTACAAGATTAATGCTAAATTCGAAATTATAAATATATTACATCTTATTAATTATATATGCTATTCCATAGGAGGTGCGAGAGGGCTCTTGCAAGACTGCCATCGAGCTCCATGGCCATTCTCTGCTGCGAAGTGGTGGAAGTATCAGAAGATGAGTTCACTGTCGCCTCGTCGAAGCATAAGAAGAGCTCCATATCCTCATTGCAAAAATGCAACAAGTACATAATAAAACCTCCTGGCCATCAGAGCACCCGAAGTAATGAATATAATAATTGTGGGGGAGGGAAGAAATTTACAGGGTCCAAGGAACCGGTGAGGTCGGCCAGTCAGGATGTGCATACCAGTGTGGCACCCCCGGGTGGAGGTCACCATACAGGCTCTGCTGCTCCTTCTTCCTGTCTCGCAAGCTTTTGGCATTCTCCTCCCCCTCCGATGCCATGATGTCCTTGAAGCGACGATACTTTTGTCCTCCAGCAACCAAGCGTCGATCCTGGTTCGACGAGGTTTGCTCAAGGGTGCAGTTGACCCATTTTTCCCCACACCCGATGAACAGGTCCAGAAGCTCACCGTACTTGCGGCCTCAGCTGTATAGTTTAAACACACAGTGTAACAATCATTAACCACCGGCCCTATGACTGATCCTAGCACTAAAGACCTGACGAGGACAGTTATAATACCAAGCTGCTCTTTTGCGCTGCAATAGCCTTTTCACGGATCGCAGGAGGCAGATCATCACCTGGGACTCATACAGGTTCATTCAATGATTCTTCTACATTGTTATCATGAACTCTAGCTTCACCAATTGGTGAAGCTAGAGTTCATGATAACAATGTAGAAGAATCATAATGCTTAAAATGTAAACTCCGATCCTAACTTTATCGATTCTTACAACACGAATATAATCCCACAGTCGATGGTGTAACTTTAGCATGTTGTTGAGACTAGGATCTTTTGAACGTCCGCATCATCCTAGCTCGAGCAGCTCTTCTCGCAAGATCCGCTTGCCTTTTGTCATCATCTTCCTCACCCTGAAGCGGTTCCCCATCCAGCTCAGCAAAGGCAACTTGCAAATCGCGATGCGGAGCCTGGAAGCACATCGATATCGATCTGCAGCTGGGTAACGAGAGTTCAGGGTTTATGGGACCTCAGGGTTCCAGCCAATTAGGTTCTGGGGTTGTTGGGGTGTTACCGGCAGGGCAACTAGTTCAAGGATTGGGGACACTAGACTGGGAGGTTCAGGTTTGGGGCCGGTGTTGGCATCTAGGAGTTTGGGGGGTTCAGGGTCTAAGGTTGAGCTAGTGGCGGGGAGAATTACTTATCGGAGGTCGACAACACCAAGCAACTAACCCCACAATTCGATATAATACTTTCGGCATGGGTATGATTTAATTTGCAACAAGCAGCCACCTTGACAGCAAGCTGCTTCCCCTCCGGCACAGTTTGCAGGTTTCTCTTGGTCTGCTCCTGCACAAAAATCAGACTCGAAGAAGCTTTGGGGTGGATGGGGCCTAGATCACATATAGGATAGCTGACACCACATGTACCATTCCGTGATTTTGGCCACACACTACCACTCCTCGATGTCATCAGTACCCAGTCTGTGCAGGGCACTATCAACAGCAGAGCATTCCGGCAAGCTTGTTGTGACATATGGATCTTGTGTGCACAGGCTGTGGGTACTCTCGGAGCATGGAACTCTTCGCATTGCCTTTTGGGGGCTTGCCAAGGACTCCATCTTCAGCCCATCGGCCACTGCTGGCACTGGTGCAGTGACGACCGGTTCCGGCAACTCGATCTTGAGCAGGGCCTGCAAAGGGTGGTTCTACGAGGGTTTGGGCTCAGGGTTTAGGTCTAGTCTAATATTAAGATCCTAGACCGTGAGGTATCCTGCTCAATAATAAGATTTACAGTCAGCCTCCAGCTGCGAAGTAAGCTCATCGTCCGGAATCTCATCACAGTCGATGGTCTGCACCTAGCCAGGCAGCGCTTCCAGGAACATTGCAATTTGAGGGTTTCGAGAAAGAGTTACGATAGTATGAGGAGCCCGATAAAGCCAAGTGATTTCGGGTTTCGGTGCACTTATTAGCTTTGAGGCCCATGAATGAATCGAAGACTCTCACACCCAACACCCGTAAACCTTAAGGCCTTAATCCCGACAAACCTAGACCCTGAGCCCCAATCCCCGAATCATAATTATATATATATATATACATATATATATATATACATATTATATATGTACGACATGTACGCAACCCTTCGGGCTGCCTCCTGCACCCCCACTGCCTGCTGACAAAGACCAGTTGTAGATGCCTGCTGGGTGTTGTGACCACACTGATGCCCTGGTGGAGTTTCTGCTGCCTCGGTCTGCTGATGCCCCGGAGTTTCTGCTGCCTCGGTCTGCTGATGCCCCGGGGTTTCTGCTGCCTCAGTCTGCTGATGCCCCCCAGTTTCTGCTGCCTCCGTCTGCTGATGCCCCGGAGTTTCTGCTGCCTCGGTCTGCTGATGCCCAGGAGTTTCTGCTGCCTCGGTCTGCTGATGCCCCGGAGTTTCTGCTGCCTCGGTCTGCTGATGCCCAGGAGTTTCTGCTGCCTCGGTCTGCTGATGCCCAGCAGTTTCTGCTGCCTCAGTCTGCTGATGCCCACCAGGAGTTTCTGCTGCCTCACCAAGCTGATGCACCGCCGTTTCTGCTGCCTCACCAAGCTGATGCCCAGGAGTTTCTGCTGCCTCAGGAAGCTGATGCTCAGGAGTTTCTGCTGCCTCACGAAGCTGATGCCCCGGAATTTCAGCTGCCTGAGTCTCTGCTTCCTGATCATGATCAAGCTGATCAGCAACATAAGGATCAGCAGGCGGCAACTGTGCATCTTGCGACTCCCCTAGCACCTGTGAAGCCACCGGTTCCTCATCTTCAGCCACATCCACCTTCGGATAGTTGCGCTAGGGGATCGTTCACTATACCTATAACCATATTATAATTATTACTATTATTTTAGTGAGTACTAGCACTAGCACTATACAATGCAATGCCAGTATGGGGCCCAGGCTCAGCTCGCAAATGTAAAACTAAAATAACATGAACCCTACCATGTAGATCTATATCTAGGCAATATATATATATATATATATCATGCTAGGTATCGATATCTAGCATGATTATATTTTGATTTTGGTATGTTTGCAACCTACCCAATTATTAGAACTATCCCTCCCAAGGATTGTTAATTATTGATGATAGTGCTTTAAAACTTCAAGCAACCACCCGCGTCTCTGCATATGCATCGATCTGCTTCGGCTTCAGCCTGCATGCTGCAGCTTCACAGGCATCCAGCTCTTGCCATGTTTCCATGAGGGACATGAAAGAAGCAGAAAGGAGGTTCACTTCTCTGAGGTGGCCGATAAGGGAGTGCACCTTGCTGGCAGCGAAGTTCGCAGATCTGGATGCTGCCAAAGCATAATCCTGTTTCTTCTTGTCCAAGCCCACAATCTCCCTCTGGAGCCATTGCTCGGCGATCTGGATCTTTTGCTTCCTTGTTGCAGCATCCTGCTCTGCCCTTGCCAGCTGCACAACCTTTGCAACTGCCTCCTCAGCTGTTGCCTTGACACGGCCATGCCCAACAGTTGCAAACTGCACATGGGCATTGGCCTTTGCAAGAGCTTCTTTCACAAGGCCCCTCGTGATCTCATAGACACGGCTCAATTTCTCAAAGTGATTGTCATCACCGACAAGCATTAAGCTTTCTGCACCCTCCAGGAAGTCACCTGAAACCCAGTCTTTAAAGGATGTGGCACCTGCACTCAGCACCCTCGCAGCATCCGGGCCCCAGTCGCCTAGGAAGAGGCATGCCCCAAGCTCCTCTTTCGGCAGCTGCAACAGCTCGCTCAACGACAATGCCGTAGGCTGGCCAGCTGCAGCTGGCGACCCCTGACTCTCCAGTGGCACGGTCGAACGGGTGTCCATCCGACCCACTCGATGATGCTTGCCTGGTATTATTATAATGTTAATTTAATTTATATCCGACCCTTATAATTATATATTCTCATATTATTATATAGATATTAGATAAAATTATTATAAACTAGCTATATAAATATATATATATATATATATATATATATATAATAATAATAATAGATTCTAGCTAGCGCTTTCGATGGAGCTAGATATATATATATATATATATATACATACTAGTTGTATATTTAAACGATATTCCAGAATAAATAGCTGTATACGAATTCCAAGCTACCAAGCACATAGTTTCAATTCGATGACATTCGATACTATGGCTGTAATAGTATTAGACATGTAAGTTGTAAATTGCAACACCGGATCCTAGTATGTGGACAACTCTAGCACTTCGGGTCCCAACATCCCAACAGCCACTAAAAAACCCAACCTCAATAGATCTGAGCCCCACTAGCCTAAACCTCAAAAAACCCCAAGCCATGAACCCACTGCCTCCTGGATGTTGCCAAGATGCCTTCGATATCACTTGAAGATCCCTTGTGGTCCAGCGGAGGCGGGAGATCATTCTTGGTTCTCTTACAGGGCGGGCTCTTGATAGGAGTAGCAGATGCAGGGGCTGCCATCCTTGCCGTGGCTCTGGCTTGCACTGGTCGCGGTGTTGTCGACCGGGGAACACCTAGAGGGAAAGACTAATTGATATTGGAATTCGAAGGTATGGGGTTTCAGGGTTTGGATCTAGAGAATCTAGAGGTTTGGCTTATTTAGGGTTTAGGCTTAGGGTTTATCCTTAGGGTTTTGGGCCCAAGCTTTGCAGGTCAGGGGATGCCATTAATTATGACTGCAATAGCAACATCGCCTGCTCCCAAAGCATTTGCAACTTCCTCGTTCACATTCAAGCCGGTGCCCTTCAAGCTGGCCATGGAAGCCTCATTGAGGGTATATGGTGGCACATGGATGTAGTTTCGATTCCTAGTATGCATAGTTTTGCTTGTATCCAAGTAACGGGGGGCGCAGCTGCTTTCTGCTTCGCGGGATATGGTTCACTTCGAGCTGATTTGCTCATCGTAGGCATGGTAAATCCACAGGGCACGGGTGGATCACAACGGAAGCCGGAGCGCTCTGGCTTCCTAATCTGCAAAAGCCTTGCCAGAGAGGGTTCCAGCCACATGGCAACGTATTATAGCTGGGTGCAAGTTACACAAAGTTACGCAGAGTTACGGCTAGTTACGCCGGCTACGTGTAAAGCCATGCTCACGTGTTCTTTCACAATGTAAAACCATTCCCTGTATGAACTCTCAATACGTAAAGTCACGCCAAAGTTACGCGAAGTTACGCGAAGTTACGCTGTTCTTGGGTCCTGATAATATATAATTACGTAAAACCATCACTATAGAGTACTATATAGTAATTATATATAGCCACCTAAATGCGTATAGATATACATCTACAACCAAGCATGACGAGCCACAGCTCGAAACCCACGGCCCGCAATATTGTTTTACAATTATGCAGAATGCCCACGACCTCAAATCTGAAGATCTGGAGTCACCGAAGCTACAGCTCTATACCAATCCCCAAACAGAAAGGTTCAAAGGCTTCCGACCCCAAGCCAGAACGAGTAGCTGCCCACAAACCCGTCCAGCCCGAAGCTAAGCACCACATAACACGTGTTGAAATCTCACCACCACATCAGGTTTAATCGGAACATCAAATCAATACAAGTGCCCACAAGCTTAAATCTGAAGATCTAGAACCACCGAAAATACAGCTTTACACTCTATACCAATCCCCAACCAGAAAGGTTAGAAGGCTTCCGACCCCAAGCCAGAACAAGCAGCTGCACACAAACCCGTCCGGCCCCAAGCTTAGCACCAGACGGCACTTCTCGAAATCTCATCACTACATCAGGTTTGATCAGAACTTGAAGCAATGCAATTGCAATAATGGCGGATGACCCCATTATGACACTAAAGCCTGCATGTGACTCATGCATGAGCATAACATATACACATGCATATTCAGTTATGTACAACCCTCGAATAATATTAATGAAAACATGAAGACAATCAAATATGAATCCAATCAGCCATACTGTCTTCAGTGCACACGATCTCTGCTTCGTCACAAGCCAGACAAGAACTATACATGAATTGCCTGTCTTCAGGAAACTCGGAGGCCAACAGCATGTAGACTTCGGTCATGCACTGCAGCATATCCCTTGAAATGTCCTCCGAATTCCTGGACCATGATCTAGCTAGCTAATTAATTGATAATTATGACAAGCCTTGTGTACAGAACACACAGCACGGCCCATCGAAAGACTAGGTTGCACAGGAAGCCCAAATTACAATATGGGTACTGTGTCCCATGGCACATTGGGGTCAGGTGAGAAAAAACCCTCCGAAGCAGCCTTTTCAAGGTAAAGCTTGAGAGGCTGAAGATCGGCCTCACTCCAATCACACCCATCAGGAAGACTTGGTACCTTATTTGCTGATTTCGAAGAACACACCGGGCACCCATTAATCTGCATGACCCAACACCTTAAACTCGGCACCTGCAGGGCACCCGATCTGATGTTGTCGAGAAGAGCATGGAGATTCATGGACGAGGGCTGCAGAGAAGATACCTTGGCGAAAGGGGCATGGCTTAACTTCATCAAGGGGCCGGTTTAGGGTGAGTTGGGTTCAGGCCTAGTTAGGGATTTAGGCAGGGTTTTTAGTGCTCCACATAGTTGCACATGTTGGTTTTGGACAGCTTGTTGTTAGATTATTAGATGTAGGGTCTTGTGAGGGTTCTCACGATGCTGGTCGAGTTCGTTCTGTATGGATATCGATACCCGGGCCCGAGCCCTTAACCCAGAGCCTTAAGGGGTCTTAGGGCTTAGGGCTTGGTTGATCATGAGGGTTGTCGATGCTTTTCTTTTGGTGTCTTTCTCCGTTTCATTGATACCCGGGCCCGAACCCTTGTCCCTAAGCCTTAACCCTGGAACCCTAGACATGTAAAAACATACATACAATTCAATCGATCATCTATCATAATTATAGATGATCGATTGAATTGTATGTATGTTTTTACATGTTTTAAATAATATATACAGCTAACTATATATTTCTAATATTATTGCACAAGGACATCCTTGCCCTGGCCAAGGGTGTGTCAATTATTAGTAGTGGGCCCCGATTTCACCCGAAAAGATTATCCGGAACCCGATGCACCCATACGGCATGGAGTCTTATTTCAGCACATGCTTATGTAGAGCAGTCGATTTCATGAGGCATTCCGGGTCTCAGTAAATTAAAACAGCGTTCATGATGCTACTCTGCAAAGATTCGTGATCATTGTATCATATACGTAGAGTCCAGGCCACTTACCACTAAGCTCAGAATCGAAGTCCCCTAGACCCCAAGCACAGCTAGCACCTAAACCCGAGCACCCCACATCACATAGCTGCACACTGCCTTTCAACCTGAACAGCATGTACATGTAGTAATCTGACCCTATCTGTGGACCCTCAAGGCTTTTGGCACTGGCCTTGTTTCCGAGCCTCGGCTTAGAATTTTACATCCCGGCATAAAGGCTCTGGAGTAGGGCTTATAGCTAGACACAGGGTTGCCATTAATGTTGCAGTGTTCTGGATCGGGCACCAAGTCACACATGTTGTGCGATTATAGGAAGGGTCATGGGATTAAGGTTGATTGGCTGTTGGGTTTCCGCGCTTATCAGGATCTCAACCCGAGTGAACCCAAATGTGAGGCCCAGGGGAATATGAGTAATATGATAATAACTATATATAATTATACTGTATATTCTGTAGAAACCACTTTCTATGAACCCTAATAAGCTCCCAGCTCCTCAATTACAAGTAGCCCGATCACAAGAGCTCTAAAAATGAAAAGCACAAGTCCTGTACTTGTAATTTGAACATGCATTAGTATTCGGAACCATCTTACCCAATTGCAGTCCTAATACTGGGCAAACATGCTTATTTTGCTATAGATGTTCGATCCTACAAGTATGCCCCTGGTTTGGATCCTCGAACTTGTGGGTGGGAGGGGGGGGAACCCCAATAGTTTCCGATCTGTCATTGCCATGCCAGTAGTGTTTGCACACACGGAGATCGTCGCACTGGAAGCAGACGTCTGGTCGAGTTGAGCAGTCGTGTATGATCAAGAACGAGCATGATCAATGCTCCGTGACTGGATAGTGCGTCGACGTCTGGAGAAAGAAGTCCAAGTCCTTGGCCGTTTGCGGTGTCTGGACACAGGCCCCATGTGTTCTCCATTGGAGTTCAGGAGGGCTGTCGACCGTGTCAGCCCACAGTCGTTTAGGCCCCATCCACAGGCCCCAAAGCCGGACCAGCCGGACTGCGCATACCCTGAAAGCCCTGGATCTCCTAGATATTTAGCTTATTAGAGCTAGCACCAGCATTAAACTCATGATCTTAGTATAATATATACTATGCTAGCCTAGCAGTAGTATCTCAGACCCACAAGAGCATAATGCCGCACATCCCGAAACCCAACAAGGTAAGCCCACCATGACACTAATAATATTTCTCAGACCCTGAACAAAAACTTGACCCGTCGATACCTCAAGAAAGGAGGATTGAATTATTTTTGACCTAGTATTATAACTACAACCTCTGAAGCTCAAAGGGCTAAAGCTCACACCCCCAAACCTACATATATACATATATACTCAGCATTTGTCGAAACCCGGGACACAGCACACTCTATATTTATAGACATGCTAGACCCGCAAAGCCTTTGCTAATTGAGCAGGAGCCTAGCACTACACCCAAAATTGCCGAGGACCTAAACACAACCCATACTTAAACATTTCCGGCCATGAACCCCAACCACTTCGTTTTGGCCGATGTAGCCCGGAATCAAATAATACAGCCGAGGCCCGAATAATAACCTCCAAGAACACCTGAAATAGCAACCCACCACCCACAAACCCTAAATCCATGACCCGTGCCAAAGCCTCATGGACACCCCATAGCAGCATCCCTGTACACAGAAGCCCAGCTAGATCCCTAATCTCAAAATATTAAACACTCAAAGCTCTTCCCATGAGAGATCCTACCCGCACCTGGAGGTCTAGTCTGAAACTCATATATCATGATCCGAGGCACCAGCTCATCATGAAGTTCCGCCACTTTGGCTCCGAACTGCGCTGGGTATGCAGCGGATGCGGCGAGGTCTCTGGCACCCGTCCTGCATATTCATGGGCTTAGATTATAAGTTACCACCATGGGCTATTAGACCTTAAGGGTACCTTATTAATCTACCCTTAATAGGGTCCTAATAGGGATCTTTAGGGTCTAATAGCCCATAGTGGTACACATCTTAAAATGATAGTATAGGGATATATTACATGCCTGCAGCTGAGTCTCACTCGTTTCTTCCCACTTCTTTGACATACATGTCGAGTAACGGTTTTCTTGTTCATTGCAGCAGCTCGATCGCGTATTTCTTGGCGCTTGTCTGCAGTAAGCTTGATATGAAGCTTCATCGACCACGGACTCAGCATGAGCAACATCATTGATCATGACTCATCATGAAAGCCACATGTAATCATTGCTCGAAAGTTGATGATAAGCATCGCACCAGTTGCTGATTCCAAGACTCGGCTTGCAGCACCAGTGTCCATAGACACCCATCCACCTGAAATGGAACCCATATCTAAGGTGTTTCGGGAGCTCAACATAGTCTGGACAACAGACCCATGAAGCACTGCTAATGACTCGAGGGCACCATCCAGCAATACTGCTTTGCATCAGCTTGCTATCCAGTTGCCGAAGGGAAAGAAGGTATTTCATGTACGGGTAGAAGGATATCGCCGATCGCATTGGGTTCTCCACAAAGTAAAACACACCCCTGGCCATCCCCAGAAGTGCCAGGAGCACCGAGCGGGCACACAGCTTGTTTCCCTCGACAACGAAAGCATGCTGGGTGTCACCGAAGGGTTGGTAAACACTTCGGCAGTGTTTGGAGGAGCTTACCCAACTGAAGCTACAGCAAGGGACTCCCAGGAACAGTAAGCCCTTCGGCTTAACACGCAAAACATACAGGATCGCCACAAGGAAACCCAGTGTTGTGTCCATATTTTGGTCGCTGTAGC